>CM035836.1:159488295-159659721 GCA_020510985.1 Pholidichthys leucotaenia
CGTGCTAATCACCCGTTCGTTCCAGAGTGCAGATTGCGACACAGACCATTCATTGGTGTGTTGCAAGGTCAAGCTGCAGCTGAAGAAATTCCATCATGCCAGACAACCTGGAAAGGCACGGATTGACACCAGCAAGATGGCTCAACCAGAACTTGTTGAGCAGTTTGCCTCCACCTTTGAGAAGGAACTTGGTGTACCACAAGAAGGAGAATCTGCAAAGCAGAAGTGGGAAGAGCTGCGAAACACCATCCACCGCACAACCTTGGCTACCTTTGGGAGGAAGACCTTGAAGTCACAGGACTGGTTTGATGCCAAGTTGACCGAGATGACCCCCGTCATTGAAGCCAAGCGCTCAGCACTTGCTGAGTACAAGAAGTACCCAAACGAGAAGAATCTCCAGATTCTCAGGGCTGCGAGAAGCAAAGTTCAGCAGACTGCTCGGCGCTGTGCCAACGAGTATTGGACTCAGCTCAGCCAAGACATTCAAACCGCTGCCATAACAGGGAACATCCGTGGTATGTATGATGGCATCAAGAAAGCACTTGGTCCGGCTCAGAGCAAGACGGCCCCCCTCAAATCCTCCACTGGGGAGATGATCACAGAAAAGAACAAGCAGATGGAGAGATGGGTGGAACACTACTCCGACCTCTACTCCAGAGAGAACACCGTGACACCGTCAGCCCTTGATGCCATCGACTGCCTGCCATCCATGGACGAACTTGGCGCTGAGCCAACCATCGACGAACTCAGCAAGGCCATTGATAGCTTGGCTGCTGGCAAGGCACCCGGCAACGACGGCATACTCCCCGACCTGATCAAGCACTGCAAGACCGCCCTACTGCTGCCATTGCATGACGTCCTCTGCCAGTGTTGGAAGGAAGATGCCGTACCACAGGACATGAGGGACGCCAAGATCATCACCCTCTACAAAAACAAAGGGGAGAGAAGCGACTGCAACAACTACAGGGGCATCTCCCTCCTCAGCGTTGTTGGCAAAGTCTACGCACGAGTTGTTCTCGTTCATCTACAGAAGCTTGCCGAACGTGTCTACCCCGAGTCTCAGTGTGGCTTCCGCGCTGAGCGATCGACGGTAGACATGATATTCTCCTTCCGCCAACTCCAGGAGAAATGCAGAGAACAGAACATGCCCCTGTACGTCGCCTTCATCGACCTCACCAAAGCGTTCGATCTGGTCAGCAGAGAGGGCCTTTTCAAGATCCTGCCAAAGATAGGATGCCCACCAAAGTTGCAAAGCCTCATTGAATCGTTTCACACCAACATGCAGGGGATAGTGCAGCACGATGGCAACGTCTCAGAGCCTTTCAACATACGCAGCGGAATGAAACAGGGCTGTGTACTTGCGCCAACCCTCTTTGGGATTTTCTTTGCTATGCTCATGAGGCATGCCTTCAGCACAGCAACAGAGGGAATCTACCTGCACACAAGATCTGACGGCAGGCTTTTCAACCTCGCCCGCCCGAAAGCCAGAACCAAAGTACACGAGGCTCTAATCAGAGACATGCTGTTTGCAGACGACGCTGCAGTCGCAACCCACACACAGCAGGAGCTTCAGACCCTTATGGACCGCTTCTCTCAGACATGCAAGGACTTCGGGCTTACCATCAGCCTGAAGAAGACTAACGTCTTGGCGCAAGGCACGGAAGCACCACCAACCATCACCATTGACGACTACGAGCTGGAGGTTGTGAATCAGTTCACGTACCTGGGGTCCACGATCAGCAACAACCTCTCCCTTGATACAGAGATCAACAAGAGGATTGGAAAATCAGCCTTCACACTCGCTCGCCTCACCACACGAGTGTGGGAGAATCCCAAACTCTCTGTCAAGACGAAGATGGCAGTGTACAACGCCTGCGTCATCAGCACACTGCTCTATGGGAGTGAGACATGGACAACATACGCCCGGCAGGAAAAGAGACTGAACTCCTTCCACTTGCGCTGCATTCGCCACATCCTGGACATATCCTGGCAGGACAAAGTGCCCAACACAGAAGTTCTGTCCCGCGCCGGCCTTCCCTCCATGTTCACTCTACTCAAACAGCGCACGCTCCGCTGGCTAGGCCACGTTCACCGTATGGAGGATGGCAGAATCCCCAAAGACGTCCTCTATGGAGAACTGGCAACTGGCAAGAGAGACGTTGGCCTCCCACAGCTGCGTTTTAGAGACGTCTGCAAGAGCGACATGAAGGCCCTGGAGATCAACACAGAGCGCTGGGAGGACCTTGCAACGGACCGCTCCAAATGGAGAGGCACCCTGACCAGACAGCTCAAGGCGGGTGAAGAGAGACTGACTGCTGCTGCAGATGAAAAAAGGACCCGCAGGAAGAACCACCACAGACCCAGCAGCACGGAGACCACCCACAAGTGCGACCTGTGTGACAGGGACTGCCATTCGCGCATCGGCCTGTTCAGCCACAGGCGATGCTGTTCCAGCAGAGTAGACGTTTAGGATTCTCTTCCATGGTCATCATAGACCGACGGAGGCCGACGATGCATAGCACAGGATTGAGATGCTTAGGATTGCATGTGTATTCTATAACCTCACGTCTTTGAAGGAACAATGTGTCTGGACCTCCTGAGGATTACAGCAGGAGGTGGAGGTGCCGTTGGTGAAGGCTCTGAGAGGATTTCCTGACCTCCTGGGGCCATATGGAGGACGATGGGACTTGGGGGGGGATGTGATGACTATGTGATTCTGTCTTTGATGTGACAAGTATAAAAGTGGGGGTTTGGAGGAGTTCGGTCTCTTTTACTGTTGAGAGATTGCTGGAGATGTGAGATCGACAATAAATCTGAATTGAGAAATAATTCAGCCTC
Source organism: Pholidichthys leucotaenia (assembly GCA_020510985.1). NCBI lineage: Eukaryota > Metazoa > Chordata > Actinopteri > Cichliformes > Pholidichthyidae > Pholidichthys > Pholidichthys leucotaenia. The sequence goes on from CM035836.1 coordinate 159,491,134, forward strand.
TTTATTTCACGCTCTCCACACATATATATATATATATATATATAGTGGTACCTCTACTTACGAACGTCTCTACATACGGAATTTTCAGGTTACGAGCCGCCTCAACGGGAAAATATTGCCTCTAGTTACGAACGAAATTTCAGGATACGAAAGGCAAAAAAGTACGCGCTCCTCGCAGCTTCCGTAGTTTACCGAACGTAAACATACCTGTAGCTGCTCTGCCATTGGCTATCGCCTAGCATCTTCCTGGTATCCCATTGGCCACGAAGTTTTTTTTTTTTTTCCAAAACTTTATGCGTTTGGTTGATCTCGCCAAAGAATATGGCCGTAATACATCAACGATCAGCACGGTATTAAAACAAAACGAAGCACTTACAAGCCGACAAAAGCAAACGTCCTTGGATCAGAACATGAACCAAAGAAGGCAAACGGTGACGACGTCGACGACGATAGCAGTTAAAGGGTAAATGGACATAATTTTTATTATTCTTTCTCTTTTATTATTCTCTTTTATTATTCTTTCTCTCATTTTAAACTCTCATTTTATGTTTATTGTGCAGTAATCTAATTGTAACATGTATTTGTTACATGTTTTGATGCGTTTTTACGATTTATAAAAAATTTATGCCTGAATTTTGGGGGCTTGGAATGGATTACGGCATTTACATGTAAAACAGGCCTCTACTTACGAATTTTTCACGTTACGAGAATTCTTCCGGAACGAATTAAATTTGTAAGTAGAGGTACCACTGTATATATACACATATACATATACATATATATATATATATATATAAACTAATATATGAACTTATCCTACATGGAATGCACATATAAACATCAGACATGAAATGGGAAAGTCATGGAATAATAGAAGAAGAATAATATCATAAGAATAACACAGATAATATGAAATTTTTCTATCATATTCCTATGTAGTTACTTCTGCATACCCTTTCTCCATTCGTTCATTAATTAATTAATTAATTCATCTAAAAAATAATAAAATAATGCTATAGACTCCAACACTAAGTCTGCAATTAAAATGTGAATGTGAATGGAATTAAAAAAAAAAAAAAATATTATTGAATCATCATATAAATAAAATGACGGGTGACCATATTTTCATCCTTCCCCCAATCCTTCTTCACCGGGTGCCGTTGGGGATGACGATGGCCAGGATGATGGAGGCGCGCATGGACGCAGCGGCCCCTCTTGGCATCAGCGAGTGTGAGAGTTTGATCATCCGAGACGTACATTCTGTAAAACTTACAACTGTGAGACCTTATTAAACATCAAGGTACTGCACGCTGCAAGAATCGCGGCGCTCGGTTGTGACTTGGACATTCTATGCCAGCATGGAATTCTGTCGGAGTTTCCACTGGGAGCTACCTGGGAAAGGAGGAGGCGTAAGCGAAGTGAACGCAAGCAAAAGCGAGGAAAAAGGGCCGGGATTCATGCTAGGCTAAAGGCTAACCCCTCCAGACCAGCAGTACCGTCGCTCCTTCTATCTAATGTCCACTCCCTTGACAACAAGCTGGACGAGCTGTGTCTGCTGAGAGAAACCTGGAGAGAGTGGAGGGACTGCTGTGTGCTTGCGTTTACGGAGACATTTTTTTTTTTTAGATTTTTAGATTTAGTATACTTTATTGATCCCCAGAGGGGAAACTGAGGGCATCCACCACTTGGATGGATGAAGCAGCCACGATACGGCGCTATCCCTTAACCATTCACACACACACTCACACCTAGGGCCACTTTAGAGTCTCCAATTAACCTAACCTGCATGTTTTTGGCATGTGGGAGGAAACCGGAGAAATCCCGGAGTAAACCCACGCAAACACGGGGACAACATGCAAACGCCACACAGATCACTGTTGGTCGGGGGCTGCGATCAAACCCACGATCCCACGATCCCCACAATCCCCTGGCCAAGGGTAAACTGTGCTGCCGCAGTGCTAACCACTGCGCCACTGTGCAGCCCCCATAGACATAGCTCCATGACAACATCCCTGACGCGGCCATTCAACTGGAGGGTACGACATCATTCCCGGTGGAAAGAGAAACTGCAACCTCCGGTAAGAACCTTGGGGGGGGGGGCTGTGCATCTATGTTAACAAGAACTGGTGCGTTAACAAGAACTGGTGCGTTAACGTCACGTTAGTGTCTAAACACTGCTCTCCGTTGGCGGAGTTCCTTATTGTAAATTGTCGGCCATTTTATCTGCCGAGGGAATTCACCAACGTGTTTGTAGCTGCTGTTTACATAGTGCCGAGCGCTAATGCTAAAGCTAATGATAAAGATGCACTCGGAGAGCTGCACGATGCTATTAGTGAAATTCAAACTTCACACCCGGACAGCTTTGTGGTGGTTGCGGGGGATTTTAACCACACCAGTTTAAAGACTGTGCTCCTCAAGTTTAAACAATGTGTAGACTTTAAGACCAGAGGAGAGAATATGTTGGACTTGGTGTACACAAACGCAGATGCTTATAAGGCAACACCTTGCCCCCACCTTGGCCTTTCTGACCACCTATCCGTGATGCTGGTGCCTGCCTACAAACCTTTACTGAAGCACAGCAGACCAGTAGTGAAACAAATCAGGATTTGTCCAGAGAGTGCAACCTCAGCACTGAAAGACTGTTTTCTGCACATAGACTGGGAGGTTTTCAAAATAGCAGCCTCCCAGGAAGACAAGACAGATGTGGAGGAGTATGCTGAAATGGTCACCAGCTACATCGTGAAGTGCACAGAGGATGTCACTAAAGTGAAGACTATCACTGCACGGGCAACCATAAGCCCTGGATGACTGCAGAGGTGCGCTCGCTGCTCACAGCCAGAGATGCAGCCTTCAGAGTGAAGGACAGGATCGCCCTCCGCTCAGCCAGGTTTGCGCTCTCAAAGGGAATTAAGACGGCGAAGCGCGCCTATGTGGAGAAAATCCAGGGACACCTCTGTGACACTAGGAACACCAAGCGGATGTGGCAGGGAGTTTGGGTGCTGACGGACTATAAGTCTAGGCAGGGGGTCGATGATGATGACGCTTCACTTCCAGACAGGCTCAACAACTTCTTTGCACATTTTGAAGCATCAAACCTGACAGTCAGAGGGAGGGATAGCCCATCTCCACCATCGGTTGGGACAGCTATCACCATCAACACAGCGGACACACGGTGGACCCTAACCAAGGTCAACCCACGTAAAGCTGCAGGTCCGGACAACATCCCGGGATGTGTGCTCCGAGACTGCGCGAGCGAGTTGGCGGATGTCCTGACTGACATTTATAACATCTCCCTGAGTCAGGCCATCATTCCCAGATGCTTTAAGACCTCTACCATAGTACCGGTAGCAAAGAAACCAGTTGTGTCCTGTCTGAATGACTATCATCCTGTTGCACTGACACCAATTGTGATGAAGTGTTTTGAACGACTTGTCAAACCAAACATCACAGCCTGCCTCTCTGCATCACATGACCCACTCCAGTTTGCATATCGTTCAAATCACTCCACGGAGGATGCTATAGTCACCACCCTGCACTCTGTCATCACCCACCTGGATCAGAAAGACACCTATGCCAGACTCCTGTACACTGATTTCAGTTCAGCATTCAACACCATTATTCCCCAGAGACTGATGGAGAAATTACTCTTTCTTGGTCTGAAAATCGCCACATGTCTCTAGATCCTGGATTTCCTGACCGAGAGACCTCAGTCTGTCCGGGTTGGAAATAACATCTCCAACCCTATCACGCTGAGCACCGGATCCCCTCAAGGCTGCATACTCAGTCCACTGTTGTTTACACTTCTAACACAGACTGACTGTGTATCCAGACACGAGGGGAACCAGATTATTAAGTTTGCAGATGACACCACGGTGGTGGGACTTATTCAGAGGGATGAGGAATCAATGTACAGGGAAGAAGTGAGAGACCTGGAGGGCTGGTGCAGGGAGAACAATCTGGTGCTCAACGTGGACAAAACGAAGGAGATGATTATCGACTTCCGGCGGTCACAGCCTGAACACATGCCTCTCAGCATCGGTGGCCGTTTAGTGGAGAGAGTGGAGAACATCAAATTCCTCGGAGTGCAGATCTCGCAGGACCTGACCTGGAGCAAGAATTCCTTGGGGATCAGGAAGTGGGCCCAGCAGAGACTGCACTTCTTGAGGAAACTCAAACAGGCCTCTCTCCCCGTCTGCATCCTCAGGACCTTCTACAGAGGTGTGGTGGAGAGTGTTCTGACGTACTGCTTTGCAACATGGTACTCCAGCTGCAGTATGTCAGACAAAAAAGCCCTGCAGAGGATAGTTAAGGGAGCTGAGAGGGTAATTGGAGTTTCCCTCCCCTCTGTCCAAGAACTTTTTCAGAACCGTTGTAGGAGCAGGGCACTGAACATTGTCAAGGACCATTCTCACCCTCTGCACAAACACTTTGAACTTCTTTCATCTGGCAAACGATTCCGGAGCATCAGAGGCAGAACCACCAGACATACAGTTTTCTTCCACAAGCTGTTAGGATGCTGAACAGCTGATCCGGAATCTCTCATACATACTACTGCACCTATGGACATTATGTATATTATATGTATATTATAGTTCTGGTTAGTTTTCAAGTATGTCTCAGGGAAGTGTGAATGGCTGTGTTGGTGTGGGGGGTGAGGGTGTGTGTGAGTGTGTCTTAAATTATGTTCGTTTTACTTATATGGGTGCCGAGAGAAATGCAATTTCATCTTGCCTGCACTACAGTTGTATGTACAGCAACATGACAATAAAGGTTGATTTGATTTGATTTTGATTTGATTTTGACTGTTACACCTCTCTCCAGTAAAATAACATAGAATCCTGTTAATGGAATGTCATTTACTTTTTGACATCAAATCAATGCTGTTTGATTCCCACAATGGAAGTGAACCAATAAATCCTGGAGAATGATTACACACGGAGCAGAAAAATAAGAACAGTAAATTTCTCAATTAGGAGATTTTTTTTTCTTTTGGGCTGTCAAATTTTTGGGAGCTTATATCTATATACAGTATATGTAGCAGGCAGAGAGTAAACAGACTATGACTGAAAATTTCAGGAAAATCCTTTATTTCATGGACCAAGAAAATATTTTTACAGAGAAAAAAACAAAACAACAAACAGCTGTTGTTTCCAAGGCAACCAATAATCCTTATTGGCAAAAGACATGCTTGCGCAACAGCACAGCTTGGTGGTAGAAAAATAACACTGCAAAGACACTAAACCACCCACCAAACCGCACCCATCGCCTGCAAACAATCCCACAAATATCCGTAATATATATATATATATATATATATATATATATATATATATATATATATATACTGTATATATATACTACATTGTCACACATATACACATATATACACAGTATATATATATATATATATATATATATATATATATATATACACTACATTGTCCTCTTACATATATATTACGTATGCATTTTCTTTTCTTTAACCCCCCCCCTTCTCTCTATTTCGCTTTTATTCCGGCATGTCTGAACTGAGGTTTGATTAAAAAAAAAAACATGCTTTCACCAGCATTTCAGTCAACATTTGCCAATTGAGCTTAACTTAGGTTAACTTTGGCGAACTCTGCATAACTTAGGCCAGCGCTCAGGAACTATTACAAATTGAGGACAGCTTTCACCAACATTTATTTCCAAACATCAGCAAATTTTCAGCATGCTAAAAATTCTCAACGAATACAACTTTCGCCAGTGTTTGCCAACAAACACCAACTTTTATCAACTTTTGCCAGCAGAGCCAGACTTTTGCCAAAACGTTAGTAAAAGTTGGTCCAAACGTTGTAGTGTGAATCCACCCAAAAAAGCAGGTCCAGGATTGCAAGAAGCCTCCACAAATGCTGATCTTTATATTAGCATCACCTGACGCTGATGTCAGCTGAACTGCGCTGAGTATTCCTTTGCTTAAGTTAACCTAAGTTGGCAACTGCTTCACATTCGCTAGCCTAAGTTGGCAAAAGTTTGACAGTGCTGAATGCAACACTGGCAAATGCTAGCAAAAATTCGTAAAAGTTTGTAAAATTTCATAAAAGTTGGTGTGTGCTTACGAACATAATTTCCCCAACGTTTGGACTGATTTCTCTGATTTTTCAAAACATCAGTAAAAGTCAGTCCAAACGTTATAGTGTGAACCCAGCTTTATAGTGTTAGTGCATGTATTGTTGAAGAAATTGTCATGGTCTGAGCGCTGATTCTGTCTGCGCTCGGATCATCCAGTATTTTCCCTGTTCCTCTGTGTTTTCCTTATGATCGTTCAGGGCCTTTATTTTGACAGCGTTACAACGGGGCTTCTGGCTGTCAAAGCCGAGCCACGTTGTGACATCTGATTGCCATTTCCTCTAATTACATTCTCCATTATTGATTGTGCCCTATTTAAGGGAGCAGCTGAGGTTACTCCTGGCTGCGACCTCACACAACTTTGGTTCCCCACAACGTTCGGCTGGAGTCCCTAACCCCAGCTCCAGTCACCCTCTTGTTTCTTCATGTTCTCAGTAAGTGTTTTGGCTCAAATTCTGTTACCTTGTGTCTTAGCCTTCGCCTTAGTCATAGTCTGTATTTTGCCCCACGTGGCTGATAATTTTGTCATCCTTGTCTTTGTTAATAAATATGGAAACTCATCGGCTGGCTTTCAGCGTCTTATTGATGGCTTGTGAGGGCCATCGTTGACAGAAATAACATATTAACACGTGGGGTGTTTAACCCCTTGCACTCTGGTCAATTTCCATAAAAACGCCTAAAAATAACATACCCAAAGTAAATCAAAAGCCGTTCTTCAACCCTTTGCAGCATCTTCATGGGGTTGGTATCATTTAAAAGAAAACACTTTGAATTTTTTGGCAAAACAGTCATAATCTCTCTAAGTGCTCCTGCCACTGAGTAACAGTCATCTAAACACACTGAACTTGAAGAAAATAAAGTTCGCCTGGGTGTTTTTTTGGATACAAATGCTTGCAAATAACACACAGCTGTCAGATACGGGCTGGAAAATGCATCAGAAATGTAGAACCAAGTGTTATCCAGCGGAGGTCAAAATTTTATAACAATACCACAAAAAATGAATATATTACACAGCTTTTTTGTCAGGTTGTTCCCAGGCGTTTTTGAACTGTGCCAAATTGTGCCAAATGGCACAGTTTGGAAAAACGTCTGTAACTTTTGAATGATTCAATATAGAAGCTTGATCTTGGGCTCTAATGAAAGGTGACACTCAGGGCTGTGTGTGTGTGTGTGTGGGGGGGGTTTGTTTATTCATTCATGAATGAATGAATGAACAAACAAGCCCCTACACACAAAGAAGCATGCCACGTAAAAAATGTGTCGCTTTTTTTTTTTACAAGAAAAAATAACCTACAGTGCATTAAAAATTATACTAAAATATCTGTAATGTAGAGGATAACAACTCCCACCCCCCCCACCCCCACCCCCACTACAGAGGATGGACATCGTCCATCGCCACATGACGGACCGCGGCACGGTCTACTACGCACAGTTGTACTAAAATATCTGCAATATATCTGCAATCCGCTACAGAGGAGTAGCGGGGGGGGGGGGACCGTTCTCGTCCCGTCCGTCATGTGGCGATGACGCACAGTTGTAATTTACCGATCGGTCAAAAGTCATTTTGATCACAGTTTTCAGGGGTAAAGAATAATTTAGCTTATAACACTTACCTGTCCACAACAGCAGTGCCGGTGGCGAACATCTCTTCCTCATTGTCAGACGAACATGACGCTGGTCCGCTTGTTACGACTCGTGGTTCTGGTCAAGCAACCCGGTCAAACCATGATTCCATTATTGCGGTTTTGTGCTTCCATGATTGCGGTTTTGGCGAACGATTTTTCAAAACAAATAAGAACAGTAGTTAGAAAAAAACACTGGCGAACGCTACCGTCACACACAGCGGCTTACACAAAACAGATTTTACGCACGGGACGCACGCTTTCAATCGTCGAACTTCTCTGCTTCAATTGGCTCGCTGTATTTGCAGCCGTTGGTAGGCGGGTCCTTCTTGCTAGGTTTTCAGTCATTGGTTCTTCAAGGTTTCAGAAACCCAATTCAAGGCTCTTATTAGTCGAACGAGAGGTCAATCAAATCTAAACCAATCAAAGCACTCCTTTGGCTTTCTGTTCGTGGCTGTGTCTATTGTGGAAGAACGGAAATGCAGCTTTTTTTTTTTCAGTGCGCACTAGAACGCACAGTGTGCGCACAGTGTGCGTCCTAGTGCGCACGAGGGCGCACTAGTACGCAAAGACGTGACTGCCCGCGGTATCCCGGAGTGCAAGAGGTTAATCATTATTCATTATACCACCTTTACACAGGGGTGGAGATTATTAAGAGATCACTGAGTGAAGACAAAATGGCCTGATGTCTAAATGATCTTTCAATGATCGCTCTGCTATTCCCAAGATCTCTCAATGATCTGTCAAAGATCTCCAGTGATCGCCACAGTCCTCAAAATTTTGACTCCATTCAAAACATCTCTCAATCTCTCTTCACCAAAGGGCAGTGATCTCTCAACACCCTCATCAATCTCCCAGTGATCTCCCAGTAATCTTTCCATGAATGGGCATTTCAGCAAATGCTCAACAATCCCTCACTGAACTCTCAGCCATCTCTATAGATGGGGTGTATAAATTTGGTGCTCATTGAAAGTTTGCTGAGAGATCACTGGGAGACCAATGAGATTGCTGAGCACTCTGTGAGCTATCCCTGACCATTCTACAATCTGATAGATCTCCCAATGATCCCTCAGTGATCTTTCTGTGATCTCGCAGCAATCTTTCAATGGATGCCAAATCTTTCCACTCTGAAGGTGGAGGTGGCTCAGAGGTCAGTTGAGGCTCGCTGAGCATTTGATAGTTTGATAGTTCATTGAAAAACCACTGAAAGACCCCTGGGAGATCAATGAGATCGTTGAGCACTCTTGGAGAGTTCACTAAGAGATTGTTTTATTAGTTACACATGTTTTCTTCATAATGAAGCCTGCAGTTCCAGGCATTAAGTTAAAGCATATTCTGTTTAACTCCAAATGTTATATGCATGAATGACATATGTGGGGCCTACTATGTTTCTGGCTTTTCATAACAATGCCGAGTACCATTCATTAATTATGACTAACTTCTTAGTGCCACACAATTACATTTTGGTTTCTTTATTTTTCACACACTATTAATCAGTCATGGCTTATTTGAAATGCTCAAAAAAAATGCAGAACAAATTAGTGAATGAAATCAGAGCAGCTGGCACATCCACTGAAGAACCCATGCAGGACAACAAGCCTCGTATTTGGCTTTAGATGATTGATTTGATTCATGCTTTGTTTTGGATGCACTGCACTCAAAAGTACTTCTGACACAGAGGAATGACTTGTCACACTGCGATTCAGTCTATTAACTTTTTAAAAATGACTTGGGTATGCATTTCAAGATAATTATTCCATGTAAACAGCTATTTTTCTGAGTATAGTGCATTTGAATAAAAAAACATCTCGGAAAAGTGGATTTTTATTAGTATGAGTCATTGTTTCTTTTGCATCAGTTCTTTACTTTTGAAGTCACCAAACACTGTAAAAGAAGCCCCACTGACTTTCCGACCGAAGGGCTGTTTTTATTGCTGCATTGCTAAGAAGAGAGGCTTTTTCCTCCACTGTTGTCACTATGTGAGGTGTTGTCAGAGTGCAGTACGCAGAACACGGCTGAAAAGTAAAACTATACGTAAATGTAACCTTTCCTCAGTGATCTTGCCTAACCAGTAAAGCAGACAGTCTACAGCAGGGGTGGCAAACTCATTTTAGCTTGGGGGCCACATACTGCCGGATTTAATGTCCAGTGGGTCGGACCAGTAAAATAATAGCAAAACAACCTAATGGCAACCCCAAATTTAGTACTAAGAAGTACAAGTACATTATAAAATGTTTACATTTATTGAAGCATTGATCTTTTACAAAACATGAACAATCTGAATAAGGTGGAGTGATGACCACAGTTACATGGTCTTTCTCGGATTAATCTGTTTACATGACCACTTGAATAATCAGATAACTGCAGAAATCCAATCATAACCGGTTTATTAGTGTACATGTAAACCTGATCATTGGCCATGTTTACATGCACATGAATAAACCGGTTATGATTGGATTTCTGGAGTTTCAATCCTTAATCAGTTTTTGGCAGGTGAAATACAGAATTATTGTCCTTTGAGACTATTTCAGAAGCGGAGAGAGTAAGTTACAGTATTATATTCGCAATTTAATCCTGAACCAAATAGAATTATTTTAAAGCAAGCAAACTGTTTAAATCAACATTAAGACCTTTAATCAATTCTTGGCAGGTGAAACAACATATTTATAAACTATAACAACCCTTTGAGACTATTCACAAGTTGGACAGAACATGTTATAATGAATGAATGAATCTTTATTTTTCGGATAGATTAAAAGTACAGGTTAAAAGAAACTGAATAATATAACAAAGGGGGAAAGAAAATCCAACAAGGTCAAATTAGACAATAACTCCTCTGATTATACAGTTCAACATAAGTTATCCGAAATGGGTGATGGCTGAAGCCGCAGCTTATATTGCCCACCCATATTCCATCCAAGAATTCAAAAGAAAAACAAAACAAGAGCGATTACAATTCAGAACAAAGCTAAGACAAAATGTGACAAAAAACTAAACTACAACACAACGCAGGCTGGATATGACAATCATGTGATTTTACATGTCATCTTGTATATATGTTTGGAGTATTTCTTCCTTTAGTTTTTGTTTAAATTGTCCAAGCGTTGTACATGATTTTAATTGAGGTCCAAAATCGTTCCATAATCTGACTCCTTGCACTGAAACACAGTGTTGCTTGGTGGTAGTTCTCACTGAAGGTTTTTGAAATATACATGTTCCTCTGAAATGATATTGTTTCTCCCTTATTTGGAACAACTTTTGGATATTTGCGGGCAGTGATAGATTCTTCACTTTAAACATTATTACTGCAGTTTTAAAGTCAACCAGATCTTTCAACTTGAGAGCTTTTAATTTAAGAAAAAGTGGGTTTGTTGGTTCCCTATAAGCAGCTTTGTTTATTATTCTAATAGCTCTCTTCTGAAGCATAAAGACTGGATATATGTTTGTTTTATATGTATTTCCCCATACTTCAGTACAATATGTCATGTATGGGAGTATTAATGAATGATACAAGGTATATAGTGTGGGTTAATTCAGCAAATATTTCTCTCTGTGTAGTATTGCAATTGATTTGGATATTTTACCTTTAATATAATTAATATGTGACTTCCAACACAGTTTATTATCAATTATTACTCCAAAAAATTTAGTTTCTGATACCCTTTCAATCTCTACACCAGGGGTGTCCAACCATGTGCCATGGAGAGCCAAGACCCTGCAGGTTTTCTCTTCTACCCAGTCTCTTCAGCAGGTGTTTTCACTTATCAGCAATCAGTGGGAAGAAGTTCACTGAAATCTGCTGTTGAAGACACTGGTTGGAGGTAAAACCTGCAGGGTCTTGGCTCTCCATGGCACATGGTTGGACACCCCTGCTCTACACCATTTACACTGAGTTTAGATACTAAGTTGTTGTGATGGTTGTTAAAGACTATAAATTTTGTCTTACTTAAATTGAGCGTTAATTTGTTTGAATCAAACCACAGTTTAAGCTTTCCTAATTCCTTTCCGAGTGTATCCAAACGTTGTTCCAAATTGCTTCCACTGCATAATAGCTTAGTGTCATCGGCAAACAATATTAAGTCCATTTTTTCTGAAACTTTACATATATCATTTATATACATATTGAATAACAATGGCCCCAAAACTGAACCCTGTGGGACTCCACAAGTAACCTTCAGTAACTGTGAGTTTTTGTTACCAACACATACATACTGATATCTATTCTTTAAGTAACTACATAACCAGGACAGTGCTACCCCTCCAATACCACAATTTTGTAGTTTATTTAATAATAAATTATGATCCACTGTATCAAATGCTTTTTTAAGATCCAGGAATACCCCAACTGAATACTCTTTATTTTCAATGGCAGTTGATATTTTTTCTATAAATTCCATTAGAGCAAACACAGTTGTCCTCTTGTGTCTGAACCCATATTGCTGCTCACACAGTAAATTATTCTTCAGTATGAAGTTGTCAATTCTCTCATAGAATATTTTTTCAAGTATCTTGGAAAATTGTGGCAATAGTGAAATTGGTCTATAGCTTGAGAATTCCCCTCTGTCACCCGTCTTGGATATCGGAATTACTTTAGCTATTTTCATTGCATTGGGAAATATACCTGTTTGTAGTGACAGGTTACAGATATATGTCAGTGGTTTCACTAAGCATTCAATTATAGTTTTGACTAAGAGCATGTCAATACCATCACAGTCCGTAGATGTTTTACTTTTAAACAATTTAACAATTTCAATGACCTCTCTCTCATCTGTGTTCTTTATGAAAATGGAGTCTTTTGTAGCAGTGTTTTTGCTTATTGTATCACCTGTAGGCGCCGTAATGGGTATTTCTTGAGCCAAATTAGGACCAATGTTAACAAAAAAGTTATTAAATTCATCTGCAGGTGAAGCTGCATTCACACTCTGAGTCATTTTATTATTTTTTGAAAAATCGGTTGGGTAGCTTGTATTTCTGCTTTTATTTCCAAGAATACTGTTAAGTATTGTCCATGTATTTTTAATATTGTCTCTGTTTTTCTCCAGTTCTTTACTGTAATAATCTCTCTTACTACATCTTAATATATATGTTAACTTATTTTTGTATGTTTTATACCGCTGCTCTGCTTCTTTTGTCCTTTTCTTTAGGAAAGCTTTATATAATAAATTTTTCTTTTTACACGCCTTTTGTAATCCTTTGGTTAACCATGGCTTATCGGCAAATTTATGTTTAAGCTTTTTCTTTACTAATGGACAATTTTTTTCATAAAGAGTGGTTACAATGTTTATAAATGTGTCATAGGCTTCATTTACATCTGATACATAGACTTCTGTCCAGTCTTGCTTCAGCAAGTCCTCTTTAAAAGAACTAATTGCATTTTGTGATTTGTATCTGAACAATTTTAAAAATTTTTCTGTATTGGCCCCCGTGTGGCCATGGATAAGTGCAAAGGTTGGCAAGTGGTCACTTATATCATTTATCAATAATCCACTTTCTATTTTCTTATCAATAATATTAACAAACAGATTGTCAATAAGTGTAGCAGTGTGAACTGTGATTCTACTGCGATGTGTTATTGTGGGATATAGACTCATGCTGTACATAGAGTTCATGAACTCTGTAATTATATTTTGTTGATATGGATTTAGTAGATCAATATTGAAATCTCCATAAATTACTACCATTTTCTTACTAGTAATATTATTATACAGCTCGACTAATTTATCTCTGAATGTCTCAATGCAAGTTCCCGGCGTTCTATATATACAACTTATAATTAGATTTTTTGTTTTATCTTGGTCAATCTCAACAGTAACACATTCCAAAATCCCTGGTAGTGCAAAGGACGTTCCATTTACAAGCTTACACCTATACAGGTCATCAATATACAGTGCAACACCACCACCCTTTTTTTGAGATCTGTTAATATGAAACATCTGATATCCCTCTATTGCCATCAGGGGAGCCTGCTCTTAATTAAGCCAAGTTTCAGAGACTGCGATAGCTGTAAATTTTCTTCACAATATAATAAAAATCAAAAATAATCTTGAAAATAATCTTCACAATTCAACCTTGAAGAACCAAATCAAGTAACTTTTTGGCAGAGAAAATGTTTGAAACCAAATTGGGAGCCTTAATGGTTTTTTGGCAGATGAAACATCCATTTTATGGATTCTACTTTCAATATACAGTGGTGTGAAAAAGAGTTTGCCCCCTTTCTGATTTCTCATTTTTTTATATGTTTGTCACACTTAAATGTTTAAGATCATCAAACAAATTTAAATATTAGACAAAGATAACACAAGTAAACACAAAATGTAGTTTTTAAATGAAGGTGTTTATTATTAAGGGTGAAAAAAATCCAAACCTACATAGCCTTGTGTGAAAAAGTGACCTCCCACCCCCCGTTAAAGCATAAATTAACTGTGGTTTATCACATCTTTAGAAAGCTGAGTTCAATTTCTTTAGCCACACCCAGGCCTGATTACTGCCACACCTGTTCTCAATCAAGAAATCACTTAAATCGGGCCTGCCTGACAAAGTGGAGAAGTCCAAAAAAGTCCTCAAAAGCTGGACGTCATGCTGGGATCCAAAGAAATTTAGGAAGAAATGAGAAACAAAGTAATTGAGATCTGTCAGTCTGGAAAAGGTTATAAAGCCATTTCTAAAGCTTTGGGACTCCAGCGAACCACAGTGAGAGCCATTATCCACAAATGGCAAAAACATGGAACAGTGGTGAACCTTCCCAGGAGTTGTTGGCAGACCAAAATTACCCCAAGAGCGCAGCAAAAACTCATCCAAGAGGTCCCAAAAGACCCCACAACAACATTCAAAGAACTGCGGGCCTCACTTGCCTCAGTTAAGGTCAGTGTTCATGACTCCACCATAAGAAAGAGACTGGGAAAAAATTGCCTGCATGGCAGAGTTCCAAGACAAAAACCACTGCTGAGCAAAAAGAACATAAAGGCTCATCTCATTTTTGCCAGAAAACATCTTGATGATCCCCAAGACTTTTGGAAAAATACCCTCTGGACTGATGAGACAAAACTTGAACTTTTTTGGAAGGTGTGTGTCCCATTACATCCAGCGTAAAAGTAACACAGCATTTCAGAAAAGAAACATCATACCAACAGCAAAATATGCTGGTGGTAGTGATAACTTTATGCATCTAATTTACATACAAACAAACAAGACATTTGTTACTTACCGGCGTCCTTTTGCAGCATTCTGGTTGCTATTTTGTCCTTTCCCGGTCATTTTAGCTTTCTCTCCTACATCCACAAATTGTTATTGATTATTCCACCTTAATTTTGCTTTTATTCCATGGCACTTTAGCTTATATGACAACATGCAACCGGTGATTGCTCTCCAATTACATGGCGCTCCGGGCGCCCGGCAGGTCAAGTCAACCAGCTTCACGCTCCCTGTGTTATAAGAACATGTAAACATCTACCTTCATAAGCTAAATAATCTCTTTTTAGAACCATAGTTGGTGAATTCGGGACCAAATCCTCCGAATATGCTCCTCGATCTGGGATGGCTTCTGTCCACTATGATCGGTGCCCACCATTTTGTATTATAATCTCAAAAACAAAGGAGAAAAAGGAGGATTTCTTAGTCTTTGGTGTATTACGTGTTATCCATGAGTCCTCCAACGCGTGCCTGCCACCTTGTGAACTGGCATGATCAGTACAAATCCTCAGTACAGCTGGGCAGTGTTTCTGCACGTCATACCAGTTGACAGGCGCAGTGCCGCGCTCTACCACTAGAGGTACACAAAATTACACAGCAAAAGGGTTAGGTTTAGGGGGCAATCACTTTTTCACACAGGGCCATGTAGGATTGGATTTTTTTTCCCTTAATAATGTCCTCACAGGCAGCCACCACCAACAGGCTCCACAGGCAGCCACCATCACCAGGCCAGCAGCCACCACCATCTGGCTCCACAGGCAGCCACCACCACCAGGCTTCACAGGCAGTTACCACCACCAGGCCCTGCAGCCACCTCCATCAGGCTTCAGGTCTGACACCGGGCCTTACATGCATTCCTGTTGTTGTTGCTGCTGGAATTTTTCCTCGACGCTGAAATATTCTTGGAAACAGACTCTTGTCTCCTTGTCCACTGCAAATTATTCCAAAACTGCGGCAGAATGCCTCCTAAGCCAAAAGCTGTTACAAACCTCCGTGCGCCATAACACGGCGCATGAGAGAGAAAATAAAGAACCCAATTGCAGGAGTAGAAAGTGTCACGTTTATTTAAGTTCACCACAAAAACACAGTTCACCAATCACCAAGTTTCAGTTCAGTTTAAACACACAAAAATACAGAGAGATGAAATGATGGGATTAGGCCACCAAACATACAGGGTGCCTATCGAGTGCTCTACAGCCCATTCAAAAGGGGAGCCTAGTGCTGCAATACCGTGAGCACAAAAAGGAAAGGTGATAAGCCTAGTGCTGCAGGTCTACCAACAGCATGGGAAACAAAGGCGAAAAAATTACACTTACAGGGCTGGAGCAAATCCGAGGTGAACCATGCAGTCTGGAGGATGAGGAGAGAAGCACGGCCAGCTGAAACACCAAGGGAAATAATCCGGCTGGAGAATAACGAAGGGAGTGAATAACATATGGGGAGAACTGGCTGCCACACATGGAAGCAAATGCCCCGAGAATCTCTTTCCTCTGGAGCGGTCAACAAATACTCCTGAAGCTAACGAGGAAAGAGATTGCCGGTGTGGGAATGCGTGGGCAGAACTGATTGGCACCAGGTGTGTGAGAGAGCATGTGAAAGAGAGTGAATGGAGTGTGTGCATGTGTGTGTGGATGTGTATGAGCACCCGTGACAGTGCAGCTGACGGTGCTTGACAGGAGGAGGGGGCGTGCCAGAGCTGTCAGGAGGAAACTAGGACAAATCATAACAATAAGTCAGAACCGGGTTTGGCCTCCAAACCGGGTTTGGCCACCATCAACCCCCAGGGGTGGATACCAGACACCACAGTACCATCAGCAAAAAAAGAAAGGAAACAGCACCCATCAAGGGAACCCCTTTCCCCCGGCAACAAACACTAACCCAGGGTGGGAGGTGGGGGAAAACTGGTTAGGAGGGAAGCAACCAGTGAAAACACAACAGTACAAAAACAGAATAGGGAACAACCCCTCCTAACGAACCCCCAACCTGGAGCACTAACCCCCTCTCCAGAGGTCCAAAGTTCGGGGGGTCGACCAGAGTCCCAGACCCCAGTGTGGTGAGGATTGGCATATCGGGTGGTCTGCCCAAGGCCCAAGCCCAGCAGGTGGCCCGTGGGATAGTGTCCAGTGGCCTGCCTGGGCCCATAGACCACCCGACCCATAAACCAAGTCCCTCGGGTGGCTGACCAGCGTGGTGGAGCCACCAAGACCTGCGAGAAAGGCGGAGAGGCAGCCTCCATACTCGGGAACATCTGCGGCCAAACCAAGGAACAGGAGCCCCCCTGCCGTTCGAGGCTAGGAGCAGGGGCACTGTAGCACCCGCGACAGTCCCAGTCTGGGACGTGGCTGCACCCACGATGGTCCCGGTCTGGGATGTGGCTGCACCTGCGACGGTCCAGGTCTGGGACGTGGCTGCACTGGCGGTGGACTCCAGCTTGGGCTCTGCTGTACCTGCGGTGGACCCTGGCTGAGGCTCTGCTGCACCCGCGGTGGGCTCCGGTTGGAGCACCATTGCACCTGCGGTGATCCCCATTGGGGGCCTCATTGCTCCCGCGGTGGCCTCTCCAGCGAGGGAGGTGATGCTCTGCACGTCCTCAGGAGTAGAACCTTGATCCTCGGTTGCCTCCAACAGCTCTTCAGTGACCCTGGCCGGAGGCACCAAGCCCAAAGGGAGAGAAAGAGAAACCAGGTCAGGGTCGCCAGAAGCGGTGGAGCCTGGTGTGGTTGTCCCGAGAGCTGCCCTGGGTCCACCTCACCATGAGTTGGGCAGTGTGACATTAATAGTGAAATTCCTGATATAATGGCACACACTTGCCTGAACTCTGGCTCCACCACCGTCAAGGACTCCGGCGATCTTGGGTGCGTGGGTTCCTCTGGTCCGTCTGGTGCCTCATCCCTGTTGGCCTCCTCTGAGAAGGCTGGACCCACCTCGTTGTCTACAGGCTGCCCAGGTGGTGGCAGCTCCTCTCCGGCGACCCTAGGATGGAGCTCGAAGGGGATAGGAGAGGGAGAGAGATTAGGGTGGCAGGCGGCGGCAGAGCCCGCCGAGGGGGATCCAGACGCGGCTGTGGGCCTCACCCGACTCCCCCCCCAAAAGCCAGGCAAGATCCCTCCACCATCAACAAATGAACTACAGGAGAGACTACTTGCCTGTGCTTAAGCTCTACCACTGTCCAGGATTCCGATGACGACGCCCCAGGTCTCATCAACTAGATGTCCGGTCTGGGGGATGACTCCACTGCGGCCGCCCCCGCAGTGGGCGTGATGATGGTAGCAGGAGTGGAACTCTCGTGTGCTGTCCTCCACGCCTCGGGTTCCTCTGGCGTGGAAGCCGTGGACGACTCCTTTGCTGGTCCATGGGCTGGACCCTCCAGGTCCTCTGGCTCCTCCTCCCCTGAGCGACCTGGATCTGGGACCGATGGGCTCGTGGGGGCACATAGAAAAGAGTTATTGAGACCAGGCATGAGAGTACTGTATGCCGCTGGGACGGAGAACCCAGTGGACTGCACACCCCGAGTCTCCTCGCCAGGAGGCAGGCAAAATTGATCATTGACTGTGTAACTCGAATGAAAAGAAACTTGCCTGTTCTCCTGGCACTGGACGGTCCTCAGTGGCTTTCGAGGCACCCTCTCCACTCTCCTGGCATTCCTCATTGGGCTGGGGTTCCTCCTTTCTCAGGAAAAGCTCTTTGAATCTTTCAGCTATCTTCGGGAGGAGCCACGGCTTCACCTGCAAGATGAGGTCCATCTCAGCCCGGAGAGCCCGCTTACATTCCTCCATCTCCTCCTGTGATGGGGCGGAGCATAGCCCGGAACAGGAAGGCGAGGCTGCAGTATGCGGGACTGGACGCTTCTTACTGCGGGGCTTCCTCCCTCTCCTCCGCTTGAGTGACACAGGGATGAGGTAATCCGGGACGCGGAGCACTGTGCCGGGCAGCAGGTCACCCACGCAGAGAGACTCCGTCCTCTCTGGAGAGGAAGGTGGCGTGGCCACGAGGAGTTCGAGCGCTGAGGGCTCCTCATCCAGATCCTCGTCCAGATCCTCCTCCATTCGGCAGCCGAGCTGGGCCAGTTTCCACTCCTCCTTCATCCGGCGTTCCTCCTTCAGCCGGCGATTTACCAGAGCGAACAGGGCCTGCCACTCCTTCTCAGTCGGGTTCGTGGATTGGGAAGACACGGGGGCGGAAACCCTCTCTGCCGGAGAAGCGCGTCCTCGTGTCTCTTCCTTGCACCGCTCCACCTCTGTCCTCACGTCCGAAGGTTGGGTGGGCGCTGGTCCGGGAGATGAAGAAGATCCGAGGAGGGAGGAAGTCTTCCTCTGTGCGCCGTGTTATGGAGCACGAGAGAGAGAATAAAAAAACCCAATTGCAGGAGTAGAGAGTGTCATGTTTATTTAAGTTCACCACAAAAACACAGTTCACCAATCATCAAGTTTTAGTTCAGTTTAAGCACACAAAAATACAGAGAGATGAAATGATGGGATTAGGCCACCAAACATACAGGGCGCCTATCAGGTGCTCTACAGCCCAATCAAAAGGGGAGCCTAGTGCTGCAATACCGTGAGCACAAAAAGGAAAGGCGATAAGCCTAGCGCTGCAGGGCTACAAACAGCATGGGAAAGAAAGGCGAAAAAATTACACTTACAGGGCTGGAGCAAATCCGAGGCGAACTGTGCAGTCTGGAGGATGAGGAGAGAAGCACGGCCAGCTGAAACACCAAGGGAAATAATCCGGCTGGAGAATAACGAAGACAGTGAATAACATACGGAGAGAACTGACTGCCACATATGGAAGCAAATGCCCCGAGAATCTCTTTCCTCTGGAGCGGTCAACAAATACTCCTGAAGCTAATGAGGAAAGAGATTGCCGGTGTGGGAATGCATGGGCAACAGTAAAAAAAATTATTTTCTGCATTGTTAAACCAACAACAGGAAACTTTGAAAGCCTCATCAAAGTGATCATTGATTCAGCTAACGCAAGAGTGGACACAATGACGAGAGAGTTGCAGGACATTAAAACCAGTCTACAGTTCACCCAGAAAGACGTAGATGACATAAAAGCTGATTTGTCTAAACAAGCAGACCGCAACAATGTGCTGCAATCAGATGTTTCTAAAGTATGTGACAGTCTGTTGACTGTCACCGACAAATTTGAATACCTGGAAGGACAATCCCGGAGAAATAATCTATTTGATGGTGTTGTGGAGGCACGAGGAGAGAACAGGGCCATCACGGAGGAGAAGATTAAAAATATTCTCATGGAGAAACTACAGTTACCACCGGGAATCGAGATGGAAAGAGCCCACCTCACCAGGAAACCTGGAGGAGAAAGACAGAGGCCCATTATGGTGAAGCTCCTGCGGCACAAGGACAGGATGACCATTCTTCAAAGAGCCAAGTGCCTCAAAGGAACAAAAATCTTCATCACTGAGGACTTCACTGATTCGTTAAGAAGGAAGAGAAAAGAATTAATGCCAGAGCTGGAAGCTACAAGAGCACGGGGAGACATAGCCTACTGAAGGTATGACAGATTCATTATTCTCCCACGCCAGCCCCGTAACAGTACACCAAAATCAATGGAGCCAGAAATCAACAAGAAATGATTGACATTTCATTATCATCTGAGAGCTATAAACTGTGCATTTGTTTCCATTGACTGGAATAATTAAGATGCAAACTTTTATAGGAAATGACCTCATTTTTAAAGGTTACAAATATACTGAGCATAAGCCACACAGTGTTGAATATGAAACCGATCCTCAAAATCACTTTTTCAGCAGTATAAAACATCAGTGTAAATACTTTAGCTCAGACCAACTAAAAAATACTATTTCTGACCAATCATTGTCAATAATGCACTTTAATAGTAGAAGTCTCAACATGAATTTTTCAAAAATCCAGGACAGTCTGTTGCAATATAACACAATTTTTCTACTGTTGTAATTTCTGAGACTTGGCTAAAAAAAATGACCAACTTCATACTGTGCAAATGAGAGGCTATGATTTACACAACACAAGCAGGTAAAAAAAAAGGGGTGGTGATGTTGGTTTATATATTAGGTCCTGCTGCCAAAGCCAAGTTGTAGATAATATGTCTTTTGAAATGGAAAACATCATGGAGTGTGTAACTGTGGAATTAATTACAACAACTACTGTACAAAAAACATCATAATAAGCTGCATTTATAGAGCACCGGGTACCAATATTGATATTTTCAAAGAAAAATTGTCTGAACGTTTCAGTGCAGTAGGTAATAAGAAGCCAGTATTTATTTGTGGAGACTTCAATATTGACTTATTAAATCCAAATGACCATGTCCAAATAAGTGAATTCAAAAATTCCATGTTTTGTTTGGGTTTCTACCCTTCAATAACATACCCCACTAGAAAAACAACATATTCAGCAATGCTTATTGATAACATTTTCACAGATGTCACTGAGGGGAATGTAACTGCTGGCTTTATTACACAGGGTTACAAAAATAATTTTTTTGTAAGTTGTCTCATCTCCTTGGTGGCCGGGCCCCGGGGGTGGACGAGATTCGCCCCGAGTACCTCAAGGCCCTGGATGTTGTTGGGTTGTCATGGTTGACACGCCTCTACAACATTGCGTGGAGGTCGGGGGCAGTGCCTTTGGCATGGCAAACCGGGGTGGTGGTTCCTCTCTTCAAAAAAGGGGACCGGAGGGTGTGCTCCAACTTTAGAGGGATCACACTCCTCAGCCTCCCTGGGAAGGTCTATGCCAAGGTACTGGAGAGGAGAGTCCGGCCGTTGGTCGAACCTCGGATTCAGGAGGAGCAATGTGGTTTTCGTCCTGGCCGTGGCACATCGGACCAGCTGTTTACCCTCTCGAGAATTCTTGAGGGTTTGTGGGAGTTTGCCCAACCAGTTTACATGTGTTTTGTGGACTTGGAGATGGCATTTGACCGCGTCCCTCGTGGATCTTTGTGGGGGGTGCTTCGGGAGTATGGGGTATCGGGCTTGTTGTTACGAGCTATTCGGTCTCTGTACGACCGTTGTGAGAGTTTAGTTCGTATTGCCAACACTCGGTTGGAGTCATTCCCAGTGAGAGTTGGACTCCGCCAGGGCTGCCCTTTGTCACCGATCCTGTTCATAATTTTAATGGACAGGATTTCTAGGCGCAGCCAGGGAATAGAGGGTGTCATGCTTGGTGACCACAGGATCTCATCTCTGTTGTTTGCAGATGATGTTGTCCTGTTGGCTTCATCCAGCAATGACCTACAGCTCTTGCTGGGACGGTTTGCCGCTGAGTGTGAAGCGGCTGGGATGAGAATCAGCACCTCCAAGTCCGAGTCCATGGTCCTCAGCTGGAAAAAGGTGGATTGTCCTCTCCGGGTTGGGGACAGGCTCCTGCCCCAAGTGGAGGAGTTTCAGTATCTTGGGGTCTTGTTCACGAGTGAGGGGAAAATGGAGCGAGAGATCGACAGACGGATTGGAGCAGCATCTGCAGTGATGCGGACGTTGTACCGGTCTGTTGTGGTGAAGAGGGAGCTTAGTTCTAAGGCAGAGCTGTTGATTTACCAGTCAATCTACGTTCCTACTCTCACCTATGGTCACGAGCTTTGGGTAATGACCGAAAGAACGAGATCGCGGATACAAGCGGCTGAAATGAGCTTTCTCCGTAGGATTGCTGGACTCACCCTCAGAGATAGGGTGAGGAGCTCAGTCATCCGGGAGAGGCTCAGAGTAGAACCGCTGCTCCTCCACATTGAAAGGAGTCAGTTGAGGTGGTATGGGCATCTGATTAGGATGCCTCCTGGACGCCTCCCACTTGAGGTGTTTCAGGCACGTCCCACTGGGAGGAGACCCCGGGGCAGACCCAGGACTCGGTGGAGAGACTATGTCTCCCAGCTGGTCTGGGAACGCCTTGGTATCTTCTCTGAAGAGCTGGAGCAGGTGGCTGGGGAGAGGGAAGTCTGGGCTTCTCTGCTTGAACTGCTGCCTCCGCGACCCGGACCTCCGGAAAAGCGGTAGAAGATGGATGGATGGATGGATGGAAGTTGTCTGTGTTTTTTCAACTGATTTAAGACAATTTTGCACCGCTGAATCTGAAAATGACATCTGTTTCTCTCAATTAGGTGCTAAGTAAAAACCTGTACTTAGTACTTACTTAGTACTGTGCATGTATTTACCTTTATATAAAGGTAAGTACATGTGAATTGAATGCTACATCATCATTGTTCAAAATTCAGAGAATTTCAAGACATAAAAAAGAATTTTGCATCATATAAAGCGAAAATACCCGTACATGTAAACAAAAACATATAAAACAACATGTGGGCATAATTCAAAAAGCTGACCTCATTGAGCAAAATCAATGTGATTTTTGGATTCAGCACATCAAAATTGTCCTAAATCAGCTAAAACCCCCCCCCAAAAAACTTAGACAATAAATTTGGTGTTGACCAGTGTTATCAATGATGTGACAGACCATCTGCTTATTTTTGTTTCTTCAGACAATGGTGTAACACATAACATTGAAATAGATAAAGTTTTTAAATGACTTGTAACAGAAACCACAATCAACCATCTTAGAAATGATCTAAAAATGCAAGACTGGAGCAGTATTTATGTTGACGACATTGACACAGCATATGGAGAATTTGCCTCTATTTTATCCAAACTATATAATAAACATTGCCCTCTAGTGGTAGAGAAAACTAAAGTTAAATACAGAGATAAGCCTTGGATCACCAAGGGCCTGCAAAATGCTTGTCAAAAGAAAAACTTGTTATACAAAACATTTCTGAAATTAAGAACTGTGGAAGCTGAAAAGAAATGCAAGACTTATAAAATTAAACTCGTTAGTATCTTAAGATTGAGTAAAAAATATATTACAGTAAATTATTGGAAAATAACAAAACTAATACATGTAATGTATGGAAGGTGTTAATATAACACAGAGGAAAACTAAATTTCAACCACATCTCTTATTTAAAATTCAGAAAATGGAATACTCAATGGAAATAGCTTTATCTCAAACACATTTAATGAATATTTTGTTAATACAGGAAAAAAGATTGCCAACTCCACTGTATCATCAGCAAATACAAGTGGTGCTGACAATGCCATCAACATAAACGCTCAATTACTCAATGTTTATTAGAGAAACAGATGAAAAAGAAATTGTTGACATTGTTAACAAATTCAAAGACAAAAAATCAGCTGATTGTAATTATTTCAGTATGTCCTTGGTTAAATATATTATTGATTGTATTGTTAAACACTTCACTTACATATGCAACATGTCATTGCTGGTAAATTTCCAAAGAAAATGAAAATAGCAAGAGTCGTTCCTTTGTATAAGACTGGTGACAAACACTTATTGTCAAACTACAGATCCATCTCATTGTTACCTGAGTTCTCCAAAATACTGGAAAAAAAATTGTTAAGAGACTAAATGATTTCATTGAAAAGCACAATATACTCTGTGAACAACAGTATGGATTCAGGAAGAACCAGACCACTTCACTGGTACTTAAGGACTTTGTTGAACAGATTATGGATGCAACAGATAGAGGAGAATAAACAGTTGGAATATTTCTGGACTTACAAAAGGCATTTGATACAGTTGACCATAAATTACTCCTCAGTAAATTACATAAGTATGGCATCAGAGGAATTGCTTTTGACTGGTTACACAGCAATTTAGAAGACAGATATCAATATGTTCATGCGAATAATACAGACTCTGAGTTGCTGAAGATGACGTGTGGGGTACCACAAGGTTCTGTACTTGGTCCATTGCTGTTTATTTTGTATATTCATGATTTATGTTCTGTGTCTAAATTGCTCAAGTGTATTTTATTTGCAGATGACACAACTTTTTTTTTGTAGTGGAGAAAATCTTAAGCAGGTTCTGGATTCAGTAGAAAATGAACTTAAACAAATCAATCAATGGTTCTATTCACCTTGGAAAAACAAAATGTATAATTTTTGGAAACCACAAATTATATAATCACAGAAAAATTAAAATAATTTTGAAACTGACACAGTTTTGGAAACCAAGTTCCTAGGGGTCATTGTTGATAACAAACTAAACTGGAAATCACACATAAATATGTCAAAACTAAAATGTCTAAATCCATTGCCGTACTGTATAAAGTTAAGGATCTCCTGTGCCAGAAATCTCTTTGCATTTTATATGATTCACTGATAGTTCCTTATATGACATACTGTGTGGAGATCTGGGGAAGCACATACAAAACAAACACAAACTTAATCTTTTTACTGTGGTGACCCAGCACACTGCAGACTGATATTATTCACACTCAGCAGGGCTAGAGGAAATGGAAGACAATTTACCTATGGACAGAGAGCCCCAGGGGGCAATCAGAACAATGGACTGTTGTGTATACACCCTGGGATTAGGGAGAGGACATCCGGGTGCCAGTAGGTCATGCTAATAATATGTATTGACTGATATGTATATCACTATGCTAATGTGCCATGCATTCTCTC
Source organism: Pholidichthys leucotaenia (assembly GCA_020510985.1). NCBI lineage: Eukaryota > Metazoa > Chordata > Actinopteri > Cichliformes > Pholidichthyidae > Pholidichthys > Pholidichthys leucotaenia. Next base: position 159,516,526 of record CM035836.1, read on the forward strand.
TGTCTGTATAACATGTATAAAAGAGCTTGCGATAACATGCCTCAGCAGCACAGTAGCCCAATTAGCTACAATGTGTTTCATTATGTTGGAGGAAATAAAACCCTGTAACCTTCCAGCTCGTCGCATCTCGCCTGATCTTTTACCTCCACAGTGGTGACCCTAGATGTGTCATGGTGACGCCGGCATCCTCTGCATCCACACCGGAGCACACTCTCTGGAGCGGGCAGCGCTGGGACCAACACGCACCATGAATGGCGACACGAGCGAACCGAAGGAAGCAGCCTGAACGGGGAAAATCATTGGCGCTGTCTGCGTGATTTCCACCAAGCTCCCCGACCCTGACTCACTCTGGACAGTGGACCTCCCGTGCACAGAAGCCCCGCACGCACACCGCAGGATTACGAGGACAGCGCAACTTCCAGCTATGTGGTCACTGCGCCAAGCGTGTGCCACGCACAGGGACAAACTGGCTACACAGACTGATACATCGTCCTCCGCCGCTGCACATGCCCGAGAAACATGGCCAACCACCATCCTTGGAACGTTCAGGGCTGCTCATGCACCTGAAGCAGACACGCAGCCCGCACACAGACTTTGTATGGGTTTCTCGGCCATGGCGCACAAGGGGAATTTAGCCGATAGCTGTACCCGATGACTTTAGGGCTGCTTCCGTACCTAAAAGCCAAACCGCCAAGTCCCTCACATGGCTGCAGTTGTTTCACAGCCACTACGCATCCTCGGAGAACTTGGCCGTTTGTCTGCCCCACATCCTCGCTGGACTGAGCCGCAAGAGGAGTCAGAGACTTAATTTTTTCACAGTCGCTGCAGATCACTGCCAGGTTGACCAGGGAAGTCCCTCACCATCGTGGATCCATATGCAATTTTTGCGTGGCCCAGACACCTTTGATGTCCCGGACCAGCACTCACTTACTCCCACCCCCTCCCCCTCCTCTTCCACAGCGCTCTTCCCACACCTCACTCCCTAAAGCCGGCCGATCGCTGGTTGGTTCCATTACGCACGACGCGCACCAGCCCTGTGCGCCCACGATCCACGGCTGTTCAATGTGCTGGGACCCGGAGCGGAGCACACTGTCTTTTCCACCCCTCCCCCGTACCCCCCATGGATGACATGCCCTCCGACACTCCTCTACAGCAGGACAGTTCTACCGGAGCTGGAGCCCAAATGACCGGGGGGGGGAGGGGGTCATAGCCCCTTCTGAGCATTCTGGGGGGAGCCGTATGGTGACCCAGCACACTGTAGACTGATACTATTCACACTCAGCAGGGCTGGAGGAAACGGAGGACAATTTACATATGGACAGAGAGCCCCAGGAGGCAATCAGAACAATGGACTGTTGTGTATACATCCCGGGATTAGGGAGAGGACATCCGGGTGCCAGTTGGTCATGCTAATAATATGTATTGACTGATATGTATATCACTATGCTAATGTGCCATGCATTGTCTCTGTCTGTATAACATGTATAAAAGAGCTTGCGATACATGCCTCAGCAGCACAGTAGCCCAATTAGCTACAATGTGTGTCTCATTATGTTGGAGGAAATAAAACCCTGCAACCTTCCAGCTCGTCGCATCTCACCTGATCTTTTACCTCCACATTACTACAGAAAAAAGCCGTATGCAATGTATCAAAGAAACCTTACCGTGAACCAGCAAATCCAATATTCATTCAATTACATACTCCTAAATTTAGAGATCTATTAGATTATGATGTCATTCAAATCATGTACAAAGCAAATAATAACCAATTACAAGTTAATATTCAGAGACTGTTTAAAAAAGGGAAAGGAAATATGAGCTAAGAGGTAACTCTGTTTTTAATAAACCAAAGGTTAGAACAAATACAAAGTATCATTACATGTCTATCACTGGAGTTAAACTGTGGAACTGTTGCTCCGAAAATATTAAAACATGTTCTACTCTGAAGCAATTCAAAAGATTGTACAAATATGAGAAAATCTCTCAGTATCTCACTGTAAATGCTAGGAGATAAACTTGTAATAACTCAAATGTTTTTGTTTTTTTGTCTACTTGTTCTATTTGATTTTCTTTGTTGATTTTGGGTATGAGTTAAATTTTTATGTTATTGATTTTAAAAGTGTAATGGGGTAGGCTCTATATAAGCACTAGCTTCAGCCTACACCCTTTTGTTTGTTCTTTTATGTGTTCTACATATTTTTGTTGTTTTTATTGTATGTATGTTCATTACCAAATAAATTCACATTCATTCATAATAAACACCTTCATTTAAAAACTCCATTTTGTGTTTACTTGTGTTATCTTTGCCTAATATTTAAATTTGATGACCTGAAACATTTAAGTGTGACAAACATACAAAAAATGAGAAATCAGGAAGGGGGCAACCACTTTTTCACACCATTGTAACTGTGGTTACAAAAAGTTATGTTGCCTTTACTCAAAAGCATCTGTCGGCCTCAGAATCAGAAGAGAAATGGCATAAGCCAAGCGAGGCCCGCTTCCACAGTGAGTCGATCAGTTTCTGGTGGCCCATCATCCAAAGTGGGCCTCGCTCCGCTTAAGCCATTTCAGTGTGTGTTGTAGCTGGCATCCATAAAAAAGACTTGTTGCATATTTTTAGCAGTGGGCAAGAAGGGCTAATAGCAGAGGCAGGTGAGAAAGGTTTCCCTTGGAGTCTTTCTGGAAGAAATCCTGTCTTCCCGACCTGCATAACAGACTCCCTCAGTGGAAACTGTGGATCACTTTTGTGTCTGCTACTCTTGTGTGACCCCAAATGGAAAAATTGGAAGTAGCAGTTATTTTATTGAAAAAGTGCTGCTCTGGTATTCTATTATTTAATTTTCACACTTTGCAAATTCATCCTGCGGGCTGGTTTGGACTCTCTGGTGGGCCAGATTTGGCCCATGGGCCATAGGTTTGACACACCTGGTCTACAGAGAGGCACCCATACTGGGTGGAGAATGGGCAGACTGCTGGTGGGCCCACCCTATGCATCCTGCTCACTGTGGAGAGGAAAGTCATGAAGAGCCTAGAACATTAGTCAAAATAAAGAGACTCATCCCTTTGGTCTGTTTTGTTTTCTGCAAGCAACACTCGCTTTCTTGTTTGGTTTCTTCTTCTCTCTTCCTGTCTGTTTTTTGCTGTGTGCAGGAAGAATGTTTTGTCATTCACTGGTTACATTAATCAAGTGTTTTCCCCCCTTGGACACATGTATGTCGTATAAAGGTTATGGGCCATATTATGACATTCTATTCATTTGTCAAATGCGCATAGCGTGTTTGTGGGTGGACCAGTCTGTTTTGTTATTACGGGCATTGGTGAAACTGGTCCATGTGCTGAACAAAAAGCACAAAGAGGCTGGTCTAATTATTTGGAGGTGTGTTTTAGATAATCCAATCCAAAGTGCTCCTGCCAATCCCTTTAATGCACAGGGGTGTATTATCCAAAGTGAACTCTGATCATGATGGCTTGTTTAAAACAGGTTGTGTGCTGGCCAAAGGGCATGTGTGTGAGTGAAAATGCATGTGACCTTTGCATTGGGGTTTTCTTCGGCTGGATTCAGGAGCTGAGATTTTCTTTGATGATACTGGAAAAATATCTGCCAGCAGATATTTCTTCCCTGAGGCTAAGGAGCTGAGATTTGGTGACAATGATGATAGGCTACTGAAGCATTATGTCATGCGGACAACATGAGAGGGTTTTTTTCAGAAACTCTCCAAGGTCCAAATAAATTTATTAGACAGTTCAAAGTCTGATCAAAGTCACAGAACCGAAGAGACAAAAATAATAAAAAAAATTATTCAAACCACGAAATCCAAGTTCTTCAGATGTTGTGGGAGTTGGCGAAAACTGCGTCCAAGCAGCTTCCAGTGTGAGTAAAAAAAAAAAAAAAAAAAGATCAGTCCACTTTAAAACACGGTAAGTTAAGAAAAATCAATAGAAAAAGTTTAACAGAATAAAACAGGTAAAAAGACATCTAAGAACACGGAGTTTCACTCCATATAAAAGAGAAGGTTGAGCTCAAACAGAAGAAAAAGTATTTTTCCCAGACGTTAAAAGAAAGAAAAAAAGAAGTCAAGGCAGGAACATAACTGAACAGGACACACAGACAACTTTTACACACTTGGACAAACTGGTGTTTTTTCCTTAAACTGACCACTTTCAAAGGATACAAACTTTACTGACATGAAAGGGAACCAATTGTCTCTCATCGCGGGAGAATTGAATGAACTCTGGTCCAATAAGAAAGCAGTCCTTTGTCTGAAGAAGTCCTTTGGCTATGAAGAAACACATATTGATTCAAGAAAACTAAAAAGAATCACCTTATATATACACTACCGTTCAAAAGTTTGGGGTCACCTCAGACAATTTTATGTTTTCCATGAAAAGTCACACTTTTATTTACCACCATGAGTTGTAAAATGAATAGAAAATATAGTCAAGACATTGACAAGGTTAGAAATAATGATTTGTATTTGAAATAATAATTGTTTCCTTCAAACTTTGCTTCGTCAAAGAATCCTCCATTTGCAGCAATTACAGCATTGCAGACCTAACATGATTGCACAAGGGTTTTCTAATCATCCATTAGCCTTCTGACACAATGAGCAAACACATTGTACCATTAGAACACTGGAGTGATAGTTGCTGGAAATGGGCCTCTATACACCTATGTAGATATTGCACCAAAAACCAGACATTTGCAGCTAGAATAGTCATTTACCACATTAGCAATGTACAGAGTGTATTTCTGATTAGTTTAAAGTTATCTTCCTTGAAAAAAAGTGGTTTTCTTTCAAAAATAAGGAAATTTCTAAGTGACCCCAAACTTTTGAACGGTAGTGTATATATACGTATATATATATATATATATATATATATATACTGTATATTTACACTCACCGGCCACTTTATTAGGTACACCATGCTAGTAACGGGTTGGACCCCCTTTTGCCTTCAGAACTGCCTCAATTCTTCGTCGCATAGATTCAACAAGGTGCTGGAAGCATTCCTCAGAGAGTTTGGTCCATATTGACATGATGGCATCACACAGTTGGCGCAGATTTGTCGGCTGCACATCCATGATGTGAATCTCCCGTTCCACCACATCCCAAAGATGCTCTATTGGATTGAGATCTGGTGACTGTGGAGGCCATTTGAGTACAGTGAACTCATTGTCATGTTCAAGAAACCAGTCTGAGATGATTTCAGCTTTATGACATGGCGCATTATCCTGCTGAAAGTAGCCATCAGAAGTTGGGTACATTGTGGTCATAAAGGGATGGACATGGTCAGCAACAATACTCAGGTAGGCTGTAGCGTTGCAACGATGCTCAATTGGTACCAAGGGGCCCAAAGAGTGCCAAGAAAATATTCCCCACACCATTACACCACCACCACCAGCCTGAACCATTGATACAAGGCAGGATGGATCCATGCTTTCATGTTGTTGACGCCAAATTCTGACCCTACCATCCGAATGTCGCAGCAGAAATCGAGACTCATCAGACCAGGCAACGTTTTTCCAATCTTCTATTGTCCAATTTCGATGAGCTTGTGCAAATTGTAGCCTCAGTTTCCTGTTCTTAGCTGAAAGGAGTGGCACCCGGCGTGGTCTTCTGCTGCTGTAGCCCATCTGCCTCAAAGTTCGACGTACTGTGCGTTCAGAGATGCTCTTCTGCCTACCTTGGTTGTAACGGGTGGTTATTTGAGTCACTGTTGCCTTTCTATCAGCTCGAACCAGTCTGGCCATTCTCCTCTGACCTCTGGCATCAACAAGGCATTTCCGCCCACAGAACTGCCGCTCACTGGATATTTTTTCTTTTTCGGACCATTCTCTGTAAACCCTAGAGATGGTTGTGCGTGAAAATCCCAGTAGATCAGCAGTTTCTGAAATACTCAGACCAGCCCTTCTGGCACCAACAACCATGCCACGTTCAAAGTCACTCAAATCACCTTTCTTCCCCATACTGATGTTCGGTTTGAACTGCAGGAGATTGTCTTGACCATGTCTACATGCCTAAATGCACTGAGTTGCCGCCATGTGATTGGCTGATTAGAAATTAAGTGTTAACGAGCAGTTGGACAGGTGTACCTAATAAAGTGGCCGGTGAGTGTATAAGCTAAACTAACTTCAGTGATTCATGACTAATATTAATTCTGGCTACATTCAACATGTACTTTCATAAACTTGTCCTTTTATAATTAATATGCATTAGAATAAGGTTAGTTTAAGTATTTTCAAACATGCAATATATTTAAACCAATGACTGATGAAACATTTCAAACCAAAATGGTATGTCAGAGTCCCACTTGATTTTCCAGGGTGTCCTGAAAAAGAAAATCTTCTTAAAATTGAGAGTTTTCTTAAAAGGAAGTCTTTTCATTCAGTAACCACAGTTCAGGTTGCAGAGGCAATAACAAACATATTCTGGAGTTGTCCACCAGGGGATGCTGTGGGACTTTGGATTTTAACTAGAAGCCTTGAGGAATTTTTGTTGATAGGTCTGGAACGTTTCAAACTGTTCTTGAAGCATAAAACTGCCTGGTTGGGAAAGAATTTCTGGGATTTATGATCAAAGACTAATCCGTTTCTGGCACGAACAGAATCCTTTATCGTCCCTTTTACCATGGAATATGTTTTCAAACTGTGGTGCTTAGGTGAAGGAAACAATTCTTGACCAGACTTTTGGATGAAATAATTTCTTTAATGTGAAGAGTGATTTTATAGATTGGAGCCAAAGGAGTTGTCGCAGCATACCCCCCCCCCCCCTTCCTGTATCAATGGTGAGCTTCGGTCAGCATTGGTACACATCCTTGGTGGCTGGTTCCAATTGGCGACTCTTGACACAACTGCTGAGCTAATGGTTCTGATGTCCATAAGCCCTAAGCTTGTAAACAGTATCTATTCCTGAGTATAAATCTTTGAGTTTGGTTTACTCAAAAAAAAATTTTTTCTAGAAATCTTCAAAAACTATTTGAATATGGACAAATATAAAAATTGTAAAATTGTCTAAAACATACCAAAATACTGTATATGCATGTAAAGACTCAAAAATTTTGGTTACAAAAGTACAAAAAGACAATTCTGGGTACCAAGGTACAAAAATAAAAAGTATGTAATTTTTACATACCTGAGGTAAATGTTTTGGCTAAGTAATATTGAGATAACTCAAGGAGGTTCATATTGGATTGGTTTAGCTGGACTAAACCCTGGTTCCACAGATGTCTGAGTCATATGGTGTTTGAGGCCTGTATTCTGGAAAACTGAGCGAACATCGAATGTCATCCTTGTTCTTTGAATGGCAACGAGGAGTAAATGTGTGACCACTTTAAAAGGGCCAAGATAGGGTGGAAACAGGCTCATTGCTAAAGTGTTAACTGGAAAGCTAATGTTCCTTGCTACATCTGAGAGTAACATAGACACCAGCTGTGTGTGAGCATAGTCAACCTTTAACACGAAGAACAAAAAGTCCAAGACCTTGTTGAGTTTGACTGAAGCGTCGGAGCAAACATTCAAAACCAAAACAGTATCTTGCAAAGTTTTGGTAATGGTTTGTGATTCAACTGCTCAGTTCTGGCTGGGTGACAGTAGGTGTGATTGCTAGGTGTAGGGCTAAATTGAAAAAAAGGAAGGCCATCATCCTGGCAACCAAATATCAGTGAGTGATTTTAATTTCAACCTTCTTGTTGTTTTTTTTTTCTTTTAGACACCTGGGTGGCAGATGAAAATTTTTCTCAGAGGTGGAACAATTTCTTTTAGAGATTGAACTCTAAACCTTAGATATTTTATCACCTTTAGTGGGGATTTTGATGTTGTTAGCTCAAGCTAATGGTATTGGATGTTTTGTGTGTACTATTTGAGAATAGTAAGTTGATTGAAATGGATAAGATTTTTACAGAGATTAGTTTAAGGGATAATTTGGTTTAAATGTACCCTTTTTCTTTTTGGAAGTTTTGGTGCAGTACACTGATTGGTTCTGAGAGATGCAACCAAGTGTACCTGAGGCTAATCATTAGCTAACAGTTATTTCTCGGATGCAGGCCTGATTTTAATCTTGTTTATGGACTTACTGTGACAGTGTTGTACCCAGCAGGACCCATGGGGTTTTGGTAAAGTTTACTCTGATTGTGACTGGCCCATTTAGAAATGGGGTCCTGGATTTGGTACTTAAGTGGCCAAAGTTTGTTGTTGACATGTGGATTCATCCACCCAGGCAGGAATTTAGGAGCGATTTTCCCTGCCTGTAGATTGATTTGTTGTGTTTGCAGTACAAATGTGTAGTGGAAGACCTTGTCCCTCCCTTGAGGTTTGCCATGGGAGGCTTTTTGGTCATTGTATGCTTTGTGTCATTTGGTGGATTGTTCCCAGTGTTTATGAAATGTGGCCTTGGGAGCATTGTACATCGTTTTGACTCCTCTGTGTTCTGCAGCTGGAAGGTCATGGGCATTGGCAATCATCACCCCCCTCTGGTTTCGAGGAACTACGAGTGGTGGTGATGAATGTTCATCGGAAGCAGGAATATGAGTGCCACTGTGTAGCTGCAGAGAACGCTGCATTGCAGGAAGTGTTTTCGATTTCATCATATTAGAGAAATTTGACGCAGGTATGGTCGGGTCCGACCGGTGTCTGAGTTTTATGGACCAAGGGGTCATGGGCTGGAATAAATGCATGTCTAGTTTTTGGAAAAGTTGGGTCCACTAATGCATAACTTTTAGGTTGTGGAGTTTCCGGGTAGCCGGTTGATTTGGCTCCAGTGACCACTCAGGCTGCAGGGGTGGGTGGGTGGGGTTTAGAAGGTAACACCAATGTTGCATCAAAGGTTTCAAGGGGGCCAAGTGGAGCTTTCTGCTCGGCCAGTGAGTTCCCAAGGTCATTCGCTTTCTTGTCTTGACCTTGTGTTTGAAGACGACCTTTGATTTCTTGAGGACAGTGTTCACCTTGGGCTTTGCGGTCACTTTCAGTCAGTTTAGGTTGTTCCAACAGTACTAGATGTGTGAGACTTGGGGTGTCCAAAGTGTCAAGAACCAAGCACTATGACTGAGTTGTCCTTGTTAGGTCAAATGGGTGAGGTTGTTGAGTTTGAGCCCATAATTTAAGATTCTTGAAATGAAGCAGTGGCTCAAAGCGATTCAGTAGATCTTTGCCAACAAGCAATGGAATGGAGTTAAGTTTGGACACATTGACCGGATGAGTCAAGGTCATGGGGCCAATGGAGACTTTGACTAGTGACACGCCCGACAGGGTCAGTTTAGTGAGCACATATGATCAAACGGCTAATGAACAGCGTTCCAGTTTTAAATCCTTGTTCACACCACCCCATCTAGTTTAAATCGCACAGAAATTGTGGAACCGGTGGTTCAACATGGATTTACGAATTGTTTTTAGAGGAGTGGCCTTTGACTTGTGGTTGGGCTGCCATAACAGCACTGGACTGCATTGGGTCCTTTGGTTCTTCTCCAGTTGTAAGAGGGATTTTTCTTTTTGCCTCTTCTTCATTCTTTAAAGCGTTTGTTCTGAGTTGGCACAGCTGCAATAGCTAGGATGTCAGCAGTTTCATTTTCTTTGTTGTTTTGAATCTCCGTTAGGAGGTGTTTGACAACTTCTGTAGCTTCTCTACTGAGAGTAGGAGTGTCTTTCTTCTTTCAAAGTTTGTTACTGGTCTCTGCTTCTGAGCTTCTGTGAAGAGGTGGAGGAGACCATTTGCCGCGGTTACGTGTGTCTTTGTATAAGCATCTGTCATCTTTTTTTTTTAGATTAGATTAGATTCAACTTTATTGTCATTACACATGTATGAATAGAAGGTAACGAAATACAGTTTAGCATCCAATCAGAAGTGCAAAGGACAGCAGTGCAGTATATACAGTAATTGACAGTATGTACAATTTAAGCAAATATATACGGATAGGTCAGTGTAGAAAGTTGGAGTACAATTATATATATGTGTATACAGTTTGAGGAAGCACGGGGGGGGGAGGGAGGGTGTTAAAGGGGAGAGAAGTAGAGGTTCAGTGGGGAACTAAGTTCAATAGCGTGACAGCTGTTGGAAAGAAGCTGTTCCTAAACCTGCTGGTTCTAGTCCGAAGGCTTCTGAAACGCCTTCTGGAGGGGAGAAGCTGGAACAGTCCATGAGCAGGATGGGTGGAGTACCTAAGAATGCTGTGTGCCCGGTGCAGACATCTTTTCCTGTAGACGTCCTCTATAGCTGGAAGTGGAGTCCCTGTGATGCGTTGGGCGGTTTTCACCACCCGCTGCAGCGCCTTACGGTCAGCGACAGAGCAGCTCCCATACCAGACTGTAACACAGTTGGTCAGGGTGCTCTCTATCACGCAGCGGTAGAAGTTGCCCAGGATGTCAGCTGACAGATGGTTCTTCTTCAGTGTCCTCAATAAGAAGAGGCGCTGATGGGCCTTCTTGATCAGGCTGGTGGTGTTAACTGACCAGGACAGGTCCTCCGAGATGTGGGTCCCCAGGAATTTGAAGCTGGAGACACGTTCAACAGCGATACCGTTGATATGGATGGGGTCATGTGTCTCTCCCCTCTCCTTCCTGTAGTCCACTATGAGCTCCTTGATTTTGCTGGTGTTACGGAGCAGGTTATTGTCAGTGCTTCAAGTAGCCAAGTGCTCAACCTCTGCCCTGTAGTCTGACTCATCGTTGTCTCTGATGAGTCTGATCACCGTGGTGTCATCTGCGAACTTTATGATGGAATTGGATCCATACATAGGCCTGCTGTCATGGGTGAAGAGGGAGTAGAGGAATGGGCTGAGCACACAGCCCTGTGGTACACCAGTGTTGAGTGTGATGGTGGAAGAGCGGTTGGGGCCTGACCTAACATGCTGGGGTCTGTTGGTCAGAAAATCCATGATCCAGTTGCAGGTGGAGGTACTGATTCCCAGGTCCCCAAGTTTAGTGATCAACTTGGAGGGGATGACTGTATTGAATGCTGAGCTGAAGTCAACAAACAGCATTCTTGCGTAGGTGTTCTTGTCATCCAGATGTGAGAGTACACAGTGCAGCGCTGTAGAAACCGCATCCTCTGTAGTCCTATTACTCTGGTAGGCAAATTGGTAAGGGTCCAGTGTAGGGGGCAGGCATTTTTTGAGCTGTGCCAAGACCAGTCACTCAAAGCACTTCATGACTATGGGCGTCAGTGCCACAGGGCGATAGTCATTTAGGCACGATGGTGTTGAATGTTTCGGCACTGGTACTATAGAAGTGGTCTTGAAGCACACTGGTACCACCGCCTGGGCCAGGGACAGGTTGAAGATGTCCGTGAAGACCCCTGCCAGCTGCTCAGCGCATGCCCTCAGCACACGCCCAGGAATGCCGTCAGGGCCAGCAGCCTTACATACGTTGATATGACTCTGCCTTACGGACATCGGTGTAGGTGAGTGTGAGGTAGTGGAGGTCGTCAGAGGGTGGGAAATTGATATTCTTTTCATTATTGTCCTTGTGAAAACGAGCATAGAAGTCATTTAGTTCACTGAGAAAGGACACAGTCATGGCTGTAGGTGTGAAGTTGCTGGGCTTATAATCAGAGATAGCTTGAATGCTCTGCCACATGCGTCGGGGGTCAGAGTCCACAAAATGTTCCTCCACCTTCAGTTTGTAGCTTTGCTTGGCCTTCTTGAAGCCCCTCTTCAGATCTGCCCTGGATGAACTGTAGGCCTGTGCGTCACCGGATCTGAAGACATTGTTACGTGCCTTTAGCAGAAGCTGCACTTCTCTGTTCATCCACGGCTTCTGGGTACGTGGTGATCTGTCTTTCCATGGTGACAGTATCAATAGTGGTGTTGATATGGTCCAGGACTGAGTGGGTGTAAGAGTCGATGTTTATGTGGGAGCCACAAATAGCCTGAGAGGTGAACATACTCCAGTCTATGTTCCTAAACTTTTCCTGGAGTACAGAGTCAACCCCCTCTGGCCACACTTTGATGGTCCTCACTGATGGCTTCACCCGGTTGATGAGCAGTACATACTTGGGGGTAAGGAACAAAGATAAGTGATCAGACTGACCTAGGTGGGGGAGGGGATTTGCTGTGTAGGCTCCCACAATATTGGTGTAAACATGGTCCAATGTTTTGTCCCCTGTTGTGTGACAGGAGACATGCTGGTAGAATTTAGGAAGCACTGTCTTGAGGTTAGAGTGGTTAAAATCACCTGCCACAATAAATGCTGCCTCTGGGTGTGCAATTTGTTGTTTGCTAATAGCTGCATGCAGTTCGTTCATAGCAAGCTTAGCATTAGCATCCAGAGAGATATAAGCAGCTGTTATGATGGTACAAGTGAACTCTCGTGGCAGATAAAAAGGTTTACATTTAACCATGAGAAACTCCAGGTTAGCTGAGCAGTGTCTCCCAACAGTGACAGAGTTCGTGCACCAGGCCTTGTTAATATAAATGCACACTCCCCCACCTCTGGTCTTACAGGAGTCATCAACTGCTCTGTCTGCCCGGAGAGTGTGTTGTCCGGCTAGCTCAATAGCATTGTCGGGTATTCCACTGTGTAGCCATGTTTCCCTGAAAATCATGATATTGCAGTTCATAAGTTTCTTATTGTTGGTGATCCGAAGCCGTAGCGCATCCATTTTGTTCGCCAGTGACCGTACATTAGCGAGGAAAATGCTGGGTAGAGAAAGCCGGTGCGGTGTTAGCTTTAGCTTAGTTCTTAGCCCGCCGCGCTTCCCCTGCCTTTGTTTACGGTCTCTACGCCGCCTGCGAGCACTTCCGGTCGGCCGGGTAGCTTGCCTAGCGTTGGGTGTTCTCCGGAGCTCGGGGATGAGACGTAGGTTGTTGATAAAAAGATCGTTATTTTGTAATCCAATGTCCAAAAGCTCATTTCGGGTGTAGGATGTGAAAGCGAAGTTGTTCTGAACGAACAGACCGAAATGAGCAGAAATATCACTGCTAATCCATAAAATCTGAGGAGACGCTGAGCCTCGCGTTGTGCACGTGCCACCATCGTTATGAATGGCATTATCTTGGGAGTCCAAACCATGTTCTTGTGACCTATCTGGTGGATATGGCCTACGATGATAGTTGGGTTTCCGCAATGTTGGTCCTGAGAGAGATCCAGAGGATCTAGTTTGGTTTTTACCTTGATGAGGTTGATTGGAGAAATGTCTAATTTTTTTTATGTAATCACGGTGCAGGAGATGGAGTAGAGCAAGGGGATCCTTCCAACTCCAGGGTGTCAGAAGCAGCGTTGATAGCTAGCACGGCAGCAGGCTCAGCGTGCTTGTTGCAACTTTGTTGCTATTTTTGGAATGCATAATGTACAAACTCTCTCAGCTGACTTATTGAGCTTGTAACTGTAGCTGTAACTCCAAGGTGGTGACTCACAGTGGATGGAGGTTCTGGATGAAGAGAGTCTTGAAATTGTGGTCTTCTTCCATCTCTGGTGTATCTTGAGATCCAAAATATGCAAAAAGGAGTCACTGGCAGTAGGCCTGTGGAGGCTCTGAGTGACCCTGTTTCATGGCCAGGGCTGCCAATAGCTCTAATTTTAGGCAGTCGTCGGAGAATTCCTTTTCAATTGCTTCAAATTGCTTGCTGATGTCTGTCAGCTGTCTGTCTATTAATTTTGATACTGACCTGTTAGATGTTAGTTTAATCAAATAGATGCGATCGTTGAGCGTAGCATCAGGGTACTTGCGCAGGTAGCAGTCAATGTCTTGTAAATAGGCTTTGGTATCAGGTTAACCCGTAGGGCCTGGATCAAATTTCATAATATTTTGTGCGATCTTGTCAGGGTCGCGATCTGAAGGGGCACACACATGCTGTCCATGCAATCGTCCATACTTGAAATGGGAATTGGGCGATTGAGCATGGCGGAAGTCCCGGTCTTTATGTGCTTCCTGTAGGAGCAGTTAACATTCCTTATAGTAAGACTTCACGTTTTCAAGTTGACCTTCAACTCTTCTGAGTTCCTTCTTCATGTCCTGAATAGCATCTTCAAGTTCACTGTTCTCTTGGCGAAGCAAGTCGTTGTCATGCATCAACTGTCACTTTCCTGACTCTGCCTGGTCCAAATCTCGTAACGCGTCATCAAGTTGAGCTTGAGTATTGTTGTTTTTATCTTGAGATTGGTCCAGTTTTTCCTTTAGTGATTTGTTCTCTTCCTGGAGAGAGAGGATTGTTGATTGTTAATTTTCTAGCTCATTCTCAGCTACTTTTAATCTCGTGACTAATGCTAGCGCGAACTTACCTAACATGCTGGGAAGATCCTTTCCTTCTGGTGGCTTTTCAGTGTAGTCATCCAAAAGGTCTTCAGTGAGTTGCTTCAGATCTTCGGGCTGTGTTTTCTTGACCCGTATTGTGAAGCTAGATATAAAATCAGAAGTCCATCCTTTCAATATTGCTTGAAGGTCATCCAGTTTGGTAAATTGGTTGGTTGTCTGTTGACCCTCCATGTTTTACTGTTTGTTGTTAGCTGAAAAATTAACTTGTTGATTATAGCTAAATTTGTTAGTCAAGGGTTAACCTTGAGTGTTATTTTATAATAGTGGTAGTTATAAGCTTTTTAGAACTTGTTCCAGCTTACAGGCTTGTAAGAAAGGTGGTAGAATTTTAAAATTAGAAATGTGGAGAGGTTTTAATTTATTTGTTTGTTGAAACTGTCTTTTGATCTGTATTTCACATAATAAATTGTGTGGATTGACTTCTTTACTTAAATTTTCAAAGCCTAGTATTGGAATTGTCATCAATAACTAGCTTTGGAATTTTTGTTGAATGTCACTTTAAAGTAATGATTTATTTACAAAAGGGAACAACAAAAATAGAAAAGGTTAAATGCTTTAGAGATTTAACCTTATAAGTTTTCACTTCCTTTTCAAGTTAAGGTTGAAACACACTGATTAAAGAAAACTAAAAAGAATCACCTTATATATATATATATATATATATATATATATATATATATATATATATATATATATATATATATAAGCTAAAGTAACTTCAGTGATTCGTGGCTAATTTTAGTTCTTGTGACATTAAACATGCATTTCCATAAACTTCTACTACACATAACATGCATTAAAATAAGGTTTGTTTAAGCATTTTCAAACATGCAATACATTTAAACCAATGATTGATGAAACATTTCAAACCAGAATGGTATGTCAGAGTCCCGCTTGATTTTCCAGGGTGTTCTGAAAAAGAAAATCTGAAAATTGAGAGTTTTTCTTAAAAGGAAGTCTTTTCATTCAGTAACCACAGTTCAGGTTGCAGAGGCAATAGTGAACATATTCTGGAGATGTCCACCAGGGGATGCTGTGAGACTTTGGATTTTAACTAGAAGCCTTGAGGAATTTTTGTTGACAGGTCTGGAACATTTCAAACCGTTCTTGAAGCATAAAACTGCCTGGTTGGGGAGGAAGTTCTGGGATTTATGATCGCAGGCTAATCTGTTCCTGGCATGAACAGAATCCTTTACTGTCCCTTTTACCATGGAATGTGTTTTCAGACTGTGGTGTTTAGGTGAAGGAAACAATTCTTGATCAGACTTTTGGGTGAAACAATTTCTTTAAAGTGAAGAGTGATTTTATAGATTTGAGCCAAAGGCATTGACACTACATACATTAGGATTGGTTACTATAGAAAAAAACCTACAGGAGTAATAAAGAGGAAAGTTATGGATGCATTATTTTGCTGCTTTGACTTCAAGGTCCAGCTGTACATATCCACATACTGCTAGCCACTTGAAGACCACCGAGCTAATGTTTATGCTCGTTATTGTACATCTAAAAACTAGCATCAACAAAGTACAGTGTATCTGGAAAGTATTCACAGCGCTTCACTTTTTCCACATTTTTATATGTTGCAGCCTTATTCCAAAATGGATTAAATTCATTTTTTCCTCAAAATTCTGCACACAATACCGCATAATGACAACATAAAAAAGTTTTTTTTTTTGTTTTTTTTTTTTAGATTTTTGCTAATTTATTAAAAAATAAAAACACTGAGAAATCACATGTATGATAAGAATTCACAGCCATTGCCATACATCTTAAAATTGAGCTCAGGTGCATCATGTTTCCACTGATCATCCTTCAGATGTTTCTACAGCTTGATTGGAGTCCACCTGTGGTAAATTCAGTTGATAGGACATGATTTGGAAAGGCACATTCCTGTCTATATAAAGTCCCACAGTTGACAGTGCATGTCAGAGCACAAACCAAGCATGAAGTCCAAGAAATTGTCTGTAGACCTCCAAGACAGGATTGTCTGGAGGCACAAATCTGGGGAAGGATACAGAAAAATTTCTGCTTCTTTGAAGGTCCCAATGAGCACAATGGCCTCCATTATTCGTAAATGGAAAAGGTTTGGAACCACCAGGACTCTTCCTAGAGCTGGCCGGCCATCTAAGCTGAACAATCGGGGGCGAAGGGCCTTAATCAGGGAAGTGTCCAAGAACCCAATCGTCACTCTGTCAAAGCCCCAGCATTCCTCTGTGGAGAGAGAAGAACCTCCCAGTAGGACAACCATCTCTGTATCAATCCACCAATAAGGCCGGTATGGTAGAGTGGCCAGACAGAAGCTACTCCTTAGTAGCATGAATGCCAGGCATTATGTTTGAAGGAAACCAGGCACCACTCATCACCACGCCAATACCATCCCTACAGTGTAGCATGGTGGTGGCAGCTTCATGCTGTGGGGCTGTTTTTCAGTGGCAGGAACTGGGAGACTAGTCAGGATAGAGGGAAAAATAAATGCAGCAATGGACAGAGACATCTTGGATGAAAACCTGCTCCAGAGCGCTCTTGACCTCAGACTGGGGTGACGGTTCATCTTTCAGGAGGACAACAACCCTAAGCACACAGCCAAGATATCAAAGGAGTGGCCTCAGCACAACTCTATGAATGTCCTTGAGTGGCCAAGCCAGAGCCCAGACTTGAATATCTCTGGAGAGATCTGAAAATAACTGTGCACCGACGCTTCCCATTCAACCTGACGGAGTTTGAGAGGTGCTGCAAAGAGGAATGGGCAAAATCATATTTAAAAAGACTTGAGGCTGTAATTGCTGCCAAAGGTGCATCAACAAAGTACTGAGCAAAGGCTGTGAATACTTATGTACATGTGATTTCTTAGTTTTTTATTTTTAATAAATTTGCAAAATCTAAAAAAAACCCAAACGTTTTTCACATTGTTGCTATGGAGTATTGTGTGTAGAAGTTTGAGGAAAAAAATAATTTAATCCATTTTGGAATAAGGCTGTAACATAACAAAATGTGTAAAAAGTGAAGTGCTGCGAATACTTTCCAGATGCACTGTAGATAGAATTGTAGAATTGTAGATAGACTTTGTGGTCTGGCTTCACTTTCAATGTTTAAATAAAACCAGGAAAAAGATAGTCTAGTTTAAATTAATCCACACTAACCCAGTGGTTTTCTGAGACGTTACTTAACTTCAGATTAATTAGTTCCAGACTTGAGAATCTCAGACTAAGGTAGTCGAGGACAAGTCAGATCATCTGTTGGAAACTAGATCAGATTAACAATGGGCACATGGTGCAAAGGGGAGGGTACTATGAAAACCTGGGATGAAATATTTCCACATAAATTTAGTTTTGTGTGTGTGTAGGTGTGCACGCTTATGCGTGTGTAATTGGAGTTTGACCCCTGACCTAGAATGGAGAAAGGAAAAAGAAAGTGTTCAAAAAAACCTTTAGTGAAAGTGAGAAGACACTTTTAAAGGAAATTGTTTCAAAGTACAAACACCATGACTCAACTACAGAGACCACAAAAAAGGGAATGCACAGACTGTAACTGTGAATGAATTTAACAAAAAATAACCAAACCTTTTTCTTATTCTTATGTCATCCTTATTCTTTTAGCTTGACATTAAAGAAATCACTTGAAGAGAGTGTCTGGAAAGAAAACCTGTAGGTCTTGGCCTTTCATGGCACATAGGTTTTGAGACCTCTGTGCTAATTTACTGTATACCTTAACAATTACTGCAATTGCAATCAAGCAGTTGCTACACCAATCAATAAAATATTAAATTAATTTCACCAAGCCTGTTCAATACTTATTCCCTGTGTCATTCCACTTTATTAAATATAACTTGTTTTGAGAACACAATTGCCTTGATTTCTTTGTATGTATGGATTACTTGGGTTGTTATTGATATCTGGTGAAAATCTTAGGTCACGCCTGTTCTGAACGCCTGTTCTTAATTTGTGTTTCTTAGGTTCCAAATGTAATCCATTTTCCATGCTGGCTCTGCAATGTTTCAACCCCTGTGATGCTACTCCTCTGGAGAAGAGGTGTGTTGTTTTTCAAAGGAGAAGCAGTGTGTCTTGTGAGGTGCTGGGCCCATGCAATTAGTTGGGTACATTATGTACTTGATAGGCACTGATGCCTTTTGGCATTTGTGGCAGCAATCAAGGCCAATGGGCAATTTACTTCAGTGAGTCTTTTAACCTTTTATGGTACTTATTTAATGTTCTTGCAAAGTCAAATTTAGCAAAAGAAAACTTTTGTTTAACCAATTACTTATTCAGGTACTTTATTTTAGTGGCTTGTATCTAACCAATATTACCTGCAGTATTTAAATAATTTTCCTTCTGGAATCTTCTGAACATTCATGAAGTTTGTTTTCATGGTGGCCCTGGTGTGAGGAAATACAACAAAAGCATTTCAGCTCATGAAAATCAAACATGTGGGCTTTTTACCTGTGATTGAACATCAAGCTGAAAGGCAAGAGTGAGCGGCTGCTTGCCTTTATCACTAATGGGCCCAAACTGCAGTGCTTAGACTGAATATGAATGTACCTCCAGTGAATTATTAATGTTGCGGTGCTCTTCGTATTCTGCCTGGCACTTCCAGGGGTGATCCACCTCCCACGCGGATTGGAAGCTGTCACCCATAATTGGAGAAATCACGACAGCACGGAGTTAAGTGCTCCACAGTCTTGGGTGAAGAATCTGACGGTGCACACTGCAGCACCAAGAGGTGGGAACATTTTACTCTGTATGGGATTTTAATGCAGTTATTTTTTTCTCCAGATGGCCTAATATTTTTCTTTCTCTTTCCCTATCCATCTGTAAAAGAGCTTTATCTTTAGCAGTTATATTCAACTTTAATTGACCATTAAACCTTTTTTTTTTTCTAAATGTCACTATGAGAACATATTGATGTTCATAACTTAGAAAACCAAAAAAGTTCTCCAATATTCTTACCATCATTGTAAGCTCTTGCTCTTCTTGGACGACCAAAAATTACATGATGTGTGTTTCAAAAGTAGTAAAATCCACATAAGTTACTCTGGGGTTTGGGAACAGTGCAGGGTTTCACTTTCACTTTTGCTTTAATTCCAGTATACCGATTCACTTCTTTTAGTCAGTATATTTTATACATGCTTACGATTGTAGTAAGTTGCAATCAAAATCATTCAAACCCCTCTGAAAATTAGGTTTATTGACAAAATGTATTGGAGTGGTGGCCTAGTTGATAGAACATCCGCCCCATAGCCGGGAGGTTGTAGGGTCAAGCCCCGGCTGGGTCATACCAAAAACCATATACAGTAAAAATGGTCTTCTCACCTTCTAGCTTGGTGCTCAGCATAATAAAATGAAGGAAGGAAAAGCTGTTTGTGGTGGCACCTTGAATGGCAGCAGCCCCTCTGACTTTAGATGTAACATTGTAGATAGGAGAAACGTAATTTCGTTCTACTGTACATAATTGGCTGTATGGATTGAAAGACGATAAAATTGGCTTCTTAAATGTACAAGCTAGCAGGTGTTAGCAATAAACAAATCAAACAAGAACAATTTAAATAGCTCACCACAACTACATAAAGTTACAAGTGGTTTCTCCAAATTCTAATCCAAATTCTCCAAATTCTAATCTCCAAATTTTTTTTTTCTCCTTTGAATTCTTGGATGGAATATGGGTGGGCAATATAAGCTGCGGCTTCAGCCATCACCCATTTCGGATAACTCACGTGGAATTGTATAGTAGAAGGAGTCTTTGTCTAATTTGACCTTGTTGTTATATTATACAGCTTCTTTTAACCTGTAATGTACTATCCGAAATAAATTCATTCATTCATTCATTCATTCATTCATTCATTCATTCATTCTACACAAAATGCCACTTTTAATGACTACTGCAGTTTCAAAATTATTCAACCTCTTCATGACAAGCATCTTTAGAGGTGAGCACCCTTTTGTTGTTATAACAGTTACAGTTTTCTTTCATTGCTCCACAGGACAGAATTCCAAAATACTTTTGGCTTATTTATACAGTTTTAAGCAAATTGGAGCCAACTTTTCAGGCCTATGGATCAGCAGTATAGTATATATCTGGAGGATGAAGAGTGAAGTACATGCTGAAAAGAACACCCTGCCTAAAGTGAAACATGGTGGTGGCTCAGTGATGCTCTGGGGCTGCTTCACTTCCTCTGGCACTGGAAACCTGCAGCCTGTTGTGGATGAGATGAATTCAGTCAAGTATCAGGAAATCATGGGAGAACATATCATGCTGTCTTGGGTGTCACACTGGGTTGGACATTCCAACAGGGCGATGATCCTAAGCATACCTTAGAGTCCACCAAGGCTTGGTTTCAGAAGAAGTGTTGGAAAATACTAGAGCGGCCATCACAGTTGCCTGACTTGGAGCCCATTAAAAATCTGTGGTGGGACTTGAAAAAGGTGATTGCAGCATGCACATCCAAGAATATTAGTGAAGTGGAGGTCTTTGCCCATGAGGAATGAGCTAAGATTCCTTAAAATGCTGCCAGAAGCTGGTGTCTGGGTATGCATCAGATTTGCAGCATTCAATCATTTTAAAAATCATTTTAAAACTGCAGTAGTCATTAAAACCATTTGTAATATTAGTTGTGTTGAGCTATTTAAATTGTTCTTGTTTGATTTTTTTATTGCAAACAGCTGCAAGTTTGTATATTTTGCCAATAAACCTAATTTTCAGTTGGGGTTGAATGATTTTGATTGCAACTGTACTTAGGGTGTGCCACTAAAAACATTAAAAAAATGAAAAAGCTTAAGGATTGGGTTACGGGCAGGTGAGTGGGCTGAACATCTCACACATTAAACCTTTCACCCACATACACCTCTCGTCTTCCACCACCTTACCTAATGTAGTTACTTTCAAAACAACTGGAGTCTACTTTTTCCTCAAAGATGTTACCATAAGGTACAACTCCCACTAGTAACAATAGGAAATATAGTCATTTTATGTAACCGCCTCTAAAAATCACATGACTTTTACTCAGACAATTAAGGTGCAATGACTTTTATCATGATCTTTGGCCTTGACCGCAACCCAGGCCTTCCACTAAACATATCTCGTAAACCATGTGAGGTGAATCACATCTGATGCAAAACATGGCAGTCGTGGCACAAGGCACCACTCATAAAGGCTCAGCCATACATTTTTCTGACAGACTGACAACTCTGTGCAAAGTGTGTGAATCTCTGGTCCCACAGAGTGCCCAGAGCACCACCAAACCGACAACTCATAGCTCAAATGGACCTCTGTGTCCCACAGACAGGAGCAAAGTTGTTGCTACAGCAAGGAATTTCTGTAATCCTGTTGCCCCCGAACAAAAGGGATCTGTCATTTTTCATGACAGCATCAAGACTGCAGTGTTTCATCCAGGACCATCCATGGCATCTCTGATGCACGGTCAAACTGTGGCAGATTCATCTCAACAAGGGCTCTTGGAGGCCTGTCTCTCTGTCAAAACAACTTTGCTGATTGGGAGAGATAAAGCTTATGTTGACGGAGTTTTAGGCCATTGCAGGTCATGTGTGAACTGGTGACAAGGTCAAAAGATAAAATCCACTGGGGTCTCATTGGGTAACCATGGAGTGGGGCTCTTGTAAAGATGAGTGAACCTTGATGTGACAAGCATTGTCTAATTTTGATGAGAATCCAAAACTGGGGCAGGGATTTTGCTCTTCCTCTCAGGAGCGTGCACTTTTGTCAAGAGGAATCCTGTGCAGTCTGTTTTTAGCTCCACAATTGGAACATAATCACTTTAATCCATTCATTGGATTATGATGCTCCTGCTCCATGATAAACCATCTGTGTGAGAAGGTGCCTCTGTGTTAAATTTAAAGTTCATCTGTCATCGCTTGTGAATCTGTTTCACTGATTATGATTTTCCACACAATTACTGAACATATTTCTTGTTCTTATCAAATTATTTTTAAACACACATCTGGGCTTTGCCATGCTCAGTATGTTCTTAACAGTAAATTATCATGCATTGCATATGCATAATGGTGCTAATACATTACTACTAATTTAAAAAAAAAAAAAAAACAAGAATTTGAATTTCTATTTTATTTTATTTTTTTATGGTACAGATTATTGACCTGGAAATGAAATGGGGAAAAATGTGATGTTCCAGAATCAGTTCAACCAGAAATCCAGTGAGAACACATAAAACCACAAGGGTGATCTAGTGATCTTCCTCACATTGTTTAAGAACTTTGTTTCCTTAGGAATAATTTAAAGGATTCTTTGGTGTCTAAAAATGTCATTAAACACTAAAGGATATGTTAGTATTCAGGGTCATGGGAACACTACAATAATTTTTAGATATTTACAGAGTCCCTATTATGAACATTTTTTTCCATATGTTGATACAGCTCTCAGAGGTGTTAATGAAATGTCTGTAACATGCTTTGGCCAAAACACCTCAGGGTTTAATTGTTGCCATACCATTTTACACACTAAGACGGAGCTCTCCTCAAAATGAACTGTTTTTATAGCATATGGATTTAAAAGCTAGTGCGCCCTGATCACTCCACTCTTCCTCTTTTGTCATTTCTTTATCATTTGTAATTTGATCGCAATGCCATGTTTGAGGCTAACATTAGCTTTAAGCTTCCATTGTTGGACTAATTAACATATTAAAAAATAATGCCTGAATGGTAGCGTTTAAAAGCCCAAATAAAGTATTGTCAGATTGTCAGGGTGTGTGGATTGAATGGTCAGTGGCATGTGACCCTTCCCTGGGGTGTAACCACAGAAACAAGCCTGAAAGAGTGAATGCTAAATCTGAAGGCAGGTATCTGCTGCTAATCAAGGAGATGCCCAATCCAGAGTTTAACAAACCATTATAAAATAATGTCTGTGACTAAAATATATGGTGGGTAGATGATCTGGGTGGGAAAATGGGTGTCTGGATGGATAGAAATGTATAAAAAAATAATGTCAAGAGGCAAATTTTTACAACTTTTTTCAAGTAGTGGGTGCTGAAAAATGGACCCAATTGCCAGACTCGGATTTGTGTTACTTATTGAGAGGCTGAACACCACCTTCAGCTCACAAAACTATAAATTAAAAAAAACAAAAACAAAAACAGATGGGCAAAACAGGCAGATGGTGCAGGAATAACTCAGATAAGACAGAAAGGAGTGTGTTACTCACAATGGGATTGACCAGGAGACCGTGCCCAGGTGAGGGAATGGCATCCCTTAAATAAACTAGACAAAATGAACATTATTACACACAGGTGTGGACAATGAAAAGAATGGGGAAGAAATCCGGCTGCGCAGAAAAGGAAACTAAAGATGCTGTCAAAATAAAGCCAAACCAAAACAAGAGATCAAGACATGAATAACCACAACCAAACATAAACATGAGTATGATAGTAATAATACTAATAAACAAGACTGAATAATAATAACCAAGGATACAGAACACAGAAGCCATATATAGTATTAATATTAATCATAAACAACTAAGGACCTGGCAGGGACAAAGCCTATGGAATGCAAGAGGAGACATGATAATGAATAATAATAAATACAGAAAAACCCAAAATACAATCTCAAGATGAAGATGTGGGCTGGGGCCATGTCCTGGCAACAAGGAATAAAGCAGTAACTCCGTGTGAGGACATGGGTCCCAGTCCACGTCCTAACAGTACCCCCATCTTAAGGGGTGGTTTCCAAATGACCCCTAAGGGTAATACCAACAAAAGAGAAAAAAAAAGAAAAACCTTCACAGGGTGTGTGTGTGTGGGGGGGGATGTACAAGGCCAGGTGGGCTGAAACAAATCCTTTCCTCCCACAGAGTCCAAAACCAAACCACAGCTCGAGGGTAAAATGAAGTCCAAGGCCCCCAAACCCAAAACGACCCAGGTTGGGTGGTCTACCCAAGTCCATGGGCCACCGGACAACAGAAAACAACAGGTCAGGGGACCTAGCCAAGTCCATGGGCCCTCGGACCAAAGAACAGAATGGGTCAGGGGGCCTTCCCCGGTCCATGGCCCTCCAGACCGAAATGCAGGATTGTTCAGGGGGTCTACCACTGTCTTTGGGCCACTGGACCACAGAGCCTGGTGGAAAAACGGCTGCAGGAGCACAGAGCTTGCCAAACACAACCAAAGGAGCTCTATGCTCTGCGACTGGTAATTGCCGCCCGCTGATCCCCGGCGCCGATGGTGGAAACACACAGACCTCTGAAATAAATGGCGGGGGCCCACCGGCCTCTGGAACGATGGGCGGAGGCCCGCCGGCCTCTGGCATGGTGAGTGAAGGCCCCCTGACCTCTGGAACAATAGGTGGAGGTCCCCTAACCTCTGGAACGACGGGTGGAGGTCCCCTGAACTCTGGAACAACAGGTGGAGGTCCGCCAACCTCTGGAATGTCCAGTGGAGAACCGCTGACCTCTGGAACAATGACGGGTGGAGCGGACTGCTCGACCGCTGGAACAGTGATGGGTGGAGTGGACTGCTTGACCTCTGGAGCAATGACGGGTTGAGCAAACTGCCCGACCTTTGGAACAATGAGTGGCTGAGGTGGAGCATGGTCTTTCTGTGGCTCCATCCTCGACATGACAACCTCGGATGAGAGAGGAGATCAGGCGGTCAATAAGGTGACACCACAGTCATTAGCAGCAGAGGCTGGTGGGGAGGACCCATGAGTTGGTGGATTCTTCACTTGGGTCACCCCATCAGGAGTAAGGCAAGTCTTTTCTAAAATAGTTGTAGAAATTAATGGAAAAAGGGCTTGCCTTAGCTCATGGTCTCCTGCTGCCGGGGTGACGACCTCAGGATCAGCTGCAGGGGCAGCAGTCTCTGGGAGAGTTGCAGGTGCAGTGGCCTCAGCCACTGGAGCAGATGATGATTGGGGTGCATTGATTTCAGGTGCTGGTGGCTGGAGTGCACTAACCTCAGGCGCTGATGATTGAAGCGCACTGACCTTGGGAGCTGATGACTGAGGTGTGCCGAACTTAGGAACAGGTGACGGGGCAGACTAACCTTAAGAATAGCTGATGGAGGCTCACCTGCCTCAGGAACAGATGACTCCTCCCCCTCTTTCTCTGGCATGAAGGAATACTCATTGAACAGCAGGAACTCACTGAAAAAGGCAGGAACATCCTTCCTCAAATGGGTATTAGCTGCTACAATCCAATGAGCCTGCTTCCACGCTGCATCCCTCCATGCTACATTCTCCCATCAATCAAGATGCAGGCAAAGGGTGTAACAATCTCCTTTATTCCTGATGAGGTCATTCAGCTCCCGCAGTGGGTGACATCATCAGGCATGGAGCTTGGGGAAGAGGAGAGAGGAGAGGCAAGTGAGGGTGAGGATATGGGAGCAGCAGCAGAGAATACAGCAGGGACCGGTGGGGTGAATTTGGCAGTGGTTGACGGCTGCTGGTACCCCCCCCCCCCCGCCCCCACCATCGGGAACAAGGCAAGACCTCTCATTAATGTATGTAGAAAAATGAGAATACTGTTCTTGCCTTGTCTCCCGCTCTGCTGCTGCTCAGACTCTCTTCGGGTGCCTGAAGAGATCGTCTGGCAGAAGGTTATGGCCGTCAGGGCTGGAGCTGCACTGGAGTGCTGGGAGGAGCGGCGCCGATGCCCCTTTTGCCTATCCAAGGCGGTCCCAGGTGGAGAAACGGACTGCGGGGCACATTAGATGGGCAGGTCCTGTACCCATGGAAACACTTCTAGACATGGAGTGCGCTCCAACTCCCATGCTGCTGCTGCTGTCCATCATCAATACTCCTCCTCCGGGGTGAAGGAGCTCATGGCCACGGACACTTGGTCCTGCAGGTGGATCATGGCGTCAAATTGATCGTCCATTAGCAGACAGCAGCCGGTCATAACAAAGCAAATCAAGAGTCCGCTGGGTCCTCACTGACAGAGTCCTACTCTCAAATAGTGGGTGTTGAAAAACGGATCCAAACGCCAGATTCTGGTTTGCCAGATTTATTGAGAGGCTGAACACCACCTTCAGCTCACAAAACTATAAATAATAAAAAAAACAAAAACGGACAGGAAAAACAGACAGATGGGACAGGAATAACCCAGACAAGACAGACAGGAGCGTGTTACTCACGCTGGGATTGACGAGGACACTGTGCCCAGGTGAGGGAAGGGCGTCCCTTAAATAAACTAGACAAAATAAACGTAATTACACACAGGAGTGGACAATGACCAGAACGGAGGCAAAATTAGGCTGCGCAGAAAAGGAAACTAAAGATGCTGTCAAATACAGAAAAACCCAAAATACGAACTCAAGGTGAGGCTGTGGGCTGCGGCCATGTCGTGGCAACAAGGAATAAAGCAATAACTCAGGGTGAGGACATGGGGCCCAGTCCACGTTCTAACAAATTTGGGTTGTAGACCAAAATTTTTGGATTTACAAACATATACAGTATACTGTAATGTCACAAAAATGCTACATAACACACTACAATAAAGGGGAAATTCCAAGAAGCATAATACACACTCTTTAAAAGAATTATAAAGGCCATTTAATTCAAATAACCTTATGCCATGGAATTATTATTTTTCACTTTTTAAGCCAGTGGTTATTCGTTTTTCTATGGCTTTATCCACCTAGTCCAAAAATATAATACAGTACAAGCTATAAGCCTTTAAAGAGAAAGTGTTTGTCACTGAACATACCCTTTTAAATCATTTGCAATAGAAAAGTTTCTAGTATTTATTTTTATTATTTCCAGCATGAGCAAAAGTGACAGTAGGCAGAAATTGTAGGAAATGGCTGGTTTTAACTGACAATAACTGGAAAGTTTTATTTATACTTTAGCCCCCATATACACTCTGCAGGTAGATCTGGAGATTAATATGCTGTTGATTTAAAAGTAACTGTAAATATGTTCACTGTGCACAAAGATTTTTTTCTGCCACATCACAAACCTGATAATTTTTTTCCCTGGTTTATTTTTCAGGAATAACACTGTTTAATGTCTCACTGCAAACTTGCTGGTTCAGAAAGATGATCAGATTGATAGAAGCATTCTTAAACTCTTTGTCCACATTTTTCTCATTAAACATACAATATTTCTGATGGTGCCATTGACCTGAGATTTTCACCAGATATCAGTAACAACCCAAGTAAAGTAATCCATACATACAAAGACATCAAGACAACCGTGTTCACAAAACAAGTTACGTTAAATAAAGTGGAATGACACAGGGAATAAGTATTCAACACGTTTGGTGAAATTCATTTAATATTTAGTAGAAAAGCCTTTGTTGGCAATAACAGCTTCCAGACGCCTCCTGTATGGAGAAACTAGACACAGGCATTGCTCAGGTGTGAATTTATCCCATTCTTTCACACAGACTGTCTTCAAATCTTAAAGGTTCTGTGGGTGTCTTCTATGAACTCTGATCTTCAATCTGTTCCATAGATTTTCGATTGGATTCAGGTCAGGTGACTAACTGGCCCATTCTAGCAGCTTTATTGTCCTTCTCTGGAGCCAGTTGAGTGTTTCCTTGGCTGTGTGTTTGCGATTATTGTCTTGCTAAAATGTCCACTCTCGTTTCATCTTCAGCATCTTGGCAGTTTTTCAACAGGTTCTTATCAAGGATGTCTCAGTACATTTATCCATTCACCTTTCCTTCAATTATATGAAGTCTGCCTGAACCATGTGCTGAAAAACACACCCACACCATAATGCTTCCACCTCCAAACTTCACTATTGGTATGGTGTTTTTGGACTGATGTGCAGTGCCATTTCTCCTCCAAACATGCTGTGTGTTGTGGCATCAAATAAGTTCCATTTTGGTCTCATCTGACCAGACTATATTCTCCCAGTAGTTTTTTTTTAATTTAAGTTTTTGTAAAGGGTATACATGTCATTACAGCATTGCATTGTTTACATTTTCATCACATGTTCCCTTTTTTTTGTTTTTTGACAACATTGGAAGAATAATTATTACAACACCCTTTTTTAAGTGAAAGAAAAAGAGAAATTAAAGAAAGAACAAAAAAACCAAACAAACAAAAAACAAAACAAGAAAAAACAAGAAACAAAAACAAAACAAAAGAGCAAAAAACAACAACAACAAAAAATAAATAAATAAATAAATAAAAATAAAAGAGCATCTGAGTAGCATTGGGACAAAGAGAGGTGCCATTATTGAAATGGTAACTGTCAAAGATTAGATCTAATGGAAGACACATATGCGATCCCGGGTTGCCAAAAGTTCAAGAACCCATCCATGTCCTGTCTTAGTGCAAATGTCAACTTTTCCATCGAATAAATGTCCTGAATCACATTAATCCAATCTTCAGGTGTAGGACAATCCTTCAACATCCATTTTTTAGTTAGAGCTTTTTTACTTGCCAATATTAAAACAGTGAATAAGTATTTTTCTCCTTGTCTTTCCAGTGATTCTGGTAGTAAACCCAAATACAAAGTTACAAAAGAAAAGGGGACAGTTATTTTGAATATTTTTCCCAATATTGTCTGTACATTGGTCCAATATTGGTGGATAACTGGGCATGACCAAAACACATGAAAATGATTTGCAGTCTCTTCACCACACAAGCGCCAACAATTCAACCCCTTACGAGTAAATTTGTTTTGTGCAGGTGTTCTGAAAAATCTTACCAAATTTTTCCATCCAAATTCTCTCCACTGCAGGGATGAGGTACTTTTCCATTGTTGTTTATTTAGCTTTTCCAATATTTCCAGTTGTAAAGTGAAATTCCCCTCTTTTTCCCATCTCTCTTTTATATATGATGTGTTGTCTCCTTTTAAATCTTGAAGACCTTGGTATATTTTAGAAATGTATCTGATCCCTGGGATCCCCTTATATGCCATTAAGAAGACCTTCAGAACACCTGACTGGGCCCTTTCCAAATCCTCCTTTTTAAGTATTTTGTTTATGTGGTGTCTAAGCTGAAAGAACCTGTAAAGGTCTTGATTTATTAGACCTTGTTTTTTCAAATCTTCTTAAAATTTGCCCTTTAAAAAAATCATAATATTTTATCAGTCCATTCTCTTTCCACTTTTTAAATCTAGTGTCTGTTTTATTAGGAGTAAAGTCTTGATCATAGACAATCCATTGCAGTAATCGATAGGGTTCTTTAGTTTGATTCTCTCTGACTATCTTAAACCAAATTTTTAGCGGGGTCTCTATCCACGGGTTAGTGTTATTCAAAAGTTTAGGTAAGGCATTGTTCCCTATAATCGCCTGTAGGGGGATGTCACTTGTTATTTGGCATTCCATCTCCTTCCATTGTGCGGTGTAGACTGGGTTACACATCTCTACTAAAGTTTTAATTTGTGCTGCTTTAAAATAGTCCCTGATATTTGGCAGCGCAAGCCCACCTTTGTCTTTGTTTAGCTGTAGGGTTCTATATCTGATTCTAGGTCTCTTGCCCTGCCATATGAATCTTGAGATCCTTCTGTCCAGTTCTTGCCATGTTTTTTTGGGAGGTTCTACCGGTATTGATTGGAAAAGGTATAGAAGATGTGGAAGTATATTCATTTTGACTGCTTCAATTCTTTGTGCAGTACCCAAGAATGGTATCATATTCCATCTTGCTAGATCAGATTTTATTTTTGCCATCAGTGGGTCATAGTTTAGTGCAGGGGTGTCCAACCATGTGCCATGGAGAGCCAAGACCCTGCAGGTTTTACCTCCAACCAGTGTCTTCAACAGCAGATTTCTGTGAACTTCTTCCCACTGATTGCTGATAAGTGAAAACACCTGCTGAAGAGACTGGGTAGAAGAGAAAACCTGCAGGGTCTTGGCTCTCCATGGCACATGGTTGGACACCCCTGGTTTAGTGTTATAATTTTGTTGAGTTGTTTCGGGATATTGACCCCCAGATATTTCATAGATCCCATCTCCCAGTTAGTTTTGAGTTTGCTTAGTAAATACTGATTTGGGTCATAGTTGAATGTTAAAACTTGGGTTTTATGCATGTTTAATTTGTACCCCGATAAATCTCCATACTCTGAAAAAACTGAGATTAGTTCTGGAAAAGAGGTGTCTGGCTGCCCCAGGTATATTAAAATGTCATCAGCAAAGAGTGCTATTTTATGTTCCTTCTGACCAAGTGTAATACCTTGAATTTTTTGATTCTGTCTCATCCATTGGCTCAGAGGTTCTATGAAGATTGCAAAGAGCAGTGGAGACAAGGGGCAGCCCTGACGACATCCTCTTTCCAGTTCAAAAGATGATGATAATTTACCGTTAATCCTTATTTTAGCTGTTGGTTTTTTTATATAATGCCTGGATAGTTCTAATGAAGTTGTTATGAAAATTGAAACTGGATAAGATTCTATATAGGAAAGACCAGTCAACCGAATCAAATGCTTTTTCAGCATCTAACCCCAATATGGCTGCATTTAAGTTATATTTTTTTTATATTATGAATTATGTGTAAAGTGCGTCTAATGTTGTCTTGTGTCTGTCTTTGTCTTATAAAACCTGTTTGGTCTAAATGAATTAAGTCTATCAGTATATTTTCTAACCTTTTGGCAAGGATAGTGGTAAAAAGCTTATAGTCCTGATTTAACACACTGATTGGTCTGTAGTTGGAGCAGTCTAGTTTATCCTTTTCAGGTTTAGGTATGACTGCAATGATCCCTTCTCTCCAGGAGGGGGGATTTCCCCTGTGTGGAGGACATAGTTAAATGTTTTCAGGAGGAGAGGAGATAGTTGCTGTTTAAAGGTTTTGTACCACTCTGCTGTATAGCCATCTGCTCCTGGGGATTTGTTAGCTTTAAGTTTCATAATTGCTTTTTCTAATTCTTTAGGTTGTATTTCTGACAGTAGTGTTTTATTTTGTGACTCAGTAAGTTAGGGAAGGTTTAATGTGTTTAGGAATGCTTCGGATGCGTTTTTATGTTTTTTGAGGGAGTACAAGTTCTTGTAGTAGTTCTTGAAGCTTTTAAGAATATCCTGAATTCTAAATTTTATTTCCTTTGATACTGGGTCTCTGATTTTGTAGATTGCTCTCTCCGTTTGTTGTTTCCTCAATTTATAGGCTAGTAATTTTGCCGATTTGCTGCCTGCTTCATAGTATCTTTGTTTCAGAAATGTAAGTTTCTTCTGGATTTCTATTGTGTAGATCTCATTTATTTGTTTTTTAATTTCCTTAATTTTGAGCGAGTCATTAGAATGAGTGTTGTCTTTGTGCTCTTTTTCTAGGTTCTTAAGTTCTGACTCTAATGTGATTAGTTTTTCTTGTCTCAGTTTCTTTTGGATTGCCAGTTTTGCGATAATCTTTCCCCTTATTACAGCTTTGCATGCATCCCACAGTATTAAAGGGGATACTTCTCCATTATCATTTTCTTCCAAATATCTGAGAATATCTGATTCCAATTCCTCTTTCAGTGGTCCTTTCAGCACATTTGAATTTAACCTCCAAGAAAATGTATGTTGTGCAGCAAACTTTAAAATGAAATTCAACATGCTTTTTCTTCAGTAATGAAGTCTTGCGAGGTTGACTGCATTACTTATTGTTTTCTTTGAAATAACAGTACCTGCTAATTCCAGGTCTTTCTGGAGCTCTCCACAAGTGGTCTTTGGCTCTTGGATAACTCTTCTGATAATTCTTTTGTCTTCTCTGTTAAACATCTTGCGAGGAGCTCCTGGTCATGGTAAAATGATGTGCTTTCCACTTCCAAATGATGGCTCCAACAGTGCTCACTGGAACATTCAGCAGTTTAGAAATACGCCGGTATTCAATGCCCTTATTATGTTTTGCAACAATAAGGTTGCAAAGGTCTAGAGAGAGCTCTTCGCTTCTACCCATCATGAGTTCTTTGTGGTGTGACAATCTAATATTCATAGACCTTTTTAAAGAGTATCAGTCAGGACTTAATCAACTGAAATTAATTTGCACTGATAGGGGATGGGATAGATTCCTAAATTCTGATGGATTTCAGCTGGTTTCTTGGCTTTCTATGCCTTTTTGAACTTTTTTTTTCTTCATGTTCAATACTTACTCCCTGTCATTCCACTTTATTAAATATAACTTGTTTTGTGAATAAAGTTGCATTGATTTCTTTGTATGTATGGATTACTTGGGTTGTTATCGATATCTGGTGAAAATCTCAGGTCAGTGGCTCCATCAGAAATATGTTTAATGAGAAAAATGTTGACATGTTCAATACTTATTTCCCCCACTGTAAATTGACAATAAACTATCTTCAAGATACTGTATATTACATGATTTTCTCCACGTGTTCCAACTAATATGCTTGCTGTCATCTTAAGGTTCTATTTTACATGTGCTTAAAGTTACAGTAATAGTTTGCCACTAAAGCCAATAAAAAAGGAAAACTGTGATTGTTCAGGGTTAGAGGAAGGCTGTCGGGGGTAAACCTCTCACGTGTTAAACCTCTCTCCCACAAAAAACCTGTCTGCCTCTATTATTTTTTAATTTTGTGTAGTTATTTTCACAACTACATTGCTTTTAAAAAGATGCAAGTGTAAGGTGTAATTTTTACTGGTAAAAATACACTACCGTTCAAAGGTTTGGGGTCACCCAGACAATTATTTTGTGTTTTCCATTAAAAGTAACACTTATTTACCACCATGAGTTGCAAATTGAATAGAAAATATAGTCAAGACATTGACAAGGTTAGAAATAATGATTTGTATTTGAAATAATAATTTTTTCCAGATCTCAACCTGCTCAAAGGAAGGTCAGTTTTATAGCTTCTCTAACCAGCTAAACTGTTTTCAGCTGTGCTAACATGATTGCACAAGGGTTTTCTAATCATTCATTAGCCTTCTGATGTAATGAGCAAACACATTGTACCATTAGAACACTGGAGTGATAGTTGCTGGAAATGGGCCTCTATACACCTATGTAGATATTGCACCAAAAACCAGACATTTGCAGCTAGAATAGTCAGTTACCACATTAGCAATGTATATTAGATATTAGAGTGTATTTCTGATTAGTTTAAAGTTATCTTCATTGAAAAAAAGAGTGCTTTTGTTTCAAAAATAAGGAAATTTCTAAGTGACCCCAAACTTTTGAACGGTAGTGTATATGGTCATTTTCTGTTGGAGGACAGTCTTTTGTGATGCAGTTTGTTCATAGTTACCCACAGCAATAGAGTCAAGTTGTTGGTAGGGCGGTCGCCTCTGTCTCTCCAGGTTGTAACTTAAAAAAAAAAAAAAATGCAGCTGGGGTCATCAAACTTGGTATACAGATTAATCTCAGGATTAGCATGTGTTATCTTTTTTTGGGACACAAGGTCAAAGGCCAGGGTCAAAGAATCCCAAAAGATCAACTTTATTATTAGAGCTAAGGGCAAGAAATTTGTGCACATGTTAAAATGATGTCTTGGACACATAACAAATGTCAAATGACCTTGATCTTGGCTTTAGCCTTGAGGATCTTTGGGGTCTTGTCATAATACTGCTTTTGAAGGCAGTTGTGGTTTTGATTTTGGACCCAGAGAAGCAGGCAAGACTTTGGTGCAAAAAGTGATTTACAGTGATCCCTCACTTATCGCGGTTAATGGGTTCCAGAACCGACCACGAAAAGTGAAAAACCACGAAGTAGCGTCACCCCTAATGACGTCATCCATAAATAATACGTACGTTCATTCTCTCACTCTGTCTCTCTCATACACGTACACACACACGTGTGTGTATGTACATACATACGTAGATGTAAACAAAGTGTACATAAATATGTTTTTAGAACTCTTTTATTCTTATAACAAGATACGTAACTCAAGATGAAAATGATTTACTGCACAGGTTAATGAGAGCTTTACTGCTCCTCAGGTGACACCTCATCGTGAGGTGCTAGAGGCGCAGGATCATCGAGGGCAGCTTCCGGTAGAGCTGGAGGAGGCGGTGTAGTGGCTCGACGGGAAGACTATTTCGCACAAAATGGCACAAGAGAACAGCAAAAAGTTCCACGCGGCGAGACTAAGTAACACGAGCGATAAAAAGCAATGAATGCGGTCTTCCTTCCCTTCATGGGTGCTCGGCAGGGAGAGGAGGTGGGTGAAACATCTCGGCCAATCAGCTTGCGAGATTTCCGAGCCGAGCCAACACGAGAACAGCGAACAGAGAGTTGTGCGGCTCTCCGTATTGACACCTGATGGTCTAATGTAGTCTCCCTGCCTTCTGCTAGCGCCCGCCCATTATTTCTCAATTTTGAATTTTTGATGAATATTTTTGAAAAATCCGCGATGCACTGAGGGCGCGAAAGGTGAAGCGCGAAGTAGCGAGGGATCACTGTATTAGCAAAAACACAAAGGAACAAAATAAGCAGCAGCACAGGGGCTGGAAAACAATACTGAAAACATACAGCTATGACTCACAGGGATAAACCAGGAAAAACATGGGGAGTTCGACAGAATGGGAGACAGGACGACATGACATTAATGACCCAACAAAGAGCACAGTCACAGACTCACATATATAGGGAGACTAATCACCACAGATGCAGGACAGCTGGGAGAACAATCAAGGGCTGAACTGAGGACACGTGAGAGAGAGTGGCTATGGGTACGGAAACGTGAGGAGCTGGAACAATCGGTAAACAGAAACACATACAGACCCAGGACAAAATGGGATAACACACAAGACAGACAAGGGACTTAGGGGAAACAGAGAGGCAATAAATGCAAATGATAAATCATAAATAATTACAATAACCAAATCAGGGGAGCACAGAGAAGACACAGATGAACATAAAGTGTGGGCAAGGTCAGAGGGCCAAAGCCCAGATCATAACACTTCTGAAGTTAGGTCACTTCAGACCCTATCCTTTAAACTTGCCTTATGGTGCCGTTATTATTGGGGTTAGTGCTAGCAGAATTTGAATATAAGCTGTAATGTTACACAACACCCAAATCTGAAATGGAACTTGACCCTGCTTTTGACACTGAAGATTTCAAGGATCTGATTGTAATTGATCTGGAGTTTTCCCATTAGAATAGGTATGAGATACTTAGAATTTACCATTGACTTGCACCCCAGTTAGAACAGGGCTCTGTCTGTTGAGTGCAGTTCTAGTTTATTATTAGAACATACATTCAGTCTCAAACTAAACATCTTCCTTTTGTCACGTTTAAAGACATAGGACCAAATGTTTCATTATTAATATGCTATAAGGGACTGGAAACAGATGTGTTCTTCTCATATTTTTTTTTTATCCTTTCTTCTCAACAGATTCAAATGAATTCAGTTTTGCCAAGAGCAACTGACAGAGTTAAATTGTTTGTCCTGGGCCCACACCCCTGTTCTCCTCATCTCTATACATCTTCTATTTAAATTTGAAAAGCAGACTCGCTGTTATTGCACATTTGTCAAAACATCAACATTAGTCAGAATAGTCCAGTGGGGGAAGCGCTGTCGTGTAGTTTAGGATGGCTGTTCCCTGAAGAAAATCAGATCAAGCATCGTGACTGTCTCCCACGCACCTGGGTTTGTATTAATCCTCTCAAACTGTAGTGACAATGAAGCCCTGGGAACAATAGCATTGTAGTCTATAGTTATACCATTCCTGCCTTTTACAGTAGGTGGGATCCTGGATGCATTTTCTGCCAGGTCTCTCTACCATGCACCGTGAGCATGTATGAATAAGCCCAACCTGGCTTCTTCTCACTTATTTCTGTTTTCAGAGAATTTTACTTTTATAAATAGGAAAAACAATAGAAATGTAAATGGCAGCAAAAACCAGTAAACTCTGACCAATGCACAGGTTTGTGGCCACTGTGTAGGAGGACAAAGCAAAGGCTTTGTAAACTCAAAGTTTGTAGTTCAGACCTAGCAAAGTAAAAGGACTGCTGTTTGGTACCGCGTTGTTCCTCAGCTCTAGAGGTCCGATTACGTATGGAGCAAAGCTTTGCAAAGTTTAGGAGATACAAAGTGTTTAAGAGGGGGTGTAGGGCTGCTGGAGGTTGCAGATTTTTTTTCCCCTTTGGACCAAGTGCAAATAAAGATGCTGGAAGCACCCAGACAACGGTTTGTCAGCATTTTCTTGGCTTTCTGGCAGCATCAGATGAAGAAAGACTTGATAGAGAAAAAGGAAGGTGAATACATAAAAGTGGATATTGAAGAGGGAAACATCAGCAGAGGTTTTGATTCACCTATTGATCTTGGCAGACTGACACTCCCTCTCATCCTTGACAGTCTTTTTCTCCCTCCCAGCTGAAATCTACTTTTTGCTCACATCAGCAGAAACATGGGAAAATACGGCTTTGGGTTGATGATGAGTCAACTAAACCCTGAGTCACATGGTACACTTTGTTTATGTGAGGTTGAATAAAGTATGAACCTAAATCAAGGTTTGAACAAGTTGCCCAACTTGTTTCAAAGTTAAAGTTGAATCTGTTAATCCACTGTGGCCAATCTTTCTGTCAGCGCAGAAAAACAATAATGCGACATCTGTACATACTAAGAAACAACATATCAAAAACTGTTTAAGGTGTTTTTAAAACTGTATGGAAAAGATAGATTGGTCTGAAGAAAAAAGCTAATGCAATCATCACATCTGGTTTTAAAGCACCAAGTCAGCAATGGCAGAAACACTCAGCTTGAAACGTCATATATTGGTCCCTTGGTGGACCATTCATTGAGATCATCTAAGGGCCGCTTTAGGCACAATGAGACCTTTGGTTGACCACTGAGAGATCAAAAATTGGCCCGATCACTCAACAGTCTCCTAAAGTCTGGAAAAAGCTGTTTCTGTGTAAATGTTTGGGAGATTAAAAATTCAATTTTTGGTAATTTTCATGACAATCTATAGAGATCTTTGAAAGGTCTTTGACAGATCACCGAGTGACCAGGAGAGGTCAGTGAGAGACAAGGAGAGATTGTGGAGGGATCACTGAGAGTTTCTTGGGCAACTAAGGGTGCTTGAGAAGTTTCTATTCCTCTTCTAGTGCTCTTATACCCCCTTTACAAAGGTGTGGACATCTTTGAGAGATTGAGTGATGAAAAAATGGCCAGAGCTGTCATTTTTTTCATTTGTTTCTCAGTGATTGCCAAGATCTCTCAATGATCTTGCATGATCTCCACGGTGTCCTCAAAGTTTTGACTCATTCCAAAACTATCAATGATCACCAAAGGAAAGCGATCTCTTAAGAAACTCTCAGGAAGTGCTCAACGATCTCATCAATCTCCCAATGATCTTCCAGTGATGACTGCTGCTGTCTTTCAGTTAACTCTGTTGGTCTTTAATTTTAACGCTCAGTGATCCTTTACTGATCTCTCAATCATCGCTACTTTTGGAGTGGAAAAACTCAGTTCATTAAGTTCATTGAAAGATCACTGAGTGATTTTTGAAAGATTTCTGAGAGATCACTGGGAGATCAATGAGATTGCTGGGCACTCCATGAACACTTAACAATCTCATTGCTCTTGTAATGATCTCTCAGAGGTTTTTCAATAAACGCCAAATATTTCCACCCTGAAGGTAGAGATGGCTGAGAGATTGTCCAATGAAAGACCAATAGAGTTCATTGAAAGATCGCTGAGATATCATTGGGAGATGAGACTGTTGAGAATTTGTTGAGAGTTGTATGAGAATTCATTGATAACTGCTTGAGAGATCACTTCCCTTTGGTCATCACTGTGACACTGTATTGGACTGAATCAAAAATTGGAGGAGTGTTGAGTGTCATGTTCGTGCGTCTTAGTGCAGCGAACGAATGAAAGGACACGAGTCCAAATGCAGGTGAAGTGTGTGTTTTTATTAAACAAAGAATCAACATATAAAGTGTCCCATGAAAGCTGTCCAAAATAAGTAATTCAACTGGTGAACAGGTTCAAAACTGTGTTGGCAAGGAGGAGGAAGTTCACGCCACACCCCAGGGTTTAGCTGGCTGCTGGGGGAGAACAAGAAGGTTGAACAGAGAAAAAGGAAGACTTACATTGTGTGTTTCGGAGCGCAGCTGGGCTCCGGGAAGAACCACACCAAACGTAGTCCTAAAGAGAAAACCAAACCCAGAGTTGTACCTGGACATCCAACACTGACTAACATTGCCACACTAAGTGCTCAAACTCATAGACATAAATACTGTATATAGTGCGCTAATGATAACAAGTGGATACAGGTGTGTGGCTGAAGCAGGTGCATGAGTGAATATCTGAACATGTGAGTGAGAATGAGTGTGTGTGTGCATGTAAGTGTGTGTGTGTGTGTGTGTGTGTGTGTGTGTGTGTGAGTGAATGAACAGAGTGGTAGACAATGATAATGACAATCAATTGGCAGGTGCTGGCAGGAGAGGGGGGCGTGGCTGTAGGCTGGCAGGGAGCCAAGGACGCAAGGCTCCTAAAGCGTTGCCAGCTGAAAATTAAGGAGACAATGCTCAGGGGAAAGTACAGCCACGAGCAGCGTCCAACCCAGTCCATGACAGAGCCCCACCCCCAAGGGGTGGCTACTAGACACCCACCGTACCATCAAAAGAAAACACAAAAACAAAAGGAAAATCTGCCCCCACCACCCAGACAACTATCACAACTAACCAGGGCAGGAGGTGGGGGGAAACAGGTCAAGAGGGAAATAACAAGCAAAAAAATACTGCAATATAATACAAGAAACACAGTGAACTTCCAAACCCCAAACCTAGGACTACCCCCCCCCCCCCCCAAGACCCAGGAGTCCAAAAGTTCAGGGGGCTGACCAAAGTCCCAGGCCCAGCAGGTGACCCACAGAACAGTGTCAGGTGACCTGCCAGAGCAAATGGGCCACCCGACCAGGAGACCCAGTCCTTCAGGCGGCTGGCCCACATAGTTGAGCCACCAGGACTGGAGGGGTGAACGAGGAGGTGGCCTACCCACTGGAAGGCTTAAAGGTGGGTGGCCGGACTGGAGAAGGGGGACCCCACCAGCTTCTGGTGGTGGGGAATGGTGGACCATGACAGTGCCCGGCGGAGGAGGAAGGGACACCCCAAGGGCCTCAGGAAGGGAAGAGGAGGCCTTGGTGTCCTCAGGTTGGCCGGCTGCACCCTCGGTGGCCCCAGCTTGGGACTTGGCAGCACCTGCAGTGGTCCCGGCTTGGGACTTGGCTGCACTCGTGGTGGATCCCAGCCGGGCCAATGCTGCACCCTCGGCTGGCCCCGGCCAGGCCAACACTGCACCTTCGGTGGATCCTGGTTGGGCCAACACTGCACCCCGCTGGCCCCAGAATGGGATCCTCCAGGGCCTCAGGCTCCTCCATCATCCAGCGGTTCAGGTCCAGGGCCGGTGGATGCTCAGAGAAAGGTGGAGGAGATGTGGATAAAGGTGGTGAGCAGCTAATTGCTGCAGCCGGCGGGGGAAGCTCAGAGGACTGTGTTTCTTGAGCCCCCCTGCAGGGAGTCGGACAAGGCATATTATCAGCAAATAAAGGGCAATAAAATGACACTTGCCTGATCCGGTCTGTGATGTCATCTGCTGCAGCGGTTGAGTTAGAAACCCTCTCCATATCCATGGCGGCCCTGGGCTTCTCCATATGCAGTTGGGAAGCCTCCCAACCAGGCGTGGAGGCAGATGAAGCCGTGGACAAAACTGCCCCCCCCCCCACCTTGGTGGATGTAAAAACTTTGGAGGAGATGGCTGTAGAACTCTCCTCCTCCAAGCGGCAGTCTACAGTACCTCCACCAGCAACGCCAGTCTGTACTTCCCAGCTCACCGACATCTGCTCTGTGGCCAACAGACTCCCAAGGAAGGGAGGAGGAGACAAGGAAAGGGCAGCTAAAGATTTTAAGACTGCAGCAGGTGGGGAGAACTCAGGAGACTGCACTCCCTGAGTCTTTCTACCAGTGTTCAAGCAAGGCACAACATCATGAGTTAAAGTAGAAACTAATTGCACTTGCCTGTTCTCCTGGTAGACGATAGTGCCTGCTGCAGAAGTGATTGTGTCATCCCTCTCTGTGTCAAAGGTGGTTATGGGCCCCCCTGAGGACTGTAAGAGAGATGGCCCTGTGGCCACGGGAATGGGAGTCGCTGGTGAGGGAATCAAACGATTCTTGACAGTGGAAGGATGCACTGAGGGAGGAGGCCTCGCAGCATAAGCGGAAGGAAGTTTGGCAGGCGGAACTGCTGACGAGGAAATGGAGGAGAGAGGCTCTGCTGCGAGAATGGCTGGGGTCGGTGCCAGGGAAGTGGCTGCCAAGGAGGCTTGATGACTCGTCTGGGAGTCCGGGATAGGACGACAGCATCTCTTCGAGGCTGGAGGAGATTTGACCGCAGGCTGAGATTAGCGTCTCCGCCTCGGCTCCGTGAGGTACGCCCCCCTCCTAAGATCAGAAAATGCCTGCTGGAGCGTGTAGACCAAAGATATCAGCTCCGCGTACTGTGGGTAATTCCAGAGTCTGTGATGCGCCTCCAGAATTCCCAAGGCCCCATTCAGGCAATTCCACTTCTCACTGGGTCCGTAGGCTTCGCGAGCATCATCCATGAAATCCAGGACAAACATTGCTGCCAACTCTTCCTCCATGCTGGGAGTCCCCGCTGCCTTCCCTCCTCTGCTTTGGCGAGGATGGTGAGCCGGAGACATGATGAACTCAAACCAGGCAAGAGAAACAACACAAAAGGTGAAAAAATAATGCACAACTTCACTGCTGGGCTCTCACTGGTGGCGATGTACTGTACATGTTTGTGTGTCTTGAAGGACGAATGAAAGGACACAAGCCCAAACGCAGGTGAAGTGTGTGTTTTTATTAAACAAAGAATCAACGTACAAAGTGTCCCATGAAAGCCGTCCAAAATAAGTAATTCAACTGGTGAACAGGTTCAAAACTCTGTTAGCAAGGAGGAAGAAGTTCACGCCATGCCCCAGGGTTTAGCTGGCCACTGGAGGAGAACAAGCAGTGTGAACAGAGAAAAAGGAAGACTTACATTGTGTGTTTTGGAGCGCAGCTGGGCTCTGGGGAAAAACCACATCAAACGTAATCCAAAAGAGGAAACCAAACCCAGAGTTGTACCTGGACATCCGACACTGACTAACATCGCCACACTAAGTGCTCAAACTCACCGACATAAATTCATAGTGCACTATTGACGACAAGTGGATGCAGATGTGTGGCTGAAGCAGGTGCATGAGTGAATGTCTGAACATGTGAGTGAGAATGAGTGTGTGTGTGCATGTAAGTGTGTGTGTGTGTGTGTGTGTGTGTGTGTGTGTGTGTGTGTGTGTGTGTGTGTGTGTATGTGAGAATGAACGGAGTGGCAGAAAATGATAATGACAATCAGCTGCCAGGTGCTGGCAGGAGAGGGGGGCGTGGCTGTAGGCTGGCAGGAAGCCAAGGACCCAAGGCTCCTAAAGCGCTGCCAGCTAAAAATTAAGGAAACAACGTTCAGGGGAAAATACAGCCACGAGCCATGGAACAGGGTTGGAGACATCCAACCCAGTCCATGACAGTTGAGATCATTGAAATCACAGAGTTTGCTGAGAGATCAATGAGAAATCGGGTCATTTTTTTCCAAAACTCAACAATCTCTCAATGATCACCACCCCTGTGCAGAAGTGATATAATAGATTATGGGCTTTATAGGATTACTGCAAATGTGGAAAGGGATCCTTTATACAGTTTATACTTGATATAATGTAAAAATCATAAGTGAGTTACAGCTAAAGGTAAAATTTGGTGGTGTACGTTCCCTTCCTCTGGGGGAACCATTTGACACTGTGTTCATGCTCTGGATGTAAATGGCTGTAGGTGTACAGTGCAGCTGGAAAGTATTCACAGCGCTTCACTTTTTCCATATTTTGTTATGTTACAACCTTATTCCAAAAGGGATTTAATTTATTTTTTTCCTCACAGTTCTACACACAATACCCCATAATGACAATGTGAAAAAACTTTTTTTTTTAAATTTTTTGCAAATTTATTAAAAATAAAAAACTAAGAAATCACATGTACATAAGTATTCACAGCCTTTGCTCAGCACTTTGTTGATGCACCTTTGGCAGCAATTAGAGCCTCAAATCTTTTTGAATATGGTGCCACAAGCTTGGCACACCTATCTTTGGGTGGTTTCATCCACTCCACTCTGCAGCACCTCTCATGCTCCATCAGGTTGGATAGGAAGTGTTGGTGCCCAATCATTTTCAGATCTCTTCAGAGATGTTCAATTGGATTCAAGTCTGGGTTCTGGCTCGGCCACTCAAGGACATTCACAGAGTTGTCCTGAAGTTGTTCCTTTGATATCTTGGCTGTGTGCTTAGGGTCGTTGTCCTGCTGAAAGATGAACCGTCGCCCCAGTCTGAGGTCAAGAGCACACTGGAGCAGGTTTTCATCCAGGATGTCTCTGTACATTGCTGCATTCATATTTCCCTCTATCCTGACTAGTCTCCCAGTTCCTGCCGCTGAAAAACATCCCCGCAGCACGATGCTACTACCAGCATTGGCATGGTTATTAGTGGTGCCTGGTTTCCGCCAAATATGACGCCTGGCATTCATGCCAAAGAGTTCAGTCTTTATCTCATCAGACCAGAGAATTTTGTTTCTCATGGTCTGAGAGTGTTTCAGGTGCCTTTTGGCAAACTCCAGGTGGGCTGCCATGTGCCTTTTACTAAGGAGTGGCTTCCGTCTGGCTACTCTACCATACAGCCTTGATTGGTGGATTGCTGTAGAGATGGTTGTCTTTCTGGAAGGCTCTCTT
Source organism: Pholidichthys leucotaenia (assembly GCA_020510985.1). Lineage (NCBI taxonomy): Eukaryota > Metazoa > Chordata > Actinopteri > Cichliformes > Pholidichthyidae > Pholidichthys > Pholidichthys leucotaenia. Next base: position 159,559,362 of record CM035836.1, read on the forward strand.
CTTTTCACAGAGCATTGCTGGAGCTCTGACAGAGTGACCATCGGGTTCTTGGTTGCCTCCCTGACTAAGGCCCCTCTCCCTCAATCGCTCAGTTTAGACGGCCGGCCAGCTCTAGAAAGAGTTGTGTACCCTTCCCCAGATTTGTGCCTCGAGACAATCCTGTCTTGGAGGTTTACAGACATTTCCCTTGACTTCATGCTTGGTTTATGCTCTGACATGCACTGTCAACTGTGGGACCTTATATAGACAGGTGTGTGCCTTTCCAAATCATGTCCAAGCAAATGAATTTATCACAGGTGAACTCCAGTTAAGCTGTAGAAACATCTCAAGGATGATCAGAATAAATAGGATGCACCTGAGCTCAATTTTGTGCTTCATGGCAAAGGCTGTGAATACTTATGTACATGTGATTTCTTAGTTTTTTATTTTTAACAAATTTGCAAAAATCTCAAAAAAAAACAAAAAAACAACAACAACTTTTTTCACGTTGTCATTATGGGGTGTTGTGTGTAGGATTTTGATGAAAAAAAAATGATTTTAATCCCTTTTGGAATAAGGCTGTAACATAAGAAAATGTGGAAAAAGTGAAGCACTGTGAATACTTTCCGGATGCACTGTACATGCTAGAGTTGAGCATATAGTTTTGTATTTGTATGTAAGTCTTTGTACCATTTTTAAAAAGCCCTGTCAGTGTAATGCATACATCTGACTCCTTCCATTTTAAGTTATCACAATATTGATTGTATTTATACAACTTTTATATGTATCTTCCAGTGCAATGAAGAAAACTTAATTAGGTATTTCTTGTGTACACAACATTTTTCCACTGTAAATTGCTTTGATGAATATGCAGTATATTCTCAGTGAGCCATGCCATATACAGTAGAAACTCCATTAAGATTTTCACAGCACCATGCAGGGGTAAAAATTGCAACTTTTGAATATAGTACATTAATCTCATAGACAATTTTGGGCGGTGCGGTGACGCAGTGGTTAGCACTGCGGCAGCACAGTAACTCACCCTTGGCCATGGGATCCCTGGTTCAATCCCAGCCCCTGACCAATGGTGATCTGTGTGGAATTTGCATGTTCTCCCCGTATCTGCATGGGTTTACTCCAAAAACATGCAGGTTAGGTTAACTGGAGACTCTAAAAGTGGCCCTAGGTGTGAATGTGTGTGTGAATGGTAAAGGGATAGCACCGTACCGTGGCTGCTTCATCCACCCAGGTGGATGCCCTCAATTCCCCCTCTGGGGATCAATAAAGCATACAAAATAAAAAAAAAAAAAAAAAATTAATAGTCATTCAGCATCTGTCATAAGCACTACAATTATCTGACACCTAATACAGCATAGTTTCAGACACATACTATTAGCCGTGAGACTTACAGAAAACATGCATGAGGTTTTGATTTTTAAATGATCATAACTTGTCCTTAGATAAAACCCTAGAAGGAAAGAATGCTCGATTCTTGTCTTTCACATGTCAAGTCACTTCAAAAATGTCACATAGGGATTTTACCATCCTAATCTGCCACTGGCAGCTATTTCGGGAAAAACACTTAAGGAACACTTACGGGAACCCCTGATATACTTAAAGGGTCCCAAGATGACAGGGTGCATTAAAGTCTGACACACAACCACTGTTCCATTCCATTCTGTATACTGTTACTTTCTTTGTTTTCTCGCTACACTTTTTACTGTCTAACAAACAGCAACCAACTTAAAAAAAAATATTTTTTCTAAATAATACCCTGCAGGCTGATCATTTGTTTGCTCCTTGTCCTGTTTGTCTTTCAGCTTTCCAGGGCATACATTTGAAAATTGCTATCCTAAAAATGGGGAACAATCTGGCTTTTGGTACTGCTGCTGGCAAATGAAAACAAAATGCTGCATAGAAGAATATACTTTGGTCACACAAAAATTACAGTAAATCTTACTTTGTTATGTTGCAGTGGAGAATATACTGTATATTTTGATCATTACTATATAAGAAATCTGTGTGTCGTCTGTCATGGTCATAGGACATCATAGGATGGCCTATGATGTCTGCCTGATGTCCTATGATGATTCTATGATCTCAGGTTACATAGGACTCGTGATGATGTCATATAGGCAATGCCATCATATAGGCAATAGGGCTGGCTACCTATGATGTAGTGTCCTATGATGCTTGCCTATGATCTCTGCATGATGTCCTATGATCATGTCATGATCCTATGATCGGCATAGGACCATAGGCCAATCAAATCTAAAAGAAGAAGAAGAGGACACACACGGATAAGGAGTTTTATACAAAGATATAGAGTGATAGGCAAACTGCTGGACAGAGGTAGAAGGAGTTGGACTGTTTGAAGAAGAAGAAGAAGGTTGGAACCGCATTTACGTCTGTGTTCGGCTGGCGATAGGATTGATTTGTTTGTGGCGGATAGCAAAAACTGTACGCTGTCTGTGACGTTACGGCATCTAGCTCTGATGGGTACAATAAAGATGAGGTGGGCTGGACACTATCCAGGCCTGGGGGCCGGAAAAGAGCAGCTAGGGGGTCAACAAGACCTAGAAATGGGTCAGATGAGAGTGATGCAGGAGGAAGTAACAATACAAAGAAAACATGAACTGGCCAAAATGGATGGCAGTTTTAGGATGTAGGGAATGACTGGAAGGTTGTCATTGAGTTCAGTCAGGGTGGGGGGGGGGCACTATCACCCGGTTAAGCTAACAAAAGCAATTGAGAAAGAAATTGGGAGAGTTAAGTTTGCAAAGTTCTTGAATAATAACCAGCTGTTAATTCATGCCACAAGTAAACAACAGCAAGAGAAAATACTGGCAATTACATGTCTAAACGGAGAACAAATGAAGGCACATGTTCCTGGTGTGACAGCTAACTTGAGGAGAGTTATATCAGGTGTCCCTTTGGGCATGTCTATGGAAGAAGTGAAAAACGAGATCCAAGGAGGAAAGGTGAAGGATGTGAAAAGGCTAAAGAGTAAAAAAGAAGGTTCACTGAAGGACACATTGTCTGTCATGATTCAGTTTGAGGAAACACTCCCTAAATCAGTCCTAATAGGATACATGTATTTCAGTGTCACAGAATACAGTATGTCCCAAAGCCACTCAGGTGCTACAAATGTCAAAGGATGGGTCACACTGCTCAGCAATGTAAGGGAAAGCTCAGATGTGCTAGATGTGGAGGGGAGCACGAAAATGGTATATGTGACAAGGAGCAAAGTGTTGCAACTGTGGGGGTGAGTACAGTGCTGCATATGGAGGGTGTGTTGTGCAGAGGGAAGCTAGACATGCCCAGGAAATCAGAAAAGAAAATCTCATATACGGAAGCTCTAAAGACAGAGAGGCAGGAATAGTCAGAAACACAGCAGGCCTTCCTCAAAGAAGTTCAGTTCAAATGGAAGCCCAGCAATCAATGGGTCCTACGTAAGCACAGGATCGTGCTGCTGCAAGGAATGTTTGTGTTCACAAATGCAAAATGGATGATGACACATTGATAGTTAAGAGGACAAACTTTATAGCTTTTATCTGCCACACCATGAATGTTGCTGCACAGCTAAAGAAGAAAAGTGAAAGAATCAAAACCACTGTGGAAGCAGCAGGAAGCTTCCTAGATGTGAAAGATATCACAGCTGACCAGATTCATGCTTTATTGAAAGCTGAAACTGGGGAGACTGCACATGCTGAAACAAGACCTTAATTATGGTACTACACATACTACGGTGGAATGCGAGGAGTCTTATAGCAAACGGACAAGAGCTCAAGAAGTATCTTTTCGAACTAGAAGTTGTTCCACAGGTAGTGTGTGTACAGGAGACATGGCTTCAACTTACTTAGATCTTGTTATTCCAGGATACAGTCGAATCAGACAGGATAGAATTAACACTGTAAATGGAGGAGGATGTGCACTTACATTAAAGATGGCCTGGTGTATAGGGTGATTCCCTCCCCTGAGGATATAGAGTGTAATATTATTGAAATATGTAGGCCAAATGGACAAGGAAATATTAAGCTGATTAATTATTACAACCCAGGTAGGAAGTTAACAGCAGATATTTTCAGTGTTATGGCAGGGAAAGGGCATATGAAAGAGGTATGGTGTGGAGACTTTAATGCCCATAATAGCTTGTGGGGAAGCACACATACAGACAACAATGGGAATGTTGTGGAAGAGATGTTAGATGAAAGATCTTTATTTTGTCTAAAAAGTGGTGAAGGTATCAGGGTGGATGTACATAGGGGCACATCATCATGTATTGACCTGACTCTGGTATCTGATTCTTTAGTGAGCAACTGTGAATGGACGGTTATGAACAGGACAACTATGGGAAGTGATCATTTCCCAATACTTAGTCATTAAAAATGAAGTATGTATACATGAGGGAAGATGTTCTACAAGATGGTGTTTTGACAAGGCAGATTGGGGAAATATACTGTGTTCAATCGTGTCATTTGGTAACATTAGAAGGTGGCATAGAAGAGTGTTCAAGTCAGGTAACCAGTCATATGCTGAATGCTGCAATAGCAAGTATACCTAAGAAAACAACACAGGGTAGGAAGAAAATTGTACCCTGGCGGAATGACGAATGTAGTACTGCAGTAAAAGAGCGAAGCAAGGCATTCAGAGAGCCGAGGAAGAATATGATGAGTTAAAACTTAATAGAGTACAAAAAGAAAAGGGCAGTAGCTCGAACGATTATTAAAAACAGGAAAAGGTCAACATGGAGAGAATTTTGTTCCATCCTTGGTAGGAAACCAGAACTAGGTGATGTCTGGGGTATGTTTAAAAAAATGAGTGGGAAAAGGGTATCAGTTAAAATTCCAGCTTTAGTGGATGGGGACAAGATGGCTGTATCAGACAAAGAAAAGGCAAAAATCCTAGGTAGAGCATTTGCAGCAGTGCATAGAAGAGACCATCTTGGTGAGAGTCATAGACAGCAAAGGGAGCATAAACTCAGAGAAAATGCAAACGTGCATTACGTACAGCAACTCAACCGGACTCATGACAATTATCACTGTTTTCTTTTTGCACTACCGACTGCACTATGTGGAACTCCACAATATCTGCTGCTTGTTAATATATTTAAAAATTGCATAGATTAGTATTACTTATTCATATTCTACCTTTTATTGCATGCAAAGTTTTTTATTTTTATCTTTAGTGCTACTCCATGTTTAATGTTGCAGCATTGCACCGAGACAAATTCCTAGTTTGTGTACTACATGAACAATGGCAATAAATCTCTTTCTGATTCTGAAAAAAAAAAAAAAAACAACTTAAAAAATGAAGTGAAAGAGGACATGACTGCGTTACACCTCGAGCTCACAGCGCCAGAGCTTAAGAGAGCTTTGCAAGATAGTGGACACACAGCTCCAGGATATGATCAGTTAAGCTATGCTATGTTCCGGCAGTTGCCTATGCAATCAATGCAAATGGTGCTGAAATTGTTTGACAGGATATGGAAGGAGGGGGTTATCCCAAGTGGGTGGAAAAAGGCTGTAATTTTAGCATTTAATAAGCCAGGGAAAGATCCAGCTCATCCAGGGAACTACAGGTCAATAACATTAACGTCACACTTAGGGAAATGGATGGAGAAGGTTCAGGTTCAGGTTCAGGTTCAGGTTACTTTATTTGTACCCGTAGGTAGATTTGTTTTGCAGTTGGTGACATCCATATTTACAAGCCACAATTACATTCAACATAGACACAAACACAGGCACACATCTTACAAAATAGGTAAATATAAAATATGTACAATATAATTTTTATAGCTTGTTCAACTCTTTGACAGCAGCAGGGACAAAGCTGTTTTTGTAGCGCTGGGTTCTACTTTTTGGGACAGCAAACCTCCGTCTGGAGGGAAGAAGCTGAAAGTTGCAGTGCAAAGGGTGGGAGTCATCATTTAAAATCGAGTCGGCCATCCTCTGTACTTGTCTGGTGTACAGGGATGTCAGGCTCAGCTGTGACTCACCAAGCAAACGACTGGACCATCTGACTACCTGATCCAAGGATTTCCTCTGTTTCAGTTTTATCTGACCAAACCATGACATTAAAGAAAAGGATAAAACAGATTCAATAAAAGCCCGATAGAACATAGTCATTATGGTTCGGTCAATTTGGAAGCGTGCAAGTTTCCTCAAACAATGCAAATTTTGCTGACCCTTTTTGCACACCCTTTCACAGTTCACCTCAAAGTTCAATCCACTATCAATAATCGTCCCAAGATATTTGTACGATTGTACAAATGATCAAATTGTACAAATGAAGGTGTTAGTTTACAGACTCTCATATGTACTAGAGCAAAAACAATTAATAAACGACTATCAGAATGGTTTTAGAAGAGGAAGATCCACAGTGGATGATCTAGTTAGGGTAAGTAGTTATATTGAAAGGACTCTCAAAATGAAAGAAGTAATTGTTATAGTTTATCTGGATATTGAAAAGGCTTATGACTCACTGGAGGGATGGATTTCTTATCAAACTGAATAAAATGGGCATTGGTGGTGGGATGTATAATTGGATAATGGATTTTTTTAACACACAGGACAATTAGGGTTAAAGTAGGATCAGAAGTTTCTAATGACTTTGAAATAGAAAATGGTATTCCTCAGGGGAGTGTGATAAGCCCTGTTTTATTCAATATAATGATTAATGACATGTTTGAGGATCAAGAGGGATCCATCAAAACAGCACTATATGCAAATGATGGAGCCATATGGACGAGGGGAAGAAATGAGAAATTTGTGTTCAAAAACATCAGGAAAGCAATGGAGAAAGTTGAAAAGTGGTCATATGACTGGGGATTTAAATTTTCAAACAGTAAAACCTGCTATATGACTTTCACAAAAAAATGCAGAACTGGTACATTAACATTATATAATCAACCAATAGAGAAAGTGAGTGAGTTCAAATATCTAGGATTGTGGTTTGATAGTGCATACACATGGAGAGTTCATGTTGAAAATCTGGAGACAAAGTGCAAAAAAGTAATTAATCTCATAAAAGCTGTAGCTGGACATGAACGGGGTGCAGATAAACAGGCATTAATTGACATTTACAGAGCACTAATGCGATCGACAATAGACTATGGATGCATGATTTATGGAGCAGCGGCAAAGACGACTCTGGAAAAAATAGACAGAATGCAGCGTAGAGCGCTTTGCCTGTGCATTGGAGCTGTCAAAACAACACCAAACAATGCAGTTTTAATAGAAGCAGGAGAAATGCCAATGGATTTGAGAAGCGATAAACTGGCATTATCATACTGGGTCAAGCTGAAAGGAAGTGACAAAGCAAATATTTCAAAAACAACACTACAAGACTGCTGGGAATACTCTTAATTTCCACGGACACAGGTTTGGGTGGGCAATTGAAAGAAGGACCAGAATGTATGGGCTGCACACTATTGATATAGCTTACACCAGTCCAGTGAGTAATGTTCCTCCTTGGCTGTTTCTGGGAATAGAAGTAGGCGGTAGTCTGCTAATGAGGAAAAAGGATTGGCATATGAGTGAAGTTGGTGTTAAAACAAGCATTTACCTCAGGAACAATTACTATAACTTCTTACAGCTCTATACTGATGGTTCAAAGAATAAAGAGTGCTCTGTTGGAGTTGGAGTATACATCCCAAAATTTAAAGTGACCATTGCAAAAAGACTCTCCAACAATACATCTGTGTTTACAGCAGAGATGGTGGCAATAATTATTGCTTTGCAGTGGGTGGAGGAGGTCAGACCGGACCGGGAGGCGGTGTGCACGGACTCACTTGCAGCGTTAAAAACCATACAGACACTAAAATCTATAAGGGAAGACTTGGTGATTGAGCTATATCACAGTTTATTTAGGGTACACAGGGGTGGTGGAGAAGTTCAGTTTTGTTGGGTTCCTGCACATGAAGGGTTGAAAGGGAGTGACTGTGCAGACAAATTAGCAAAAAGTGCTCTTGGAAAAGAAATAACTACAGTATACCATTGTCTCTTGGAAAAGGTGAAGGGAAAGCAGTAATCAAGAAAAAAGGAACTGAGCTATGGCAAAAAAGATGGGATGAAGATCATAAAGGTAGATCGTATTTCAAAACACAAAAATTTATTGCAATAAAGAACTTCATAACAACCAAAAGGAGGGAAGACATCATTATGGCAAGACTCAGACTGGCTCACACAGGTTTAAACAGCACTTTTTTACACCATGGGGAAAAGTGAAAGTGACAAATGTAGATAATGTGGAGTAAAAGAAAATGTCGAGCACATCTTATTACACTGTCTCAAATACGGAAATGAAAGCCAGATAATGGAAAATGAAGTTCGAGAGGCTGGTAGGGAATGGGATTTAACTGGGATTCTGGGAACAGATGGAGATGGAGAGGCAATAAGAATCACAAGAAGGGCTCTGTTCTCTTTTTTTAAATAACACAGGATTAAGTCATAGAATTGAGGGGTCGGGCTCAGATGACATAATGTTGCACACTCTTGTACAGTAGGTGGCGACATGCACCTTTCAGTTTTTTGCTATCCGCCAGTAACCGAGAGAAGAAGAAGAAGAAGAAGAAGAAGAAGAAGAAGAAGAAGAAGAAGTCAGTGGTGGTAATGCACCTGTAAGCTGGTTGCCAACCACCAATCAAATCTAAAAGAAGAAGAAGAAGAAAAGGAGAACTGGCCAAGATGTGTGGAGTGATAATATAGAGTAAAGTGATGATATAAAGTACGAGGAGACAAAGAAGAGTGATGTCTGAAGATAGAGTTGCGGTTCGATTGGACACAGCAATGATGATGAAGCACTGCAGCTCCTGACCAGATAGAGTGATGATATAGAGTGAAGTACGAGGAGACGAAGAAGAGTGATGTCTGAAGATAAAGTTGAGGTTCGATTGGACACAGCAATGATGATAGAAGGACTACAGCTCCTGACCAGATAGAGTGATGATGTGGAGTGAAGTGCGTGGCAGTAATGCACCTGTAAGATGGTTGCCAACCGCCAATCAAATCTAAAAGAAGAAGAAGAATGCACCTGTATGGCTGCACCTCGGACACAGTCCAAGGATGGATAATTTTTTTCACACATAAGGAGTTGTTCAAAACTCCTTGTGCAAGGATGTTGAGTGATGATAATCAAGTCAGTGGTGGTAATGCATCTGTAGGCTGGTTGCCAACCGCCAATCAAATCTAAAAGAAGAAGAAGAAGAAGTGAGGAGAACTGCTGCACGTCAGGAAAGATCCCGTGAAGATGAAACACCTGAGGTTCGAGCATGTCATAGGGTACGACAGAGACAGACAGGAAACGTGTGTCAGTGTGCCATGCACATGCTGAGTCACTTGAAGCCTGAAATGCCCGCAAAGCGAGCAACGCTGCACGCCAGGCAAGGTACAGACAAGCTGAGACCGAATAGGACACACTACTTTAGACCACACCCATTCAAAGCAGTAAATCTGGAAATCTCACTCAGTAAGGCAGAAGGCACTGTAAAAATTCAAGAAATCTCTGTCAGTGTGTCAGTCTGTCACCCGATTAAGAATAGGACACCCTACTTTAAACCACACCCATTCGAAGCAGTACCTATGTGTAAAATGGAGTCTTACACGCCTCTCTGCAGCTCCTCTTCATCCGCCACCCCTCAGCTTAGCCCCTGACTTCCCCATCAGAGAATCGTTGTCTGCTCCCTCCAAAGTGAATAAAAATATAATGTATAAGCATCCCAAAGTGATAAAGCAAAATATTGGTAAAACTCAAATTAAACATAAAGCCTCTAAATTGAATGATTTGGCCTCTGTTCCTCCTCATAATTTAAAAATTAAATGTGGTTTATTAAATATTAGGTCTCTAACTCCCAAGTCTCTGTTAGTCCATGATTTGTTAATTGATCATCAGATTGATTTAATTTCCCTCACAGAGACTTGGTTAGGACAAGAGGATTATGTTGGTTTAAATGAATCAACTCCCTCTGGTTATTTAAACTGTCAAAATCCCAGAAGTTCTGGTCGTGGAGGAGGAGTAGCAACAATTTACCATTCCAAATTACTAGTTAATGTAAAGCAAAAAACATGTTATAATTCCTTTGAGGGCCTGGTCCTCAGTATTGGGCACTTTAGCAATTTTAGGTTAAACCCAATTTTATTTGCCATAGTTTATCGTCCCCCATCAACCTACTCAGAATTTTTATCCGAATTTGCTGATTTCTTAGCTGATTTAGTGCTGAAATCTGATAGAATAATTATAGTAGGGGACTTTAATATACATGTGGATGTAGATAGTGACTGCCTTAATGTGGCATTCAATTCAATATTAGATTCGATTGGGTTTTCTCAGAAAGTAGGAAATTCTACTCATTACCTCCACCATACATTGGACCTTGTTTTGACATATGGCATAGAAATAGAAAATCTTGTAGTGTTTCCTCATAACCCTGTACTGTCAGACCATTGTCTGTTAACCTTTGATTTTACTATTTCTGACTATTTGGCTCCTAAAGAAAAATATTATTACAGTAGATGCCTCTCAGATGATGCTGTTTCCAAATTTATGCAGATTGTTTCCTCTATGCCATGTGTCAACACAACGGAAATAAGCTATAGACAGGCCCCCTTAAAAAAGAAAAAGTCTAATCAGAGATTTCTAACTCCTTGGTTCAACACAGAAACTCGTACCTTAAAACAGAAGACTCGTCAATTAGAAAGAAAATGGCGCTCTACTAATTTAGATGAAATCTATTTAGCTTGGAGAAATCATCTTCTAATTTATAAAAAATCTCTTAGAAAAGCTAGAACGAGTTATTACTCTGCATTAATAGAAGAGAACAAGAATAATCCCAGGTTTCTTTTCAGTACTGTAGCCAGGTTGACAAAGAGTCAGGACTCTGTCAATCCTAGCATTCCCTTAGAGCTTACTAGTCAGGACTTTATGAACTTTTTCAATAATAAAATTTCATCCATCAGAGATAAAATCAATCAGATTCTTCCCACAGTTAACTTAAATACTGTAACTACTACAACTCCTTCTATTGATGTCTGTCTTGATGAGTTTACTCCAATCGACCTTTGTGAGTTAGACAAAATAGTTTCCTCATCCAAACCTTCAACTTGTCTTTTAGACCCTATTCCTACCAGGTTATTTAAAGAAGTCTTCCCACTTATTGGTAGCTTTATTCTTCATATAATCAATTCTTCATTAACTTTAGGCCATGTACCGCAGGCTTTTAAAACGGCTGTAATTAAACCCTTACTCAAAAAGCCAACGCTAGATCCAGGAGCTTTAGCTAACTATAGACCAATCTCTAATCTCCCTTTCATTTCAAAAATCTTAGAAAGAGTTGTTGCTACGCAATTATTTGACCACCTGCAGGGAAATGGTTTACTTGAAGAGTTTCAATCTGGGTTTAGAATCCATCATAGTACTGAAACAGCCTTAGCGAAGGTCACTAACGACCTCCTCATTGCATCTGATAATGGACTAGTTTCTGTACTTGTCCTTTTAGACCTTAGTGCAGCTTTTGATACTATCGATCATAATATTCTACTTGATAGATTAGAACACTATGTTGGACTTAATGGAACTTCATTGCAATGGTTTAGATCTTATTTATCTGATAGGTTCCAGTTTGTTCATGTAAATAATGAGTTTTCTTTCAACTCAAAGCTTAGTCATGGAGTTCCACAGGGATCTGTGCTAGGCCCTACTCTTTTTAGTTTATATATGCTTCCGTTAGGCAACATTATTAGAAAGCACTGTATACATTTTCATTGTTATGCAGATGACACACAATTATACCTGTCAATGAAGCCAGATGATAGTAATCAATTAGCCAAGTTAGAAGCCTGTCTTAAGGAAATCAAAGCTTGGATGACTTGTAATTTCCTGCTATTAAATTCAGATAAGACTGAAGTCATTCTTGTTGGTCCAAAAAACCTTAGAAATTCCTTTCCAAATCAAACTTTCAGTTTGGATGCGGTTACTCTTTCTCTTAATAGCTCTGTGAGGAACCTTGGAGTTATTTTTGATCAGGATTTGTCCTTCAATTCACATATTAAATTTGTTTCTAAGACTGCCTTCTATCATTTGCGTAATATTGCCAAGGTTAGGAGCATCTTGTCTCAGAGTGATGCTGAGAAACTGATCCACGCTTTTGTTAGCTCGAGATTAGATTATTGTAATTCTTTATTATCAGGCTGTCCTAAAACATCTTTAAAAAGTCTTCAGCTGATCCAAAATGCTGCAGCAAGAGTTTTAACAGGTACTAGAAAGAGAGATCATATCTCTCCGGTTTTGGCCTCCCTTCATTGGCTTCCCATAGAGTTTAGAATTAAGTTTAAAATCCTTCTTCTTATTTACAAAGCTCTAAACAATCAGGCTCCTTTTTATTTAAAAGATCTGATATTACCGTATTATCCTAACAGAGCACTACGCTCCCAAAATGCAGGATTACTTGTAATACCTAGAATCTCCAAAAGTACAATGGGAGGCAGAGCCTTCAGTTATCAAGCTCCTCTCCTGTGGAATCAGCTGCCAATCTGGATTCGGGAGTCAGACTCGATCTCTGTTTTTAAGAATAGGGCTAAAACCTACCTTTTTGATATAGCCTACAATTAGGGAGGTATCATGTGTTTCTGAACCCTCCCTTAGTTATGCTGCTAATAGGTTTAGTCAGCCGGGGGACCTCCAGTAATGCACTGGGCCTCACTCCTTTCCTCACTCTCTATGAAATATTTTTTTTGCTGGTCATTAACATCTGTTTGTTCTCTCCCATAGATTGAGTCCCCATCGTGCTGTTTGCTCTCTACATGTCTGTTCTTTTCTTCTTCTCTATCCCCTCATCCCCCAGCCAGTCGCAGCAGATGACTGCCCCTCCCTGAGCCTGGTTCTGCTGGAGGTTTCTTCCTGTTAAAAGGGAGTTTTTCCTCTCCACCGTCGCCAAGTGCTTGCTCACAGGGGATCGCCTGATTGCTGGGGTCTTTCTGCAACTGTGGGGGTTCCCCCCTACAGTTGATAGTGCTATGAGATGACTGTTGTTGTGAAATGGTGCTATATAAATAAAGTTGAATTGAATTGAATTGAATTGAATTGAATTGAATTAAAATGCCAAGCAAAGCGCTGAAGCGCTGATTTACACTGGGTGCTCCGGTTTCTGGGTTTCGACAGGCATGCACGGGTCTTCCTGATCAGGGTTGAAAGCTACTTTTTGCTCAGATCTATTTTCAGGATCCTGTCCATGAACTGGAATCACAACACACCTATCCATACTATGAACAACACAGCCGTCTCAGACAGGAGGAGACCCTTCAGCAATGGGCATCCAGAAATATTTGCTTATACTTGGTTTCTATGGGCATGGACGGGTATGCACGAGTATGTACTAGTTTAATTAAATCTGAAGTTGTCAAAGAAAATTATGTGTGATACAGCAGTGTATTGTAGCCGCAAAGATGCAGCTGCAAGGATAATAATGCCTTACACTATTAACAGAAATTCTAGGGCAGTGTGGCGGGTTTGGGAAAACCCCCACAACAGGCTAAGGACAGTCAGCTCGCTACTCCTGGTTTTTTCTGCTGCACTGCTGTGATGTAATGTGCCATTCATGCATTGTGATGTTTATGTGCCATTCATGCGTCCTGTCCTTACTGTGACCTAGAAACTGAGATCAATACCCATACCAACTGCTGTGAATGCTCTTTCATGTATTGTTGTAACTGGGTATATATGCTGCACGACTCTGTAACTCACTCTCCTTCAACTGCTGCTGCTGCTGGACACACACACTCTGTGTCCCCTCACGAGAGCCTGAGGACCCCGCTCCAGTCTGCTCACACTTGGGCTGGAGCGGAGTTCTGTGATGGCGGTGTGATTTAATAAACCTGCTTAAAACCTTCACAACGCCGCTTTATTTCATGCCGCCGCACTGGTGACCCTGAACATGCACACGTTTTGTGCAAAGCAACCTTCTGGTCTGGACAGCTACACTGGTGACCCGTTCTTCATGATGAGATCTGCACGTCTGAGATCTGCTCATCCACACTGGATCGGCCGCGCTCGCAGCTCCTCCACACGAGAGCGCATGCACCTCGTCCCCTCTCCACGACGGCGACCTCCAGGGCCGGCGGAGAACGCAGCGCGTGGACCTGAACGCACCATGGCCGAGCGGTGACAAAGATCGTCTCCTCCCTCTCACCGCTCCAACGCATATGCACAAGCCCGAGGGACAAAGATCGTCTCCTCCCTCTCACCGCTCCAACGCATCTGCACGAGCCCGAGGGACAAAGATCGTCTGTTCACTCTCACCGCTCCAACACACCATGGCCAATCTGCAGCCACAGCTCAACATGGATGATTATCGGCGCCGATTGCGCTGATCTTCACCAAGATTCTGGACCCTGACTTGCCTCCCCAGCGGCCCACCCACGCACGGAACCCCGGCACACGCACCGGGGAGATACCAGGACGGCGCACCACACACGGGACAAATATGGCTCTTCAGACCGCCATCGTCCTTCGCCGCTGCACACAGAACCTTTAGGGCTGCTCGCACACCTGAAGCAAGCACGCAGCTTGCTCACAGGATCCTCTAACGATCTCAGCCACAGCGCACAAGGGGATTCAGCCGTCAGCTTTTCCCGAAGGCTTTAGGGCTGCGCCCGCACCTACAGTCAACACGCCAAGTCCCTCTGCTTTTGTTTCTTTTTTTCTTACAGCTGCTACGCAGCTTCGCCGCTCCTGTTTTTTTTCATGGCCGCGAGAGGAGTCAGAGACTAATTTTTCTTCTTGTCATCTCCGCAAGTTCAACGGGACAGCCCTCGACATCGCGGAGCAACAAGCAATTTTTGCGCGGCCCGGACAATTTTGCTGTCCCCGGCCGGCATTTACTACCCCCACCCCCCTCCACCTTCGCCGGCACAGAGCTTTTCCTGCTTGCTGCCAAGCTGCACTACCGAGGTCTCGGCCCCCTGCCGAGCCCTCTGGGGGGGAGCAGTGTGGTAGGTTTGGGAAAACCCCCACAACAGGCTAAGGACAGTCAGCTTTGACTTGACTTTTATGACCCATAAATGGTGGACAAGAGACAGGCCCCTGGAGCCCCTCATGGCCCACAAAGATCCACAGCTCAACATTGCCTTAAACTCTGGGACATGCCGAATTTAACCAGCAAACCTTTTTAACCACATCTTTAGGACTTACTTTTCAACATCTCTCTTCTTTTTCCAGGACCCCAGGAAAAGCAAATGGACTCGATGTTTATTCTGGACAATCAGTAATAGGTTTGAAATATATTAATCCATGATTATATATATATATATATATATATATATATACAGTGGGGCAAAAAAGTATTTAGTCAGCCACCAATTGTGCAAGTTCTCCCACTTAAAAGATGAGAGAGGTCTCCAATTTTCATCATAGGTATACCTCAACTATGAGAGACAAAATGGGGAAAAAAAATCCAGAAAATCACATTGAAGGATTTTTAATGAATTAATTGGTAAATTCCTCAGTAAAATAAGTATTTGGTCACCTACAAACAAGCAAGATTTCTGGCTTTCACAGACCTGTAACTTCTTCTTTAAGAGGCTCCTCTGTCCTCCACTCGTTACCTGTATTAATGGCACCTGTTTCAACTCGTTATCAGTATAAAAGACACCTGTCCACAACCTCAAACAGTCAGACTCCAAACTCCACTATGGCCAAGACCAAAGAGCTGTCAAAGGACACCAGAAACAAAATTGTAGACCTGCACCAGACTGGGAAGACTGAATCTGCAATAGGTAAGCAGCTTGGTGTGAAGAAATCAACTGTGGGAGCAATTATTAGAAAATGGAAGACATACAAGACCACTGATAATCTCCCTCAATCTGGAGCTCCACGCAAGATCTCACCCCGTGGGGTCAAAATAATCATGAGAACGGTGAGCAAAAATCCCAGAACCACATGGGGGGACCTAGTGAATGACCTGCAGAGAGCTGGGACCAAAGTAACAAAGGCTACATCAGTAACACACTACGCCGCCAGGGACTCAAATCCTGCAGTGCCAGACGTGTCCCCCTACCTAAGCCAGTACATGTCCAGGCCCGTCTGAAGTTTGCTAGAGAGCATTTGGATGATCCAGAAGAGGATTGGGAGAATGTCATATGGTCAGATGAAACCAAAATAGAACTTTTTGGTAAAAACTCAACTTGTCGTTTTTGGAGGAGAAAGAACACCATACCTACTGTGAAGTGTGGGGGTGGAAACATCATACTTTGGGGCTGTTTTTCTGCAAAGGGACCAGGACAACTGATCCGTGTAAAGGAAAGAATGAATGGGGCCATGTATCGTGAGATTTTGAGTGAAAACCTCCTTCCACCAGCAAGGGCATTGAAGATGAAACGTGGCTGGGTCTTTCAGCATGACAATGATCTCAAACACACCGCCCGGGCAACGATGGAGTGGCTTCGTAAGAAGCATTTCAAGGTCCTGGAGTGACCTAGCCAGTCTCCAGATCTCAACCCCATAGAAAATCTTTGGAGGGAGTTGAAAGTCTGTGTTGCCCAGCGACAGCCCCACAACATCACTGCTCTAGAGGAGATCTGCATGGAGGAATGGGCCAAAATACCAGCAACAGTGTGTGAAAACCTTGTGAAAACTTACAGAAAACGTTTGACCTCTGTCATTGCCAACAAAGTGTATATAACAAAGTATTGAGATGAACTTTTGTTATTGACCAAATACTTATTTTACCGAGGAATTTATCAATTAATTCATTAAAAATCCTTCAATGTGATTTTCTGGATTTTTTTTCTTATTTTGTCTCTCATAGTTGAGGTATACCTACGATGAAAATTGGATACCTCTGTCATCTTTTAAGTGGGAGAACTTGCACAATTGGTGGCTGACTAAATACTTTTTTACCCCACTGTATATATATATATACACTACCGTTCAAAAGTTTGGGGTCACCCAGACAATTATTTTGTGTTTTCCATGAAAAGTCACACTTATTTACCACCATGAGTTGTAAAATGAATAGAAAATATAGTCAAGACATTGACAAGGTTAGAAATAATGATTTGTATTTGAAATAATAATTTTTTCCTTCAAACTTTGCTTTCGTCAAAGAATCCTCCATTTGCAGCAATTACAGCATTGCAGACCTAACATGCACAAGGGTTTTCTAATCATCCATTAGCCTTCTGACGCAATGAGCAAACACATTGTACCATTAGAACACTGGAGTGATAGTTGCTGGAAATAGGCCTCTATACACCTATGTAGATATTGCACCAAAAACCAGACATTTGCAGCTAGAATAGTCATTTACCACATTAGCAATGTATAGAGTGTATTTCTGATTAAAGTTATCTTCATTGAAAAAAAGTGCTTTTCTTTCAAAAATAAGGAAATTTCTAAGTGATGCCAAACTTTTGAACGGTAGTGTATATATATATATACAGTATATATATATATAATACATTAAAAAAAATTTAAAAGCATGTCATACACACCATGTTATCAACAAACAAATACTGTACATTATCCTCTTACGTTTATATTTTCTTTTTTATATTCCCCCTTCTCTCTATTTCTCTTTTGCTCCTGCATGTCTGAACTGAGTTTTGATCTAAAAACAAGTTTTCACTAGCATTTCAGTCAACGTTTGCCAATGGAGCTTAACTTAAACTGACTTATGTGAACTCTGCATAACTTAACCAGCGCTCAAGAACTTTTACAAATTGAGCACAACTTTCACCAACGTTTATTTCAAAATGTCGCCAAATTTTCAGCATGCTTAAAATTCTCAACGAATACAGCTTTCACCAGCGTTTGCCAACAAACACCAACCACCATTAACTTTTATCAACTTTTGCCAGCAGAGCCACACATTTGCCAGAAAGTTAGTAAAAGTTGGTCTAAACGTTGTAGTGTGAATCCACCCAAAAAAGCAGGTCAAAGATGGCAGGAAGCCTCCACAAACGCTGATCTTTATACGAGCATCGCCTGATGCTGATGTCAGCTGACCTGCGCTGAGTATTCCTTTGCTTAAGTTAACCTAATTTGGCAACTGCTACACATACGCTAGCCTAAGTTGGCAAAGGTTTGACAACACTGAATGCAACACTGGGAAATGCTAGCAAAAATTCGTAAGTTGGTGTGTGCTGACGAACGTAATTTTACCAACGTTTAGACTGATTTCTCTGATTTTTCAAAACGTCAGTGAAAGTTGGTCCAAATGTTATAGTGTGAACCCAGCTTTAGTTGTTCCCAAGTATCATGTCAGTCCTTTCCTCTGGAACACCAACTGAAGTTTTGGCAGGGACACCTGTATTGTTCCTGACCACTCAGCCGACTGTAGTTCATGGGAGGCCTTTTCACAAACCAATTTCTTCAAAAGGCAGTCTAACACATTTGATACACAAATTATGTAAAGCCAAAGTTTGTATAGATTACATTTAAGGCCACCTCATCACTTTTACATCCGCATGTCCACAAGGGTCCCCGTGATGTAAATTTAATTTCCTTTCCTATATGCAGGATCTGCATGCCGCCCAACATTTTTAAGCTAACACAGCAAACACTGGATGCTCACAAGCAGGAAAATGGGCACTAATTTAATGAAATCTGTGTGTAATATGATGTTCTTTAGTGGATTACAAAACCTTCTGCACAGTGTGTCCTTTTGGAAATCCGTTGAGATTGTCAGCTCTAAATTTTGATTCGTGCTTTAGTCATGTGAGTGACACGGTCCCAATGAGAGAAATGGTGCTGTCAAAGAAGAGATGAACAAAGTCAGTGTTCCATTACCAGTTGCTTTGTAAAAATTATTTTTTGCAACCTTGCCACTGGCATTTTGATGGTGCCTGACATTGCATGCTCTTTCTGTAGCAACTTGCCAATCATAAGGTAGACAAACCCCAACGTATACTACACTTTATCCATGCTTTAAATGTACTGAATATAACTTATAGAAACTGAGATTTTAATGGCACCTTATGGACACTAGACAAACTCTGCAAACTTTCTCAGGAATCACTGGTGTGAATGCCAAGTTACTTAGCAGCCACAACATCACTAACACAGTATCTTAGTTTTCAAGAATCTAACAAAACCTGAGCATGTTTAACCACTTGCACTCCGGGCAATTTTCCTAAAAATGCCAAAAAATAACGTGCCCAAAGTAAATCGAAAGCTGTTATTCAACCCTTTGCAGCATCTTCATGGGGTTGATCTCATTTAAAAGAAAACACTTTGAATTTTTTGGCAAAAAAACCATAATCTCTCTACGTGCTCCGGCCACTGAGTTACAGTCATCTAAACATACTGAACTTGAAGAAAAAAAAATTGGACACAGTGTTTTTTTGGATACAAATGCTTGCAAATAACACACAGCTGTCCGATCCGGCTAGAAAATGCAACAGAAATGTAGAACCAAGTGTTATCCAGCTGAGATCCAAATTTGGTAACAATACCACAAAAAATGAATATTTTACACAGCTTTGTTCTCAGGCTGTTCCCAGGCGTTTTGGAACTGTGCCAAATTGTGCCAAATGGCACAGTTTGGAAAAACGTCTGTAACTTTTGAATAATTCAATGTAGAATCTTCATTTTAGGCTCTAATGAAAGGTCACACTCAGGGCTGTGTCTGTGTGTGTGTGTGTGGGCGGGGGGTCGTCCCCCCCCCCGCTACCAAGGACCAAATTCGGCCCTCTACATGACGGATTACACTCCTTGCATGCTTTCACAGCGGCTCCTCCCCCCCTCGCTACTGTGTGTGTGTGTGTGTGGGGGGGGAACCGTGAACGGACCGTGAACGCCCCCCCCCCTCGCTACAGAAGAGGGCCATCGCTACATGATGGAATAGACTGATATGCTTCCTCCCACGGACCGGGGGGCGTTCGGACCGTGGCCCCCCCCCCGCTCCTCTTCTGCAGCGCGGGAGGGGGGGGCGTTCACGGTCCGAACACGGCAAATGAACCGTTTATCGCGGCGCACGTACTTCGTGCGCAGTACAGTTGTAATTTACCGATCGGTCAAAAGTCATTTTTGGATTACAGTTTTCAGGGATAAATAATAATTTAGCTTATAACACCTTACCTCTTCAAAGCAGCAGAGTCACGGCGAACAGCTCTTCCCCCATTGTCAGACGAACGCGACGCTACTCCGCTCGTGGATCCCGATCAACATAATTCCATTATTGCCGTTTTGGCGAATGATTTACGACTTTTGTCGTCGGCCTCCGTCTATTCTGCTGGAATGAGTGCAGGTCCCACTTGTGGGTGTTTTCCATGCTGCTGGGTGAGCCTGGGTCTGTAGTAGATTCGTACAGAGTCCTTCTGCAGCAGTAAATATCGCTTCACCCAGCCTGAATTTCTGTGCTTCAATTGGCTCCTGCGTTCACAGTAGGCGGGTCCTCCTTCCTAGATTTTCATTCATTGGCTCCTCAAGGTTTCAGAAACCCAATTCAAGGCTCTTATTAGTCGAATGAGAGGTCAATCAGATGAACTAATCTGTTCGCGGCTGTGTTTGCAGATTTTTTTTTCAGTGGCGCTTGGAGGGCACACCACCTACACCATCACCATCAATATCCTTATCATGCGTCATGCGCACGAGGGCGCACGAGCGCGCTCTCGTGCGCCCTTGTGCGTCATAGGACGCAGAGACTTGCCTGCCCGCGGAACAACGGAGCGCAAGTGGTTAAGTACCTTGATATTGGTTGCACATTGTGTTACATTTTCAGCATACTGTTCGTGAATTCAAATATTTCAAGCCTTTTTTCTAAAGCCTTAATCAAATCTTGGTTCATAAATACCAAATCAAAAGCAAGTCATGTTTATCTTTTTTTAGATTCATGCAAATATAACAAATTTCCTGTCTTTAAATCTATCAGTCTCTCACCTCTCGCTGACAATCATTATCTGCTGAATAGTTCGTAACCATCACATTCAGAACTTTTTTTACCTCATTCCGTGAGTGACTTACCTCATAATTATCAAGTCTTCATTAAAACGCAGAAAAAGCACCCAAGTTGCAAAGTTACCTGAAGGCCTTTGAGTGTGTTTTAAACTTTAGATTCACCAAAACTTCCCAGCAAAAAATGCAAATCAAATCTCTGTCATGTAAACTTAGAATAAACATTCAAAAAGTCCTCCATGTAATAGTTAAAAATATGTTTTGTGTTGCCAGCTTCTAAACATGACAATATGCATGTCAAAGGTGGTATTGTCACAGTGCTTCAGGGAATTTCCCCATTACAAAACCCCTTAAATTTTCATACAAAAGTGGGTGGGTGATGGTGCAAAGGACTAAGAAAAGTGTTCCCATGCTGGAATTCTGTGATCCTCTCTCTGTCATGCTTTTTTTGGTCACTTCCGAATGTGTTTAATTTCACTTTCTCAGCTGTAATTCACCTCAGGTTTCACAGTACATTTTTTATGGGGTAAATTCACATTTAGAAAAAGCTGAGGGTCTAATTTCCCACATTACTACTGTAACCCTCTGTAATAACACTTCATGTAATTATTTACATTCATTCTACGACACGGTGGTGGCATCAGCCATCACCTTTGGGGTGGTCTGCTGGGGCAGTGGTATCACAGCAGCCGATAGGAAGAGACTGAACAAGCTGATCAAGAAAGCTAGCTCTGTCCTGGGGCAACGCCTTGACCCAGTGGAGGAGATAGGAGAGAGAAGGATGGTGGCTAAACTGTCATCTCTGCTGGAGTCCGAGTCCCACCCTATGCAGGACATATTGAACGCACTGAGGAGCTCATTTAGCAGTAGACTACATCATCCTAGGTGTGCGACCAAGAAGTTTCCCAGGTCCTTCCTACCTACGGCTGTCAGACTTTATAACCTAAGCAGGGCTGCTTGCAGAGATAGCAAAAAACGTGACGACCTAATAGTATTGAATGTAAAAGATGCAACAGACTTACACAAATGGTCCCCTCCAGTATACAACTAAGACAATATCAATCGCTACGGAGGGTGACAATATGTATGGGTACATATTCATACTATGTAGGATAACTAAGTAGACGGTTATGCTGTTTATTGCATCTAGCTACAATGCTCCGCACTGTGTATATATATTTATATATTCATGTGTGCATATGTATATTCACTGCTCTTATTTTTTATCTTCTAAATTATTGCTCTGAGTGTTGCTATCCCTGTGCTGTTGCAATCCTGGAATTTCCCCATTGTGGGACTAATAAAGGCTTATCTTATCTTATCTTACATGGCCACTGGCTGCTATATGTCAAAATGTAGACATGAATCACAACAACCATATAAGATGTTTTGTCTTGGAGGACAGGCCCTAAAAATTTATGGTAATGCTGCTTTGGCCTTTCAATGTAATTTAATGTCTGATCTGAGGGTAGAAATAAATCAAAAGCACACTTTATATAGATTTCAAATAAATCTTTAAATAATGCATTATAATCAACCTTTCTCTTTGATAAATGTTCATAAATTAAGTTGCTTCGAATTTTTTTTCAGCAACATAACATTTTTGATGCAAAATGCAACTTTATAAAACTTAAATCTAAAAATGACAATAATAGTGCATAAAAAGAGGTTTTAGCTAATAAAAGACTCAAGAGAACACTTTCAACCAGCACATTTTAAATTACTCAAGACTGGTCCTGGTGCAGTTCAATAGGTTTTCAATTAAAGGAAGGCTAAGTGGAAACTATATCTCTCTTTAGTGCTTGTATTCAGTGAGGATTTTTTTTTTTCAAATCATCATTCAAGCACTGAATTGAGGTTTGATTTAAAAATGGGAGTTGGAGCAAACAGAGTTCTTGACGCAGCTCTCCTGAGAACGGTTTTAATTAAAAACCATGCAAACATCAAACGTGTCTTAATATTGCGGGCCCCTATAATGGGGAGAGGTCTTGCGTAATTCAATTCACAGATCAATAAGTCATCCAGGTTGTTCTAAAACAGATATGTCCCCCCGGAGGTGTACATTAAGACTGAAAGCTGTGAGTTAACGTAGGGTTCTGCTGTTTGCTGCACCCACAGTTCCTCTCTTCTCACCTTGCAGCATCGATTGTATTCCAGCATTTTGGATTTCTTTTTCCCTCCAAATAAATAACTCCCCCTATGCTTCAAAGAATCTGGATTGCTTCTCTGTTCTCTGTGCGTTTTTGAGCGTGCGAGAGTTTCCAGGTTCTCATCTATGCGTGTCCCTGGGCGTATTAGTTGTAAACAGCAAAGATAGTCTTAGATCATACGCCATGTTAATATTCACCTCAGAGAGAGAAAAATACATAAAATAAATCCAGGTCTTTAATCACTGAAAAAAGTTTAACATATAAAAAAGTGTGAGGCATCTATTAGAATTTATTTAAATTTATCTGTGAGGAAAGTAGTGAGAGGACGGTGGAAAAAAATCGACAATATTTCCTTTAACAGCTGGTGTAGATTAATCTTCCTCCTTGCAAGGCAGGGGAAGGCATAAAGTTCTAAAATCAAAGTCTTGCAGGTGCAAAATTGAATCTTAAATGTGAATTGATTTGGAGATCAAACATTCTCCTGCCCCTCTATTATTTTAATCAGGCAGAGTCGAGACACTGGTAGAGTAGAGAGGTGCTTGAAATTCTAAATTCACCAAATGCATCTTCCAACCTTGATTAAGCGAGTGTGTACGAGTCTCTGTGTGTGTGTGTGTGTGTGTGTGTGTGTGTGTGTGTGTGTGTGCGTGCGCGCATATGCGCGTGCGCAACAAGGAGGATGAGGACTCAGCTGCCGGTGTCACAGTCTTAGACCCACTTGCCGGTTGCGGTTGCTGCAGGTTTATGCATGTTTGCCAGTGTGTTTGCTCTTCTGACACCTTAGAGCGCTCAGCAAGTTAAATGTGGTGTACTTTTGTGAGTAATTTGCACAAACTTTCAGTGTGAGCAGGTTAAAACGCTAAAGCGATCCACGGTGACCTTTGAACATAAGGCAGTCCAAGTACAAAACATGAAAGCAAAGATTAGAAACAGACTAACTTGACCAATAAGGAGGAAGTTGTAATGCATTTTAATTTGATTGGTTTGGGTGGTGAGAGCTGATTCGTAACCAGAGGTGCAAAGTGTGTATGAACCTTCGAACTCTCTTCTCCACCACACCAACTTGATCTCATAACGACATGACTGCATTCCTCTAGCAAGGATGGAAATTCTCTTTACACAAACACATGATCTATAGTCATGGATGTAGATGGAGATCTATCTGAGAAGACCTAAAAATGGCAAATTTTTCTTTGCAGTGATGATGAACCCTTGGGGGCAAAATCCAACAAATCTTCCAATTAATACATTTGCCGTGATCATAAGTTCCTCCCAATATGACAAAAACATACAGTATATGTTTCAAAAGCAGTGGAATCCACATACAGAGACAAACAGATGTGGAAGATGTTTAGGCTTCATCTTCTCAACTGACTTCTTTTAATAAACACTTCATGTTCACTTTTAACTCACATCATTAATTATACACTCAGTTGCCACTTTAATAGGTACACCTTACTGTTACTGGGTTGGATCCCTATTGCCTTCAGAACTGCCTTTATTCCCCGTGACAGAATTTAATAAGGTGCTGGAAACTCTCTTCAGAGATATTGGTCCATATCACATTGTTGTAGATTTGTTGGCTGCACATCCATGATGCTCCATGCATGCGTCCATTCTTTTATGTTGTTTATGCCAATTTTTTGACCATGCCATCTGAATCTAGCAGCAAAAGGACATTCAGACCAGGAAACAGTTTTCCAGTCTTCTATTGTCCAATGTTGGTGCGACTGTGTGAATAGCTTCAGTTTCCAGTTCTTAGCTGACAAGAGTGGCACCAGTTGAGGTCTTCCGCTGTTGTAGCCCATCTGCTTCCAGGGTCAGTGTGTTGTGCCTCCAGAACTGCTCTTCTGCATACCTCGGTTGTAATGAGTGGTTGTTTGAATTACTGTTGCCTTTCTGTCAGCTTGAACCAATCTGGCCATTCTCCTCTGAGCTCTGGCATCACAAAGACATTTTGGCTCAGAGAACTGCTGCTCACTGGATAGTTTCTCTTTTTCTGATTATTCTCTGTAAACGTTAGATGTGGCTGCGTGCAAAAATCCCAGTAAATCAGCAATTTATGAAATACCAGCTTGTCTGACACTAATAATCACGCCACATTCAAAGTCACTTAAATCACCATTTTTCTCCATTCTGATGCTCAGTTTGAACTTTAGTGGCTCATTCATACCATGTCTACATGGCTTAATGCACCGAGTTGCTGTCATGGGATTGGATGAAAAGATATTTCCATTAACCTTTTAACTGGCCACATTTCATGGACAGGTCGCGCACCCCCAGTGGCACAGCGCAGCAACTGCGCCTGTCAACTCACTCTGACATCCCTGTAACCCTCTGGTGCATAGCGAAAGTTACTTTTTAGTAGCTGTCCACTGTAGTGACTGCTATGCACCAGAGGGTTAACTCCCCAGCTGCACTGGCGATTTGTACTGATCTGCCATTTCAGAAGGTGGCAGGCACGTGTTGGAGGACTCATGGATGACATGTAATACACCCAAGAAGAAGAAATCCTTATTTCCTTTTCCTGGTTTGCTTCTTTGGGCCCAGAAAGCAAATATGGCTGCCATGCACCGTCATGGACCGTCACATAAACAGCTTTGTACACGGAAAATAGCCACAGGATACAAGCGAAATTTACTTGGGATAATCATAAGACTTTGTAGATGTGGTAAAGAGCCTAAATGACCGACAGAACACAAAATAACGACCACGATCGACGAAAACGCAGTGACCACGCCAGCCAGCAAGCCCCCCTCCGCCAACAGTAAGTGACAGATTTCTTTGTTTCTTTACATTGTACTGATATTGTGGTTCATATACTTTGAAGATAAAATAACAAAATGCCCCTGTAGATAAAACGGTGTCAAAAAACCAAACCATTCTTTGTGTAAATATGTCCAAAGTCCACTTTTGACTGAGTTATGTAATTTATATACGTAGCTTCCGTGACATTATGCCAATTAGATGTGTAAATTTACTTCTATCTGAAACTTTGGATCATATTCTATATCTTTCTAATTGACAGTAAGCCATTATCTCTTGCAACTTTCAAGTTATAGCCTTGGAAATCTGAACTATTTTACTGACAAAAAATCTTTACCACTCTTGACCACTAGGGGTTATGTCACCATACGGCAACTGGGACAGTAAACAGCTGAACAGGTGTACCTATTAAAGTGGCCACGAGTATATTTTTTACAGATGCTTAAGGCTGCATTAAAACACTTCAAAGGGAAAAAAAAAAAGATTAAGGTCAGGGGTTAGGGGAGGGTGAGGGGCCTAAACCTGTCACGCAATGAACCTCTCAACACATTCCACCTCTTTCCCTCCACCATATCACTTCATTGACTTCATGTAGTTATTTTCAAAGCCACTAGAGGTCACATAACCAACGTTTTGGTCATATAACCTGTGGTGTTGTGAAACCACTGGTTGAGTCAGTGTTGGCATGATGACGTGGCCATTCGGTGACATCATCACGGCGAGCAAATAAATGTGAGGGATGGCCATCTTATGGTCTCTTTTACGGCTCTCTTTTAGCCTGGTCTCCCAAAAACAATACTTTATACCACCATTAAAATTTATGTAATAAAGTTTGTGCTCACAGCAAACCCCACTCTCTGTCAGTCCTTCCTCATTTTCAAGACGTAACAAATGGCGACAAGGGAAAAATGGGTCTTCCAGAAGAAAATGCAACATTTTTTCTGAAGACAGATGTGCATCTGGAAGAGTGCCCCCTATTACCACCACTGTTCCTCGAGACCCCAGGTGAACCAACCATCCCATGGCCATGCTGGATTGAGGTACTTCAGTCATTTGTGTAGACTAAAGGCCTGGCTAATGCTAGCAAGTGTCGTCTGTGGGCTATGGTGAATTATTGCTTTGGCCCTGAGGGGCGGCATGTGTTGGAAGCACTGGGTCCTGTGGTGACTTTCAGCAAGTGTGTCGCCTTGATGGCCGGGCATTTCACTGCCCCACGGGACGTGATGGCCCAGAGGTTCATGTTTTACCAGCACCAACAGCGAGAAGACAAGTCGCTCTTACAGTACATAGATGCCCTTCACTGTTTGGCTAGCACATGCGAGTTCGGACACGTGGAGGACAAATTAATAATGTCACAGTTGAAGTGGTTTGCCGTGAATACGGTGATACAGATCACACTGGAGGAGGGGCCAGAAGACCAGACAATGGCAGTCATGGTGAAAAATTTGCAGAAGACGCTATTGGAGACGGTGCATGACCTATCGGAAATGGAGATGATGGAATTGGCATTCCAGCTGGAGATGACAGCTCAGGTGGCACCGTGGCTGACGGGACCACATCTGTGTTCCCTGCAGTTAGCTCCGCTGGTGCAGATGGTTGCCCTGTTTGTGGAGCCCACCAACCCTACACCTTCTCAGTTGGGCCCTGAGGTGAATGCCGTGGGACAGCAGAGCGCCACAACAACTCAGTGACAAACTCACCTTAGAATACACAGAGAGTAAATACAGTGCAGGGAGAGAACACAGCATGGAGAGAGAGCAGCAACCAGACTCACCTCAGATCTTCACCCAGCATAGGCCTCAGGGAGCTGCTGCAGAGCAGCAGGAAAGGGAGTCTGTGTCTATCGGGAACCCCAGGACACAACAATCCCTCACAGGTTTTACCGACTGCGACAGCAAAATACCGCCATGACCAGACTTCCAAGGAGAGAGGAAGAAGAAACTGGACTACTTCCAAATCCACCCTGACATCAGCCTCCGGGAGCTGCCGCTGAGCTGCAGGATGAAGAGTCTGTGACCCGGCAAAACACAATAGAGCCACCGGACATCTTCTGAATCCACGACTGGCATCAGCCTCTAGTAGCCGCTGCTGAGAAGCAGGATGAAGAGTCCGTGACCCAACAAGATGCAGCAGAACTACCACAACCTGGTGGACACCCCACAGCAGACATAAGAGCCACACCATCACAACCATGATGCCGAGTACAGCCTAACAGAATGCCAGTCGCAGTGATGGACTGGGTTTGGGTCCGCAGATCTGAATACCCGGGCCCACAGTCGGCCTCAACATCGTCACCACCACTGACACCCATGAAGATCGCCATGCAGCTGAGACCAGCCGCCGTCCAGCTGGCTGATGGTTCAAGATGGCAAGCCAGCCGTCTGTGGAAGGTAAGAGAAGCTGCCATGGATCAAGACACAGCATTTGAGCTGACCCAGCTGGTGTGGGATCCTGGCTGGGATGTTGCTGATGAGTGAGTCGTAGCTCCGGCGGGATGGTGCCCAGATCCGCTGCATCCGGTGCCTCCAGGGCCCCTTGAACTGAACTGCCTTCCTCAATATAAAAGAAGGACTGTGTGTAGCTAGGGGCACGGCTGCAAACAGAAGTGACATAATAAACCACTCAGCTGCACTGGGCCACGCGGTAGTCCACCTGCTGGCTCCAGCTAGTTTTGGGGTTCTTTATGTACCAAATTGGGCAAGGTTAATTCGTTCATGTGTGTTTTGTGCTTTTCTGGGGGGGGGGGGGGGATGAATGTTGTGTTGTGAAATCACAGGTTTAGTCAGTGTCGGTGTGATGACACGGCCATTCGGTGACATCATCACTATCATGTGAGGGATTGCCATCTTACAGTCTCTTTTATGGCTCTGTCTTAGCCCGGCCTCCCATCAACAATACTCTGCATCATCATTAAAAGTTTATGTAATAAAGTTTGTGTTCACAGCAAATGAGACTTTCTGTCGATCCTTCCACGTTTTCCAGACATAACGTAACTGACGTAATCCTGTTCATGTAATTTTTTTTGGTTCTTCTCCTCTCCCTGTGTATAAGAGCTTTCATATACTATCCGTTTAAAACCTCTCCTGTGTGAACGGTCACATGGCTTTGCAACCTGGAAGCAGCACACTCATATTACACCAGTGCTGTTCATAAACAGGAGAACACAGCTGAAGCGGCTTGAACCAAAAAGAAATGCACTGTCCATCCAAATAGTATGTGGTGAGTGACTCTTGTTTGTAAAAAAAGGGAGCAAAGTGCACAAGAACTAACATGGAAATGTGCCAACGTTATATTGCTGTTAGCTTCTAACAGCTATCCTCATCACTGTGACCATTTTACATTGGAGAAAGAAAATGAACAAGCTAAGGATGGATTTACTATTCCGATCAGAAATTTGTAAATTTGTAATCCCTATTTGGTGATATTATAATTTGGTGCAGCTAGCTGAGGCCCCGACCGGATCAGAGCACACCTGTAGCGGCAACACCCGGCAGAGCTACCTGAGGTCCTGGCCGGATTGGAGCTCATTTACAGCGGCGGTAAGCGGCAAGGCTAACTGTGACGGAGCTAACCAAGGCCCCGGCCGGATCAGAGCTCAACTACAGCAGCAGTAAGCGGCAGAGCTCACCGGAGGAGCTAACTGATGGCGGAGGAGCTAACTGAGGCCCCAGCCAGATCCGAGGTCAGCTGGACTAGATACCGGCAGCACCAGTGGAAATTATCCTGCTATCATCAGGTCAGTAAAAAATGCCACTCTCTCTGAACTTCATGTTAGAAGAATTTATCAAAGTGGCCAATCAACAGTCCAAATTATTACGACTATTGGAGGAAGTCGGGGAGCTGAAATTAACAATTAAGGAAAGAGACAAAAAAAATTGCAGACTTAGAGCGACGCATCGAGGATCTTTAACAATATGCTTGTATGGATGATTTAATCATTAATGGACTAGACATTACTGAACTAGACTAGACATAATCATATGCTCATGCTACAGCAGGAATGAGAGGTGAGGAGGCTCCCCCAAATGAATCAGTCTCCTTGGAAAACCAGGTGCTTCGGTTCCTTGAAAGCAGAAACATAAAGGTTAAGGTAAATGCAATTTCAGCCTGCCATACACTACCCAGAAAAGATATTAAAACAAAGATATCAATTGTGATGCGCTTTGTGAACAGAAGAGTAAAAAATGACATACTGAGGCAGGGCAGAAAGCTGCCGGGAAGAGAAGTTTACTTAAATGAACATTTAACAAAGACTAATGCTGAAATAGCACAGCAAGCATGGATGCTGAAAAGACAAAACAAGATACAGGCAACATGGACAAGAAACGAGGAAGGCCTCGGGACCGGACGGCATCAGCGCGAAGCTCCTCAAGTCCTGCGCAGACCAGCTGTGTGGGATTGTGGAGCACCTCTTAAATCTGAGCCTGAAGCTGGGGAGGGTACCACAATTGTGGAAAACATCTTGTGTGGTACCTGTACCAAAGACTTCCCACCCCAGAGACCTGAACAGCTACAGACCAGTGGCCTTGACGTCTCATATGATGAAGACCCTGGAGAGACTGCTCCTTGCTCACCTCCGCCCCCTGGTGGGACCAGTGATGGATCCACTCCAGTTCGCCTACCAGCATGGCATTGGGGTGGAGGATGCAGTGATCTTCCTCCTTCACCGTTCCCTGTCCCACCTGGAGAAGCCCGGGAACGCAGTGAGGATCATGTTCTTTGACTTCTCCAGTGCTTTCAACACCATTCAACCGATGATCCTGAAGGACAAGCTGCTGTGCGCAGGGGTGGACCAGCACCTGTCATCATGGATCCTGGACTACCCCACTAACCGGCCACAGTTTGTGAGAACCCGGGATTGTGTGTCCGACACGATCATCAGCAGCACGGGGACCCCCCAGGGAACGGTTTTGGCTCCCTTCCTGTTCACCCTTTATACTGCGGACTTCTCATACAACACAAAACACTGCCACCTACAGAAGTTCTCTGACGACTCTGCGATTGTCGGCTTCATCTCCAACGGAGATGTCCCACCTGGTCCCACGCAACAGACTTACACAAATAGACCCCTCCAGTATACAACTAGGACAATATCAGTCGCTATGGAGGGTGACAATATGTATGGGTACATATTCATACCATGTAGGGTAACTAAATAGACGGTTATGCTGTTTACTCCATCTAGCTACAATGTTCTGCCCTGTGTATATATATTTATATATTTATGTGTACATACACTACCATTCAAAAGTTTGGGGTCACTTAGAAATTTCCTTATTTTTGAAAGAAAAACACTTTTTTTCAATGAAGATAACTTTAAACTAATCAGAAATACACTCTATACATTGCTAATGTGGTAAATGACTATTATAACTGCAAATGTCTGGTTTTTGGTGCAATATCTACATAGGTGTATAGAGGCCCATTTCCAGCAACTATCACTCCAGTGTTCTAATGGTACAATGTGTTTGCTCATTGTGTCAGAAGGCTAATGGATGATTAGATAACCCTTGTGCAATCATGTTAGGTCTGCAATGCTGTAATTGCTGCAAATGGAGGATTCTTTGACAAAAGCAAAGTTTGAAGGAAAAAATTATTATTTCAAATACAAATCATTATTTCCTAACCTTGTCAATGTCTTGACTATATTTTCTATTCATTTTACAACTCATAGTGGTAAATAAGTGTGACTTTTCATGGAAAACACAAAATAATTGTCTGGGTGACCCCAAACTTTTGAATGGTAGTGTATGTGTATTCACTGCTCTTATTTTATTTTCTTATCTTCTAAATTATTGCTCTGAGTGTTGCTATCCCTGTGCTGTTGCAATCCTGGAATTTCCCCACTGTGGGACTAATAAAGGCTTATCTTATCTTATCTTATCTTATCTTATCTTATCTTAAACTGTAGAGTCCGGATTAAACTAAATGGAACACTTGAAGAAGCAAAGGCCATAATGGTAAGAGAGCTCACTGACTTAAATAAATATAGATGAACACTGATCAAGAAAATTAAGAGACTACAGTAATCCATATCCACACACATGGCAAGAACAGTCCTTTTGTGACATAACATGATAATGTACTTTAAAAAAAAAATGACTGACTTTAGTAGATGTCAATCATCCCCAATTGGAGGAAGTCATCTGACCCAGAGAGAGGAAATTCAGAGACTGAAAACATCTCATTATGCTGAACATAAACTACTAGAGATGGAGAATGATTTTGATCCTGATAACCACTTCTTCAATAAGATTCATAATCATTGTGAATATTACACTGAAAAGCAATTCAAAAGTCAAGCGCAAGTAGATGGTGTCACGCCACGCCATTCATCAGCGGCGCCACCTGCTCACGCACCTGACAATCATCAGCGGCGAGGGATAAAGGCCGTCTCGCCCGGAGGCTCGGCCTGAAGCCGTCAGACTTCGTCCCTCACCGTTGTGAGCATACTTCTCTTCAGCATCATCATTTTGGTAAGAAGATCGCTTACCTCTCTTCTTCAGTCTTCTCCCCTGTGCACAGGTGGATTCCCCGGCGGCGGACATCTCCACTCCATCGCCCAATCCTCGCTGCTGTACGGAGCTCTCCAGGTGGCTGTCTTCCGGGCTTCGCCCCCTTGTTGTGCCAGCTATCCTGACAAACCAAGTAAGTCCTTCTCTCGCCATAAATCCCTCCTGTGTTGGTGTATGCCCGTCACCCTCTCCCTGTGCTCTCTCCATAGGGTTGCTCGGCTGTACGGTCACCTGCCTCTGTGCCTGAAGCAGACGCCATCACCAACACATTTACATCCCGCAGACACGCACTCATTCACTCCTGCTGTTAATAAACTCTTTGAACTACTCTAAGCCTGTGTGTGCGTCTCCTGAGCCGTGCAATATGTCAGTACGGCTTCAGCAGAGCGGCTCGGCGGACGGCGGGCTCGCACACCGGTTTACCACTCTCGAGGCTAGAGTGGATCAAATTGCTTATCAACAGCAGGTTATCCTAAATCAAATATTACTTAAACTTAACTAACCGGTTGGGCCGCTTAGATCCTCAACAGCCGTTCCCCCCGGCTCGTCAGGGTGGCGCGGCTCCTGCTGTTCCAGCGGCCGTCCAGCCGGCTCCAGTGGCACCGGTTCGGCTCACACCGATTCCGACCCCCGCCCGCTTTAGCGGTAAGCTCGGCGGAGCGCGGGGGTTCATTATGTAGTGTGAGTCCGTGTTCCACCGTGTGCCCGGAGATTTTCCCTCGGATCACAGTCGGATTGGTTACATAGGGAATCTTCTGGAGGGGCGTGCGTTAACTTGGACCTACGCCGTAATGGCGAGGCCCAGTTATGCCACCCTCACCTATGACCAGTTCGTGAGGCACTTTCTGGAGGTCTTTGACCATTCTCAAACCGAGACGGTCCAGGTCGATCGGCTTCTCGCTCTCCAGCAGGGAGGCCGGTCGGCAGCGGACTACTCGGTCGACTTCCGGGTAGCGGCGGAGGAATTGGGCTGGGAGGAACGCTCCCTCTGTGGCCTGTTCCTCCGCAGCCTCAATAAAGATCTGAGGGATGAACTGGCTGGACGGGATATCCCTGGGACGCTAGCGGAGCTGACATCCTTAGCGATAAGTTTGGATAACAGGCTGTGCGAGCGCTCCTCGGGGCGGAAGTCTTCTTCTTCTCGCCCTCGTGGAGTCTCGCCGCACCTGTTCCAAGCTCGCCCCCTGGCGGCGCCGCCAGCATCGTGCCCCGAGGAGTCGGAGCCGATGGTGACGGGCTGGACCAAGCTTTCCCCTGCGGAGAGACAACGCCGCCGTGAGTTGGGCCTCTGCATGTATTGCGGAGGTGACCAACACACTGTGGAGCGTTGCCCGTGGAAAGCCAGTCGGCGGGGTCCGCGAATCGCTGTAGGGAGCCTCGCGGATCCCAACCGGTTAGACACCCTCACCCAATTAAAGCTGCCCATCCGTTTCTGCCACAATCCCACTGGGCACCTCACCCATGCACTGGTGGATTCGGGCGCAGAGGGCAGCTTCATTTCACAAGGCCTGGCAACCCGATTGGGCATCCGCTGTCAGGCATTAAAACATCCCATCTCCCTGGTCCATCTCTCCCGTGCCTCCCTTGGAAGAGTTTCTCACCAAACCATGCCTGTCCCAGTCATCATCTCAGGGAACCACCGGGAGGAGATGGTATTTTACGTCCTGCCCAACTCTGTGTCACCCGTCATCCTGGGGTATCCCTGGCTACGCCTCCACAACCCTGTCCTGGACTGGAGGTCAGCTGGGGTATCAGCGTGGAGTACCTTCTGTATGGGCACCTGCCTTCAGTCCGCTGCCTGCTCCCCGTCCGCGGCTCCTCCTGTGGCGGATACAGCACCTCCGGACCTGTCGCTGGTGCCTCCAGAATTTCACGACCTGGGTATGGTATTTAGTAAATCGAAAGCTATGTCTCTTCCCCCGCATCGACCCTATGACTGTGCTATCAACCTCCGCCAGGGGGCTCCCCTGCCTTCCGGTCGGCTCTACAGCCTGTCGGTGCCGGAGAAGGAGACCATGAATACATACCTGAAGGAATCACTGAGCGCTGGGATTATTCGCCCATTGCCGTCACCCGTGGGGGCAGGGTTTTTCTTTGTCGGGAAAAAGGACGGATCCCTCCGCCCCTGCATAGACTACCGAGCGCTAAATGACATCACTGAGAGGGACCGTTACACCCTGCCCCTCATGGACACTGCCTTTCACTCCCTCCAGGGGGCGACCTGGTTTACCAAGCTGGATTTACGCAGTGCTTACCACCTCGTCCGGATCCGGGAGGGAGATGAATGGAAAACAGCCTTCCGTACCCCGAACGGCCACTTTGAGTATCTTGTCATGCCGTTCGGGTTGACCAACGCTCCTGCCGTCTTTTAGCGCCTCATTAATGACATCCTCCGGGATTTCATCGGCCTCTTTGTGTTCGTCTACCTGGACGACATTCTTATCTTCTCCAGGTCCAGGGACGAGCACCAGGTCCATGTGAGGCGGGTTCTCCAAAGACTGCTGGAGAATCGTCTGTACGTGAAGGCTGAGAAATGCGAATTCTACGCTAGGACCACATCCTTCCTGGGATTCATCATCGCTCAAGACCAGGTGCTCCCAGACCCAGAGAAGGTGAAGGCGGTGGTGGAGTGGCCTACTCCCGCATCCCGGAAGCAGGTACAACAATTTGTTGGCTTCGCCAATTTTTACCGCCGCTTTGTCCCAAATTTCAGCTCGATCGTCAGACCGCTGACCCGCCTCACGTCCCCGAAGGTCCCGTTCCGGTGGACTGAAGAGGTCGCTGCTGCCTTTAAGGCGCTGAAGGCGGAGTTTTCCTCCTCCCGGGTCCTTCGCCAGGTCGACCCCGCGCTGCAGTGCATTGTGGAGGTGGACGCTTCGGACACGGGAGTGGGAGCAGTATTATCCCAGCGGTCACCTGACGATGGTGCCAAACGGCCGTGCGCCTTCTTCTCCCGGCGCCTGTCCCCGGCGGAGAGGAACTATGATGTGGGGGACAGAGAGCTCCTGGCCATTAAACTCGCCTTACAGGAGTGGCGCCGCTGGCTAGAGGGGGCGGACCTGCCGTTTGTGGTCCTGACGGACCACAAGAACTTAGAATACTTACGATCTGCCAAGCGCCTGAATGCCCGCCAGGCGCGCTGGTCTTTGTTCTTCGCCAGGTTCCGCTTCTCAATCACCTTCAGGCCGGGCTCCAAAAACGGCCTGCCTGACGCCCTCTCTAGGCAGTTCACCCCCGTGGAGGCTGAGGAGACGCCCCACACTATCCTGCCCAGGTCGTGCGTCGTGGGAGCCATCTCTTGGGACATTGAAGACAAGATCCGGAAGGCGCAGGAGGTGGAACCTGATCCTGGCGGCGGACCAGAGGGAAGACTGTTCGTCCCATCTGCGGTCCGAGGAGAGGTCATCCACTGGCTTCACACCTCCCGGCTCACCTGTCATCCCGGCACCTCTCGGATGATCAGCCTCCTCCAACGGTCCTTTTGGTGGCCAGGCCTGCGGAGGGATGCAGCCCGCTACGCCCGGGCTTGCCCAATCTGTGCCACCAGCAAGTCGGGAAATGCCCCCCCAGCGGGTCTGCTCCAGCCTCTGCCCGTCTCCGGCAGGCCCTGGTCGCACATCGCACTGGATTTCATCACCGGACTCCCCGTTTCCAACTCCTTTGACACCGTCCTGACCATCGTGGACCGTTTCTCCAAGGCGGCACACTTCGTCCCCCTGCGAGGTCTCCCTACCGCCCTGGAGACGGCGGGCCTCCTCGTCCAACACGTGGTCAGGCTGCACGGGATTCCGGTGGACGTGGTCTCGGACCGGGGCCCCCAATTTTCATCCGAGGTTTGGAGATCTTTTTGTAACGCCATCGGAGCCAAGGTGAGCCTCTCCTCCGGCCATCACCCCCAGTCTAACGGGCAGTGTGAAAGGACCAATCAGGAGCTGGAGGCTGCGCTCCGCTGTGTTACCAGATCCAAGCCGACGTCCTGGAGCAACCATCTCGCCTGGGTGGAGTATGCCCACAACACCCCCCGCTCTTCTGCAACGGGGATGTCCCCCTTCAAGGCGTCCCTGGGTTACGACCCCCCGCTGTTTCCAGCGCAGGACAGCGAGGTAACTGTCCCCTCTGTTAGGGCGCACCTTAGGCAGTTCCGCTCCACCTGGGCTGCCGCGCGTCATGCGCTTTTACGCACAGCGGAGCGCAACAGGACCGTGGCGGACCGGCACAGGCGACCTGCCCCGGCGTACAGAGTTGGGCAACTCATGTATGTGTCTACCCAGGACGTCACATTAAAAGGCGAGAGGAGGAAGCTGGCACAGCGATTCATGGGTCCCTTTCCCATCACCCGGATCATCAACCCGGTGGCTGTGCGCGTGGCTATTCCCCCCTCCCTCCGCATCCATCCCACTTTCCACGTGTCGAAGGTGAAACTGGCAGTCACTGACCCCCTTTGCCCTCCTCCTGCAGCGCAACCCGCGCCCCGGATGATTGGTGGCCATCCGGCCTGGTCCGTCTCCTCCATCCTGG
The DNA here is from genome assembly GCA_020510985.1 of Pholidichthys leucotaenia. Taxonomy (NCBI): domain Eukaryota; kingdom Metazoa; phylum Chordata; class Actinopteri; order Cichliformes; family Pholidichthyidae; genus Pholidichthys; species Pholidichthys leucotaenia. Next base: position 159,596,176 of record CM035836.1, read on the forward strand.
ACTCCCGGCGCCGAGGTCGTGGGTTGCAATACTTGGTGGACTGGGAGGGCTATGGGCCCGAGCATCGACAATGGGTGCCCCCGTCATTTGTGTTGGACCCATCGCTCATCGCGGACTTCCACCGAGCGCACCCGGATAAGCCATCGCCAGGAGGCGCTGCTAGAGGGGGGAGTACTGTCACGCCGCGCCATTCATCAGCGGCACCACCTTCTCACGCACCTGACAATCATCAGCGGCGAGGGATAAAGGCCGTCTCGCCCGGAGGCTCGGCCTGAAGCCGTCAGACTTCGTCCCTCACCGTTGTGAGCATACTTCTCTTCAGCATCATCATTTTGGTAAGAAGATCGCTTACCTCTCTTCTTCAGTCTTCTCCCCTGTGCACAGGTGGATTCCCCGGCGGCGGACATCTCCACTCCATCGCCCAATCCTCGCTGCTGTACGGAGCTCTCCAGGTGGCTGTCTTCCGGGCTTCGCCCCCTTGTTGTGCCAGCTATCCTGACAAACCAAGTAAGTCCTTCTCTCGCCATAAATCCCTCCTGTGTTGGTGTATGCCCGTCACCCTCTCCCTGTGCTCTCTCCATAGGGTTGCTCGGCTGTACGGTCACCTGCCTCTGTGCCTGAAGCAGACGCCATCACCAACACATTTACATCCCACAGACACGCATTCATTCACTCCTGCTGTTAATAAACTCTTTGAACTACTCTAAGCCTGTGTGTGCGTCTCCTGAGCCGTGCAATATGTCAGATGGTAAACTATCAATAATACACTTTAACAGCAGGTCTTAACAAAAACTTTACACAGTTTCAGGACTATTTAAAACAGCTGGATAGAAAATTTACAGCTATAGCAGTCTCTGAAACTTGACTCAATGAAGAGCAGGCTTCTTTGATGGCAATAGAGGGATCTCAGATGTTTCATATAAACAAATCTCAAAAAAAGGGCAGTGGTGTTGCACTGTATATTGATGAATTGAATAGGTGTAAACTTGTAAATGAAATGTCCTTTGCGCTACCAGGGATTCTAGAATGTGTTACTGTTGAGACTGACCAAGAAAAAACAAAAAAATCTAATTACAAGTTGTATATATAGAATGCCAGGAACTTGCATTGAGACATTCAGCGATAAGTTAGTAGAACTGTACAATAATATAACTAATAAGAAAATGGTTGTAATCTGTGGAGACTTCAATATTGATTTACTAAATCCATTTCAACAAAATGTAAGTACAAAGTTCATGAATTCTGTGTACAGCATGAGTCTATATCCCACAATAACACATCACAGTCCACACTGCTACACTTATTGACAATCTGTTTGTTAACATTATTGATAAGAAAATAGAAAGTGTATTGTTGATGAATGACATAAGTGACCATCTGCCAGTCTTTGCACATATCCATGGCCACATGGGGGCCAATACAGAAAAAAACTTTAAAATCCTTCAGATATAAATCACAAAATGCAATCAGTTCTTTTAAAGAAAACCTGCTGAAGCAAGACTGGACAAAAATTTATGTATCAGATATAAATGAAGCCAATGATACCTTCATGAACATTGTAACCGCTCTTTATGAAAAAAAAAAAGTCCACTAGTAAAGAGAAAGCTTAAACAGAAATTTGTAGACAAACCATTCTTAACCAAAGGATTACAAAAAAGTGTGTTAAAAGAAAAAAATCATTATATAAAGCTTTTCTAAAGAAAAGGACAAAAGAAGCAGAGCAGCTGTATAAAACATACAAAAATAAGTTAATGTACATAATGAGATGTAGTAAAAGAGACTATTACATTAAAGAACTGAAGAAAAACAGAGATAACACTAAAATTACATGGACAATAGTTAACAATATTTTTGGAAATAAAATCAGAAATACAAGCTACCTGACCAATCCTTCACAAAAAAAGAAAAAAAAGACTCAGAGTGTGAATGCAGACTCACCTGCAGATGAATTTAATAAACTTTTTGTTAACATTGGTCCTAATTTGGCTTGAGAAATACCCATTATGGCACCTACAGGTGATACAATAAGCAAAAACATTGCTATAAAGGACTTAATCCTCATATAGAACACAGATGAGAGAGGTCATTGAAATTGTTAAATTGCTTGAAAGTAAAACTTCTGTGGATTGTGATGGTATTGACATGCTTTTAGTCAAAACTATCATTGAATACTTAGTGAAACCACTGACTTATATCTGTAACCTGTCTCTCCAAACAGGTATATTTCCCAATGCAATGAAAATAGCCAAAGTAATTCCGATATACAAGACGGGTGACAGAGGGGAATTTTCAAACTATAGGCCTATTTCACTATTGCCACAATTTTCAAAGATATTTGAAAAAATATTCTATGAGAGAATTGACAACTTTATAGTAAAGAATAATTTATTGTTGGAACAGCCATACAGGTTCAGACACAAGAGGACAACTGCATTTGCTCTAATGGAATTTATAGAAAAAATATCAACTGCTGTAGAAAATAAAGAGTATTCAGTTGGGGTATTCCTGGATCTTAAGAAAGCATTTGATACAGTGGATCATAAATTATTGTTAAAGAAACTACAAAATTATGGTATTGGGGGGTAGCACTGTCCTGGTTATGTAGTTACTTAACCCCTTGCACTCAGGTCAATTTCCCTAAAAACGCCAAAAAATAACGTGCCCAAAGTAAATCGAAAGCTGTTCTTCAACCCTTTGCAGCATCTTCATGGGGTTGATCTCATTTAAAAGAAAACACTTTGAATTTTTTGGCAAAATAATCATACTCTCTCTAAGTGCTCCGGCCATTGAGTTACAGTCATCTAAACATACTGAACTTGAAGAAAATAAATTTGGCCTGGGTGTTTTTTTTGGATACAAATGCTTGCAAATAACACACAGCTTCAGATCCGGGCTGGAAAATTCAACAGAAATGTAGAACCAAGTGTTATCCAGCTGAGGTCAAAATTTTGTAACAATACCACAAAAAGTGAATATATTACACAGCTTTTTCCTCAGGTAGTTCCCAGGCGTTTTTGAACTGTGCCAAATTGTGCCAAATGGCATAGTTTGGAAAAACGTCTGTAACTTTTGAATGATTCAATATAGAAGCTTCATCTTGGGCTCTAATGAAAGGTGACACTCAGGGCTGTGTGTGTGCGTGTGTGTGTGTGGGGGGGGTTGTCCCCCCCCTCACTACAGAGGACGGACATCGGCCATTGCTACATGACGGAATAGACTCATGTGGCGATGTGGCGACAGCGGCGCAGTCACCGTGGCTTCCCCCCACCCCTCGCTACAGAAGAGTAGCGGGGGGGTGGCGTTCACGGTCTGGACGCGGCGCACGAACCGTGTACTGTGGCGCACCAACTTCAGACTTCGTGTGCCGCACAGTTGTAATTTACCGATCGGTCAAAAGTCATTTTTGATTACAATTTTCAGGGATAAAGAATAATTTAGCTTATAACACCTTACCTCTTCATAGCAGTGTCCTGGCGAACTTCTCTTCCTCATTGTCAGACGAACGCGACGCTGGTCCGCTCGTGGTTCTGGTCTCGCGACCCGGTCAAAACATAGTTCCATGATTGCGGTTTTGGCGAATGATTTACGACCTTCGTTGTCGGCCTCCTTCAGTCTATGATGACCATGGAAGAGAATCCTAAATGTCTATTCTGCTCGAATAAAAAAAAAAAAAAAAAAAAGCACCACCTGTGACTGAAGAGGCCGATGTGCGAACGGCTGTCTCTGTCACACAGGTAGCACTTGTGGATGGTCTCCGTGCTGCTGGGTCTGTGACGGTTCTTCCTGCGGGTCCTTTTTTATCTGCTGCAACAGTCTGTCTTCATCCAGCCTTACAAAAAACAGCTCGCAAACTTCTGTGCTTCAATTGAATCACTGCATTCACAGCGTTGGTAGGCGGGTCCTTCTTGCTAGGTTTTCAGTCATTGGTTCTTCAAGGTTTCAGAAACCCAATTCAAGGCTCTTATTAGTCGAATGAGAGGTCAATCAGATGAACTAATCTGTTCGCGGCTGTGTCTGCAGTGGAAGAACGGAAATGGAGCTTTTTCAGTGCGCGCTTGGACGCAGCTCCATCATGCGTCCTAGAGCGCACAAGGGCACACGAGAGCGCCCTCGTGCGCTCTGGGATGCAGAGACTTGCCTGCCCGCGGTACAACGGAGTGCAAGAGGTTAAAGAACAGATATCAGTATGTATGTGTTGGTAGCAAAAACTCACAGTTACTGAAGGTTACTTCTGGAGTCCCACAAGGTTCAGTTTTGGGGCCATTGTTATTCAATCTGTATATAAATGATATATGTAAAGTTCTGAAAAAATTGGACTTAATATTGTTTGCAGATGATACTAATTTAATTTGCAGTGGAAACAATTTGAAACAACTTTTGGATACACTCGGAAAGGAATTAGGAAAGCTTAAACTGTGGTTTGATTCAAACAAATTAATGCTCAATTTAAGTAAGACAAAATTTATAATTTTTAACAACCATCACAACAACTCAGTATTTAAACTTAGCGTAAATAGTATAGAGCTTGAAAGAGTATCCAAAATCAAATTTCTTGGAGTAATAGTCGATAATAAATTGTGTTGGAAGTCACATATTAATTATATTAAAGGTAAAATATCCAAATCAATCGCAATACTACATAGAGTGAAATACTTGCTGAATCAGCCCACACTATATATCCTGTATCATTCATTAATACTCCCATGCATAACATATTGTACTGAAGTATGGGGAAACACATATAAAACAAACATATATCCAGTTTATATGCTTCAGAAGAGAGCCATTAGAATAATAAGCAAAGCTGCTTACAGGGAACCAACAAACCCACTTTTTTCTCAAATTAAAAGCTCTCAAGTTGAAAGATCTGGTTGATTTTAAAACTGCAGTAATAATGTTTAAAGTGAAGAATCTATCACTGCCTGCAAATATCCAAAAGTTGTTTCAAATAAGGGAGAAACAATATCATTTCAGAGGAACATGTATATTTCAAAAACCTTCAGTGAGAACTACCACCAAGCAACACTGTTTCAGTGCAGGGAGTCAGACAGTGGAACACTTTTGGAGCTGAATTAAAATCATGTACAATGCTTGGTCAATTTAAACAAAAACTATCCATCCATCTTCTTCCACTTAATCCTTTTCGGGTCGCAGGGGGGCTGGAGCCTATCCCAGCATCTTTGGGCGAGAGGCAGGGTACACCCTGGACAGATCGCCAGTCCATCACAGGGCCAACACAGAGAGACAGACAACCATTCACTCTCACAGTCATACCTAAGGACAATTTAGAATCCCCAGTTGATGCCAATTAGCTTAACTTGCATGTTTTTGTTTGGTTTTTTTTTTGTCATGTGGGAGGAAACCGGAGAAATCCTTGAGTAAACACACGCAGACAAGGGGAGAACATGCAAACTCCACACAGATCACTGTTGGTCTGGGGCTGGGATCGAACCCAGGATCCCCTGGACAAGGGTGAGTTGCTGTGCTGCTGCAGTGCTAACCACTCCGCCACTGCACTGCCCTAAACAAAAACTAAAGGAGGAAATCCTCCAGACATACATACAAAATGACATGTAAAATCACGTAAGGATTATCATATCCAGTCTGTGTTGTGTTGTTGCTTAGTTTTGTTTTAGCTTTGTTTTGTTTTGCAATTACTTTTATTTTTTGGACTTCTTAGATGGAACAATGGTGGGCAATATAAGCTGAGGCTTCAGCCATCACCCCTTTTGGATGATTTATGTTGAACAGTATAATCCGAGGAGTTATTGTTTAATTCAACCTTGTTGGATTCCCCCCCCCCCCCCCCCCGGTACATTGTTCTGTTCCTTTCTTTTAATCTTTTAATCTGTCCAAAATAAAGATTCATTCATAATAATGGCTGTGAAAAGGACTTCGCCAACGCAACAAGCTAACTAGATGCCGGTGTGATTCTCGTGACCCACAAAACCTCAGCAGGTATGTATGTAAACACTGGCTTCTGTATTGGACAATATTTAATTTGGTTTACACATGTATGAAATGACAATAGTCCTGTCTTTATTATATTATACTCATTTACTACTGAATCACTGCAGTGATGCGTTAATTGGTACTGCACTCTCCTGTAATATTGCATAATTACAAGCCTTGTTAGTGAACTATAAGGGAGAAGAAGAGAGGAAAAATGATTTAAGGTCAAATTGCCCAGCAATATAAAAGACATGAGGCCTACTGATCAAGACAAACATATGGTTGTTTTCTGTTGGATGTCAGTATCGTAAAATCATCTCAGTTTCAAATTTACTTCAAAGCTAATCATATCTAAGTTTGGCTTTGATTAAGATTTATATGCTGTACTCTAAAAAAACAAAAACAATATTGTGGAGATATCAAATATGTGCATTGAATGCATTCAGGTTCTCTTTTATGTACGTGAGTTAAACAAAATGGGGACATTCTCAAAGAAATACAACTCAGTTGGATTTCTTCACATACTGAATGAGACTCACTAGCAGAAAATCGATACAAATCCCCACATTTATCTGCTTTATTAATTACTTGCTGTTCATAAACTTTAAATTACTAGCAGGGATGCATCTGATTGGTTTTAAATTTCAGCTTTAAATTAATTTAAACACAAAAATGAAAAACTTTTAGATTTCAGATATATTAACTTGTGTGAGATAACATGGCTCTTCAAATTTTAAATAACATAGAACTCTTATTTCACATAATCAAATGGACATTTCCAGAATAAGGATTTAGCCCAGAAACATTTCTGACATTCCATACTGATAAAAGGTCAAATTCAGACATCGAACCTGATGAGTTTGGCATCGACATGTGCGATGCAGCTCAAACACAAATGCCCTGATGCAAAGAGCCAAGCTGATACAAATTGTGTGATAATCCACGATCAAAACTGTAACATTTGGGCTGTGATTTAGGATTGAACTTCACACGGTTATTCCTGAAAGGCTGCAGAGTTCCTTTGGTCTGCCGAGAATGTCTCATCTCATGCCGCAAATCTCCTTTGCCCCTCTCATGTTCTCTCACCCTTCGCGCATTCTCTCTTTTACTTTTCTTCTCCCTTTCTCAAACATGGCACGCGTCCGTTTTCTTCTTGCCCGGCTCATTATAGGGGCTGAAGAGGAAGAATGGGGTAGGAGACTTGAAGGTGTTGGCGCACAAGAGTGCAGCCTTTCATCCATGATGTGCCCAGCTAATTACCCCACGTGGATAGGGTCACTTTTTTTCCTCCCCTTTCCCAAGAACAGATTAAACACTTGGGAATGACCTGCCCTAGATTTTATGCTACATTGAACTCATAACAAATTAGAGGAGGGTCATCCACAGACAGCTAATTGCAAGAAGCATATGGTGTATTAAGTCGTAATCAAGATTAAATCACATATTTCAGACTTAGACTTGGGTTTGGCCTCCGTCAGCATGTTTCAGCCACTCAGATAACTCTAATTTTAAATGCAGATTGTACTTTTTTTGCTACAAATTGCATCTCACGAAGATGTATAAATACTGAAACTGAGCATTACGCAATATAGCTTTTAGACCAGTAACAGCTTGCCAAAGGCTAATGAGAATGAGATTGCAATTTGGAAGGAGAAAGGGAAATCTAGTTAATAAACTGTCATCTGACACCCTTGTCATCTTCCATTTGACAAAACAACAAGGAATGAATTAATCATATGTTTTAAATCTCCCGTGATTTTCTCTGCTTTTGCTAATCGTTTCACAAAGATGATCTTAAAAAGAGACTGTTGACAAAATGAATAGATGAGCAATTATGGGTTTCACGGGAATGGCAGATGGAGGCAGAATCAAAGTGAGTGTAAACTGTAGGAGCTCAGCAGAATTTATGAGTGAAAAAAACCCCAACGCAAACAAAACAGAACAATAGAGACTTTTTCCTATCAAGTCTTCTGCTGTACAGAAGGGAAAAAAAAACTACTGTATGAACTCTGGAATTGCCTTGTATTATAGTACACAAAACAAAACTTTTTTTATTGGCGCATCAATAATGTACTAAAGGAATTACATTTAAAAAAAAAGCTTATTTAATTTAACTAGTGAAGCAAAGAAGTTGCAATGAATAAAAATAATCGCTTTTTGTGGTGAATTAAATCTTCCAGGCCTCTGTGTGAGTCAACGGTTCAGAAGCACGAAGTTCACAGTCACCAGATAACATCGATTTCCACCCTGCGTGAGGTGTATTGGTGCAGCTATCAATAGCGAAAGCAAAGGCCTCACTTCACTGAGCACGGCGTGACCCCTCTGAAACATCCACACTTATCAGTCACACACTTTTGAGCCTGGCCCCTTTTTTATTTTTTGTGGAGCACAATGTGGATACTCCAAAGGCACTGCCATTCACTTTTGGCCTTTAAGTGGCCTTTCGCTCCTTTTCTTATTTCCGTCGGAGAACAGTCACAAATAAGCTTGACCAAGCCGGATGTGTGTGAGCGGTGCCGGTGCAGAGCGGTTGTGTTTTTGCGACGGGAATGGCATGATGTGACGGATGTGTTTGACACTTTAAACTGAAGTGAGAGAAAGACAAGCAAGAGAATGAAGATCCCCTCGCTGTGAACCTGACATTTCTCCTCTCTGCACTCCAATATCGCACCAATAACAATTAGCGCTGTAATTGTTTGCCTAATTATGATTAAATATCTGGTGTGGTGCCAGCAAAGCAACCTCGACTCCAGCTAGTTGTAGCGCAAATGTCAAGAGGAGTTGCTGTGTTGGTTGAGAAGCATTGAACTGAAGTAAATGCATGGAACTATACAGTGTTTTCATCCCTGTAAACACAGATAAACCTTAAATAGGTGCTGCCTTCCCTCTCCTGACCTCAATTTGTAACCACGGCTCAGATTTTTTTTTACCCTCTTCCCTGTAGGCTGCTGCTTATCAAAGCCTCCTGAACTAAAAGGGCAAAAGCCTGAGTGGATGCAATGTCAGGGAAAGAAGGACACTTTAAGATGCACAAATGCAAATTCGAACAGCTGAAGAGAAAGCCTCACAACTGACACCTTTTTCAGGAAAAACACAAGCTTGACAGGTAGTGGATAGGTTTTATGTTGGAAAGACATCAGAAACGGAACGCACAGTGTCATGACCATGTGTGTAATTGACACATTGGTCCTCTACGGGACACCTCTTTGGGTGGTTTCACACCTAAATTTGTTTACTTTGGTCTGAATCAGCTGATTAGTTTGTTACTTTGTACAATTTTCTCCTTGATTTGATTCCCTTTCACACAGACAGAAATTCAAGAGGGCCAAATTGCATCATGTTAAATCCCAGGAGGCTTACGTCAGAAAGTTCTCTGTTCTTATTGGTCAGATTTTTTTGCCGCAAGAACAGGTAAGGTTAATACAGGAAGTAGGAGGACTACTTTGCATGTATGCACTTTTGGGGAGAAAATTATGCAGTGGAGCATAATCCATGGGGTTTTTTCATAGCCCTGGTTATCGTTTATTACATATGTGCATGTACCACTTTTGGCAAATTGTACAGTTTGAAGATGAAGCACGGCTATGGAAGGACAATAACATGTTAATGCATTGGAGTTGGTGAAGGCGCATATCAAGACAGTACAGGAGATGTACAGTGGCATAAAATGTTTTACCGTTTGCTGCTGGTCCTGTTTTAGGGCACTCCCTTTCTCACCTGCAGGACCGCACCAGAGTTCGCCATTTGATTCGAGTCGAGACCACCTCTTCTAGGTCGTCTTGATTCGAAACCATCTCTTCTAGGTGGTCTCAGTAAGGTTGTTTTGGGGCTCACCTGAGTGCGATTACCATGTTCTCACCAGACAAAACAAACCGCACTAACGGAGAAAATGGACTCGAGTTTGACTGAAACGAACTACAACCTGTAGATGTGAAAGCACCCTTAGGGGCTCTTCAACCAATAAAGAGCTTAATGGTGTGTTCTGACCAAGAAAAAGCAAAGTTTTTGTACATTTACATGCAAAGTTATTGAAAAGATGGGAACCTGGGTGTCATGCAAAGCAGTGGGACTGCACAACACTGCTTCACCTGTGGAGACACTGACTTTTACTTCCCCTAGACTTCTTCAAGTTTGATCATCTTCTAAACTAGTGGTCCCCAATTTTTCCCCCACTAACATGTCATTTTTTGTGTGGCCCATTTGGGGTGAGGGATGGGGTTAAAAACTAACTGAATACATCAGCATAAATAACATGGTGTGTGATTAAAAACTCACCTTCAGTGGGATCCCTGATTTTGTCTTTCTGCAAGGAGACGGAGTGTGTTCCTTATGCCCAGTCTATTCTGGCATTTTGTTTCGGAAGTCCTGTTTCACAAACAGGAGGTTTCACATAGGAGTGGGGTTTTCAGTTTTTTAGTGGCAATTTCAGGATGTTCTGCCCTGGTTTTAATCCAAAATGTTGGCAGTAAGGATGTTGCCTCAAACATGCTTTTACAGTAAGACCACTGTCATTTGCGATCTCAGTCCGATGACCTTCTTGTTGCTTGGGCAGGGTTGAGTCACGTGGAATTCTTCTTCCACTCCATCAGAGTCCCAAGGGTGTTTTGAGCTGGGAAAGTCACACTCAAGTTCTCCTTCTCACCCTTAGGAAGAAACTCGCTAACAATGACTACTTTTTATCCATTTGGCTAGCTAGCTTGCCTGCGTGATGTCTGCACAGACATCACAGGCAGGAAGTTAGGTGGGGCAAGAATATCCAGTAAAAATGTTAAAAAAAAAAAAAAACAGTTTGATAATCAATACAGAGGATGAGAATAAATTATTTTCTCTCTGTCAGTCTGTGGCACATTACCAAGTGGTGCGTGGCTCACTGGTGGGTCACAGCCCACAGGTTGGGCACCACAGTTGTGTGTAGATTTCAACGTGTGCATTAACATGACAATACTAAGAACCACTTATGTTATTCTTATGTCTGCTTATCTCCCATCGTCCGCCATCGAAGCTCCGTGTAAATTCACTGAGGAACCACTGTTCAGAGCTGAAAAACTGGTATCTGGGAGAGCCCTAGGAAAAGCCAAATGGTATCCAGAAAAAACGTGAAACATGTGGGAAACAGTTAATCAGTCACGGCTGAAGAACATTCACTCGTAGTGTCACTGGCAGTATAGCAGCAGGTTTTTACTGGGCATTGGGGTTACACACGCTGAGGCATTCTTTGATATTTGATGTGACAGCTGGCACGACAGTCATTTTCAACTCTTATGATCCTCCTAACACACAAAACTAAGCTGTTGAAAGTGCTATGCTACACAATCAAATGCTTTAACGTGCACTGCATGTGAGTGCATCTGAACTGAATCTGAACAAGCCCTTCAGTTGCTCATTAATTCCATTTAATATCTCACTGCAGCTTGTTTCAAGTCCTACGGTCTTCAGTGAATGCTATAGCCGCATTTTCCCAAACTGCCTTTAAATGTTAAACATTAATTAACTAATGAATAGGCATTATGGCAGTGCTATCTTTCTTTAATCAGCCCTATAACAGGGTCACGTAAAAGCCTTTGCACTTTGATAAACAGGAAGACTAAAGCCAGGTAAAGTGATTCACATTCATCTTCTCGCCTCTCACCGTCTCCGCTGGCAATTCTAAAGGGACAGGTGAGCTCGCTGTTGCTGCTCCACTCGGTCCTAACCTGCGGCTCCAGTTGTGACGATATTGCTGCGGTGCCAGTCTGAGTGTTACTTCGCCCACCGCCCTCCCTCTCCCACTCCATGCATCCCTTTCGCTCCGGGCCGGGCTTCACTCCGCTCCTGTGGCGGAACCGTCAGGTCCTTGTTGCTAGGCAACTGATGTCTTAAGATTTTCCCAGTAGAGTTTTGAAGGTAATAAAACAATGCCCCAAGACAAACAGTGACTGGAACCGGAAAAGCCTTAGGGAGAGGGATTGGGAGAGAGAGATGCAGAACAAGATAGTGTCGGCTTTAAACAAAAACTCTCTTCTGGCTTTTAATTAAGAATAACTGTTATAAATAGCATAAAACTAAGCTCGGATGTGGTGGAAATGAGCAGAGGGGATGAAACAAAACCTATAAACTTTACTCCAGACATTCCACAACACTTTGTACTCGAAATGTCTTTTCACTTTGAGTGAGCATCCAAGCTGAGAAACAGCTGTCTCTTCCAAGGTTAGCGAGTCCCAAGGTTATGCAGACATATGGTAATGCATTACTTCACTCCTCATCCTGTGATACATAACTGTACTCACCACGATGGCGGCTACGGCATGCCTGCATGGGAATTTTGATTGGCATGTGTCGGGATGATTTCCTTTGAGCTCCCCGGTGACCTTGTGGAGGATTGTCTGGCTTTTATTGACCCCGTGGGAGTGCTGATTTTCCTATTTGCCGCAGCACTGAAGGAAATACAAGTGTGAGCAAAAGCGTGCCCACAAAGGAAGTGGATTTGTCAAGCAAATTTGATTGGAAGATTTCCCTCTCCCTCTCTCTGTACACACAAATTAATACCGCACAAACAACAGTGTGCAGATCCTTTGGCACGATGAATTATGGCAAGGCTTCAGGGAGATAAAAAAACTTTTGTTTTATTTCATTTGCTGCTCTCCTCTCCCCCTTCCCGAGCTCTTGTTGTCGATGGAACATCAAAGGCAAGCTCTTACTGACACAAAGCAATGAACGACTCCCACAAGGTTCCCCCCATAGCCTGCTTTTTATGAGTGACACAAGACATCCTCCCATCCTCTCATTTCAATAGCTAAACAACATAAAAGGTGTCACAGGTTCCAAACCCTGGACAAAAAAATCCAAAACATACAGAAACCAAAACCAGCAACAGCATATAAGAGATGTTTAAGGCTCTTCCTTGACGCCAAATGACAGGGAAACACTACTCCGAAGCAATCATCAAACATGGCAGACAGCCCCCACTAGAGTACCCCCTCCTCTTCTCATTTTATTCATTATTTAATCGCGTACTTTCAATCCACACAGTTGCGCTTAGACCGTCGCCAGCGTTGCCGTGTGGAATTGGAGCCGAGAAAGCTGTCCCCCCACTAATCAAAATGCAAATGTCTCGCTCCCCGTCGGAGTATTAGTGCATCGTGGAGGGCGAATCTCAAGGCTCTAAATTGAAAGATGATGAATGCGCAGGTCATTTTTTTTTTTTTGATTCTTGCAATGTGAGGCGGCTCTGAAATTAAAAGTCACAAAAATAAATAAATAAAAGTGCATCTAAATAAAAAAGTAACTTGCTAAAAGGGTGTGTGTGTGTGTGGGTGTGGGTGGGGGAGAATGATAGAGAGATGACAAGGTACAGAGCAAAAGTGTCAAAAGGGTTTTTGTGACAGCACGGCTCCAATAACCACAGCCGCACTTCAAACGGTAGGTAAAGCTTTGATTACATGGTGCACTGGCAGACTGACTACTGCCCACTTAGTATCTGGCTGCCAATCACAAGGATGCACCCAAGAACATGGCAGCCCGTCCTCTGACCGTAAGGAGAGTTCACAATCAGTGCATGAATTTTTTTAAGCACAGACAAAGGTATCCCCTGAAACATGGTGCATGGAGTAAGGAAAGAGAGCCAAAGGAATGTAAGAAAGCATAACTAAAAGCCAGTTTAATATCTGTGGAAGTATAGTTTTTACCTTTGCTCAAAGATAAATAGAGAACTCCCAGGGATCTCTGGCTGCAGTTATTGTTGAATCTTTTGGAATCTACTAGGGCATGTTAAATCTGTGAAGTACTACACTAAACAGGTAGCCATTAATAGTAAACTGTAATTAAACGTTTTTTGACCAAGGCGATAACATTTGATAATACTGAATATTGTTGATGAAAAACAATATGTGTCGAGAAGCAGTAGAATTGGTAATGGGGAAGGTTTAAAGTCAACTTACCATCTTTTCCTAAGCTGAACTTATATCCCCTTTACACAGTGGTGGAGATCATTGAGAGATCACAACTGTTGTTCTCTGAAAGATCATTGAGAGATCATGGAAAGATGCCTGAGAGATCATTAGCAGATTGACAAGATCGTTGAGTGGTCAAGGAGCATTTGATTAAAGTGTTTGATGAAAGACCAGTAGAGTTCATTGAAAGACTGCTGAGAGATCAGTGGAAGATGGATGAGATTGTTCAGTGCTCCTTGAGATTACTTTGCTTTGGTGATTGTTGAGAGATTGCTTTGGACTGAGTCAAGACTTTGAGGAGATTGGGAACCGTGGAGCTCACAGGAAGATCATTGAGAGATCATTGAAAGATCATTCAGAGATCTTGCATTTTTTCTTCTTTCAGTGATCTCTGAATGATCTCCATCCATGAGTAAAGGGGAAGAACATTAGAAACCTCTCAAATATATATACCTCCTAGGTTTCCCAAGAAACTCCCAGTGATCCTTCAGCAATCTCTTCTGGTCTCTCAGTGATCTCTCAAGGATCTTTCAAAGATCTCTATAGCTCACCATGATACTTACCAAAACATTTCCCAAACATTTATATAGAAATGGCTTTCTTGAGGTTATGGGAGATTGTTTAGAGATCGGGCCAATTTTTGATCCCTCAGTGGTCACCTAACAATCTCCGTGTAAAGGGGCCCTTAATAGTTTTAGTGCCTAAACCCAATCAGTTGTAGAAAGTGAAAAAGATAAAGGAATTCCCAACTCCAAAGAGGTTAAGAACATGGCCACAAATGTGTTTTCCGCAAGGTAAACTGCTAATTTACTTCACTCCGACCTCACTGAGTAGAACAACACCTCACAAAATTCTACTCTTCTGCTGGCCCAGGAAGGTGGCCCAAAGGCCACAAGGTGGTGCTGGTCTGTTGCTGTCCATTTGTCTATTCACCGAAACAAACAACTTCCTGATGCCGTCACACATGCTCAACAATGACACATGCTTGAACATGCTTACTGTGCAACATCTCCCACATCAATATTTGCCTTTGTGTGTAATATAAAGAATGCATGCGGGGGGGGGACACTATAAAATGGGCACATCACATGTCTCTGCTCGAGTCCGCTCAGGGTCAGTTTTGTGTGGGATTCTCATCAAATCTCTCATTCTGCCTGTGACCTGTTTCTTTCACTCAGCTGGGTTTCATCCCCCTCACTGTGTCTGCTTGTTTTATCTGACTTTGTGGCTTCTCATTCCTAAGACCAGCTATTAATGGAGGGGGGGGGGGGGGGACTCAGAGCAAATCATCCTCTGTTGTAGCCCCTAATTGACGATACGTCCTTGTACAAGATTGCATGTGATGCATGAGCAGTTTGAAGGAACAAGGCTATTGCAAGCTGATACTGATATATACTGCAGTTTGTGTAATATTGTTTATGGATAATGCATTTTTGTTGTACTGTGACACTTTTGCTAGTGGAACATCTATATAATTGTTCTGCTATGACAAACAGCTTGCTAAGTGTGGGCTTAAAAATGAATATCCAGCATGCTAAATTGTGTGAATGTTATTACAGTCTCATATGGATATTTTTTTTAAATAAACAGAGTCCATTGGCTATAATTTAAAGAAACCGTCTTTTTATTTATATCCCTCATTACATTGTATTTTCCTCTGTCTGCCCGTGTCTCTTTTAGCCGAGCTGATTAAGTGTCATTCTAAAAAAGAAATCTGGAGGAGCAATTAAAGGAGCAGTCATCATCATCCTTGAGCCGGCCTGAAAGTTGAGAGACAGAAGCAGATTTCCACTCTCTTCTCCTTTCTGTATGTTCTTCATTTGGCCACGGGCCCAATCTTGACCTTCAGTAAAGCTGCAGTCACAAACACCTTTACGAACAGCTGTGAACACCGTACGAATAGTTTTAGGATCATTTCGTATGGTCTTCTTAAGGCAGTCGTAGGAGAATGCAGCATTCAGAGACTGTTTGTGAGTTTGTGGCCAGGTTGGTGGTCTTGTCCAAGATTCCTATGAACGTCCCACAAAAACCCCTCATTGTAGGGCGGCTGTACAAATGCCTTAGGAACAACATAAGAACTATGCAAGATGCTGGCCCTAAGTATGCCTCAAAAACATCTTAAGTTGTTCTTAAGAACACCTTACAGCAGTTGTCGGAAATGCTGATTCGTACAGTGTGTGTAAGGCGGTAGTGTGATGCTCATAAGGTGCAAGTACGTCATTCGTGTGACATTTGTGCCGACAAAATGTGCCAAAAGCCATAAGATCTTCCTACCAACAACTTGAGAGTGCCATAAGTTGCACCGAATTTTTCATAAGATGGTAGCAAGTATGCCATAGGAAGATCCCAAGGCACCCTTACGAAGAACTCTAGGGCCATCGTATGACAAAAAGGCACCTCATTTCTCAAGCATACCTCAAGTTGCTTTTGCAAATTGAATGGCAGCAGTAAGAAACTATACCTCCCTCCACGAATGTCTGCGAACTCCACAATTCGTAGGAACTGGGAGATTCTTAACCCATCGCTTGTAAGAATCTTTGTGACCGTAGCTTAATGTATCCTCTTTTAACATTCACATAGCAGACACAGCAGGGAGCACTGTCACTGACAATCAACTCTCACGATGAGCATCTTCTTTAACGAGAAGATCTGGAGTGAAGACAGGGGCCGTTGATTATGCCCTGTTAATCAGCATATTAAAGGCATCCCAGCACATGTCCACACGACACCATCAGTTCTGCATGCAGAGTTACCGTGGCGGCGTTTGGACTACAAAACGCCAGATCAAAGACATGCAAAGGGGCTGGGACTCTGGCAAACTTCCAGGCCAGATGGCAGTGCCTCGTCTCCTCCTGTCTTCTCACCGAGTGACTACGGGATGGTCATTATAGGCACAAACATATGCCATTCAGGGCGCCTGCTCGGCTGTCCAATTAGTGGCCAAGAATCAGTCATCTGAAGCCAAGCATGGAAAGTGGCTAAACACACGTGGGCATGAGTCTGCGGTAATCCGCTTCACTCTGCGCACCTGTATGATCAGAGCGCGTGCAGTTCTCCAAGTTTTGCAGGCTTGAATCACTGTTTAAATGCAGAGAGAAGAGAAAGATATATTTCTTTACCTTTCTCCTGGAGTGTACACACACAGGAACACACTTCCACTAGCTACGTGTTTCGTAAATCTTTTAAACTCCTGTCAAGTCCCACCAATATTCTCCTTACAAAGAAACTGTGTCACCTCTGTGAGACATATAAAATCTGAGAAGAAAATATCTTTTCCCAGCTATTTATTTACTTCTCCTTTGCCTCGCCCACACAAACCTGGCTGTTTTCATCTGCTTCATAGGTGCTGATACCCAGGATTCTAGGATGTCTGACTTTTATTTGCTGTCAGAGGAGAAGGCAAGGACAAGGCTTAGCAAGTCACACAGCAATATCTAGCCAATCTTGTGTTTTTTTGCTGTGTACTGTATGAAAGCAAACCTTTGTGCTCTACAGGAACAACCTATAGAAATGAAAATAATAATAAAAAAAAATCCAGATGTATTTGTGGCTGTTTGGCAAGCAAGTCAGCTGAGAAAGACCCAATAGATGGTCCATGTTGAAATATCTGCAAATTATTTACACATAATAAAGAATGGAAGTACATTATAATCCAAATAATGGTAAATTGGAAGTATGTCCTTGCCAAGGTATGTTCTTAGGTCCAGTCCACATAGTAAATGGACTGTTGTTTGTTGACCTACTGGGTTCTAGGTGAGGCCTGGGTGTTATATAGCAAAAACTACATTATGTGTACCTCAGTGTTCTATATCACTACAAAAGTAAAGCCACAAGCACGAGTATTAGCAGACAGAAAAACAGAAAATAAAAGGGAAAAAAAATTGTTATTTTCTGTGCCACATACGTACTAGAGCAAACACGACTGGCAGCATGTAAAAGCCATCAGTACTGACAGATTCGTAAATGTGATGTAGGATCAATTTATGTTAACTTTTGGGATTCACCAATCAAATTCAATACATTTACTAACAAAATTTATGAGTGGTCTAGACCACTTGTAAGAGTTATGTGTAAATAGTTTGCTGTTTTTCTAACCTTAAATTTCACTAAATTGCTCTATATTTTATTTGTCTGAATCAAGTATAAGAGCAAACACTATAAACATTATAGAGTATATACAGTATAATGTATTTATACATTGTATAATGTACAGTGGGGTAAAAAAGTATTTAGTCAGCCACCAATTGTGCAAGTTCTCCCACTTAAAAGATGAGAGAGGTCTCCAATTTTCATCATAGGTATACCTCAACTATGAGAGACAAAATAAGAAAAAAAAAATCCAGAAAATCACATTGAAGGATTTTTAATGAATTAATTGGTAAATTCATCGGTAAAATAAGTATTTGGTCAATAACAAAAGTTCATCTCAATACTTTGTTATATACACTTTGTTGGCAATGACAGAGATCAAACGTTTTCTGTAAGTTTTCACAAGGTTTTCACACACTGTTGCTGGTATTTTGGCCCATTCCTCCATGCAGATCTCCTCTAGAGCAGTGATGTTTTGGGGCTGTCGCTGGGCAACACAGACTTTCAACTCCCTCCAAAGATTTTCTATGGCGTTGAGATCTGGAGACTGGCTAGGCCACTCCAGGACCTTGAAATGCTTCTTACGAAGCCACTCCTTCGTTGCCCGGGCAGTGTGTTTGGGATCATTGTCATGCTGAAAGACCCAGCCACGTTTCATCTTCAATGCCCTTGCTGGTGGAAGGAGGTTTTCACTCAAAATCTCACGATACATGGCCCCATTCATTCTTTCCTTTACACGGATCAGTTGTCCTGGTCCCTTTGCATAAAAACAGCCCCAAAGTATGATGTTTCCACTCCCATGCTTCACAGTAGGTATGGTGTTCTTTCTCCTCCAAACACAACAAGTTGAGTTTTTACCAAAAAGTTCTATTTTGGTTTCATCTGACCATATGACATTCTCCCAATCCTCTTCTGGATCATCCAACTGCTCTCTAGCAAACTTCAGACGGGCCTGGACATGTACTGGCTTAAGCAGGGGGACACGTCTGGCACTGCAGGATTTGAGTCCCTGGCGGCGTAGTGTGTTTCTGATGTAGCCTTTGTTACTTTGGTCCCAGCTCTCTGCAGATCATTCACTAGGTCCCCCCATGTGGTTCTGGGATTTTTGCTCACCGTTCTCGTGATCATTTTGACCCCACGGGGTAAGATCTTGCGTGGAGCCCCAGATCGAGGGAGATTATCAGTGGTCTTGTATGTCTTCCATTTTCTAATAATTGCTCCCACAGTTGATTTCTTCACACCAAGCTGCTTACCTATTGCAGATGTCAGTCTTCCCAGCCTGGTGCAGGTCTACAATTTTGTTTCTGGTGTCCTTTGACAGCTCTTTGGTCTTGGCCACAGTGGAGTTTGGAGTCTGACTGTTTGAGGTTGTGGACAGGTGTCTTTTATACTGATAACGAGTTCAAACAGGTGCCATTAATACAGGTAACGAGTGGAGGACAGAGGAGCCTCTTAAAGAAGAAGTTACAGGTCTGTGAGAGCCAGAAATCTTGCTTGTTTGTAGGTGACCAAATACTTATTTTACTGAGGAATTTACCAATTAATTCATTAAAAATCCTTCAATGTGATTTTCTGGATTTTTTTTTTTCTCATTTTGTCTCTCATAGTTGAGGTATACCTATGATGAAAATTGGAGACCTCTCTCATCTTTTAAGTGGGAGAACTTGCACAATTGGTGGCTGACTAAATACTTTTTTGCCCCACCGTATATAATGTATAAAGTTATTTTACAAGGAGGTTTTTTGGGGCACAAAATACATTTTACTTTGTTTTTTGCCAAGAAAGAACATTAGTGGATCAGAGAGGTGCATCTCTTTGTGTTGCAGCTCCACAATTTACACTCATTCATTACAAATTCAAGTATTCACAACAACTATGCATGCATGGTCTTACCTTTACTTGTAAATGAAATAAATTTGCCTGTCTTTCTGGACAAAAATCACTGTGAATTTGTTAAAAAATGTGTTTATCTTCTTTTAGTTTAAAAAAATCCTGTGCTTGCGGTGCTCAAGCATGCCCCCCCCCCCCCAATTGGGGCAACGGTACTGCACAGCCTCTTACCGTGATTCTCAGTTGCAGTTTAATGTCAGATTAGGAAGATTAAACATGTAATAAACACACATAAAGGACATTATCTAGACTATGGAAAGTGAGGACATGCAATCAAAGTGATTACAAACATCACAGTGGTGACATACAGAGAGATGGCAACAGGAACACACATATTGCACGTGCTCAATCCAGTTTGTGAAGGATTGATTAATCCATCTGAGACCCTGTTTGCTGTTGCATCACTTTGCCTCTCTGCCTTGAATTTGAACAGGAAATGTGCAGATTCAACAATTTTAAATATAAATATTAATGAAATGATTAGAATCATTCAGAAAGTGCATTTAGACCTACAAGACAGATCACAGGACAAATTATATATACAGTATATATATATATATATATATATATATATATATATATATATATATATATATATATATATATATATATATATATATATATATATATACTGTATACACACACACACACACACACACACACACACACATACACACACACACACACATAGTATATATATATATATATATATACACTACCGTTCAAAAGTTTGGGGTCACCCAGACAATTATTTTGTGTTTTCCGTGAAAAATCACACTTATTTACCACCATGAGTTGTAAAATGAATAGAAAATATAGTCAAGACATTGACAAGGTTAGAAATAATGATTTGTATTTGAAATAATATTTTTTTCCAGATACTCAACCTGCTCAAAGGAAGGTCAGTTTTATAGCTTCTCTAACCAGCTAAACTGTTTTCAGCTGTGCTAACATGATTGCACAAGGGTTTTCTAATCATCCGTTAGCCTTCTGACGCAATGAGCAAACACATTGTACCATTAGAACACTGGAGTGATAGTTGCTGGAAATGGGCCTCTATACACCTATGTAGATATTGCACCAAAAACCAGACATTTGCAGCTAGAATAGTCATTTACCACATTAGCAATGTATATTAGATATTAGAGTGTATTTCTGATTAGATTAAAGTTATCTTCATTGAAAAAAACAGTGCTTTTTTAGGGTAGTGTATATATACACTACCCTTCAAAAGTTTGGGGTCACTTAGAAATTTCCTTATTTTTGAAAGAAAAGCACTTTTTTTTCAATGAAGATAACTTTAAACTAATCAGAAATACACTCTATACATTGCTAATATGGTAAATGACTATTCTAGCTGCAAATGTCTGGTTTTTGGTGCAATATCTAGATAGGTGTATAGAGGCCCATTTCCAGCAACTGTCACTCCAGTGTTCTAATGGTACAATGTGTTTGCTCATTGCGTCAGAAGGCTAATGGATGATTAGAAAACCCTTGTGCAATCATGTTAGGTCTGCAATGCTGTAATTGCTGCAAATGGAGGCTTCTTTGACGAAAGCAAAGTTTGAAGGAAAAAAATTATTATTTCAAATACAAATCATTATTTCTAACCTTGTCAATGTCTTGACTATATTTTCTATTCATTTTATAACTCATGGTGGTAAATAAGTGTGACTTTTCATGGAAAACACAAAATAATTGTCTGGGTGACCCCAAACTTTTGAACGGTAGTGTATATATATATATATATATATATAATTATTTTTTTTTTTATTTTTTGTGATGACAGGTGTGGCTTTGCCTCACCTGCCTCTCTGACTGCATGTCACTGCACACATTGCACACGCTTGGAGGACATATTAAGTGTTTGTTGAATCTGGAGGGGCTTGTTTGTACTAATGTGGCTTACTTTCAAAAAACGCCTGATTTACACATATACTAACATGTTCTTGCATGAGATAAAGGTGATAAATAAGGCATTAAAACAAACAATAAAATAAATAAAAACTAAAAAAAACATAAAAACCAACAAAAAAAAAAACATTCTCCATAAGGGCACCTCAGACGGCAGAGGGGCAGGTGCTAGAACACCACCTCCAGTCTATCTGTTCACGTGCCTACGACACCTCAAAGTACTGCTACAGATGTTCATTACCTCCCTTAGTTGATTTTGAAGGTTGAATGTGAGTCTGGCTGCTTCGTAGAAAACACTGATTTACTTTTTCTTCTCCACATCTTAACAAACTTTACTGTGTTTTTCTATTTAGCAACTCATCTACCGATTGGGGTGTAAGAAACCACAAGTTTGGTTGGCATCGGCGTGATGATGCAGCCGCTCAGTGATGTCATCATGCCGAGCACATATAATGTGAGGGTTGGCCATCTTATGGCCTCTTGGCTCTTTGGCACTCAGCCTCTCGATAACAGACCTGTATTGTGAGTTTGTGCACAGTGTGTAATAATGTTCCTCTTCCCTTGCAAATGCCACTCTTTGTCAGTCCTTGCCAGTTTTCCAGACATAACAAATGGCGATGAGGATGACCCATGCAAAACTGAGGATGAAGAACACAGTCACGAAAGCGCCATTGTTCCTCAGTGAGTCTAGTGAGCCCCCCCATCCCTTGGTTCCACTGGTTTTTTGGGCCATGCATAGAGTTCATAACTGCCGCCGGCATGAGACATGCTAGTAATGCTAAGCTAAAGGGCATGCTACTCCACTGCCTTGGCATCGAGGGACGGCGTATCTTCCGAATGTTTGGACCCATAGATGTCTACGACGACTACGATGAGTATGTTGGTCTACTAACCAAATATTTTGATGTTCCAGAGAGTGTGATGGCCCAAAAATGTATTTTTTACCACCACCAACAGCGTGCAGATGAGTCGGTCCAGTAATATGCCGCCTACCTCCGCTGTTTGGCTAGCGCATGTGAGTTTGGACCCTTGGAGGACGAGTTGGTGCGAGACCAGCTATCAATGCACACCATGAACCCGAAGCTGCTGGAGACACCGGACGACCTGCCATTGGCAGACATGGAGAAGTTGGTGTCCTTGATAAAGACAGAACTGGCTGCCCAGTTAGCATCACAGCTAGTGGGCCCCGATCCATGCGCCCTGCAGTCAGCTCTGCTGGTACAGACGGTTGCCCCTCTTGCTGAGCCCGCTGATCCCACACCGTTTTGGGGGTCCCCGAGTCAGAGACCACAGGACAGCAGGGAACCACAGAGCAACAACCCAGCGACAAACTCAGCTTAGAAGACAAGCTAATCTGTGACAAGCTAGCCGAAAAGTACCACACAGAGAGTGAACGCAGTATGGAGGGAGAGCAGCGAATGAACTCACCTCAGATTCTTGCCCAGCATGAGCCTCAGGGAGCTGCTGCAGAGCTGCAGGAGAGGGAGCCCGCATCTATCGGGAACCCCAGCACACAACAACCCGGTGCAGGTTCTACCAACAGTGACAGCAACCATCGCCACAACCAGACTTCTCAGGTGAGGGGGAGAAGAGGCCAGACTACTTTTGAATCCACGCCCAGCACTAGCCTCCAGGAGCTGCCGCCGAGCCGCTGGATGAAGAGTCCATGATCAAACAAAACACAATAGAGCCACCAGATGTCTTCCGAATCCACGACTGACATCAGACTTCAGGAGCTGCCACTGAGCTGCAGGATGAAGAGTCCGTGACCCAACAGGATGCAGCAGAATCACCACAACCTGGTAAATCCCCCACAGCAGATGTGAAAGTCATAACATCACAACCACAACACAGAATGCAGCTGAACAGAGTGCCACTCACAATGGTGAACTGGGTTCGGGTCCGCAGAACTGAATGGCCAGACCCGCAGTCGGCCTCAACATCGTCACCACCACTGACACCCATGAAGATCGCCACACAGCTGAGACCAGCTGCTGTTCAGACGACTGGTAGTTCAAGATGGCAAGCCAGCCATCTGGAGAAGGAAAGAGCAGTTGCTCCGGATCAAGACGCAACATTAGAGCCGACCCAGCTGGTGTTTAATCCTGGCTGGGACATTGCTGACAAATGTGCCATGGCTCCACTGGGATGGCACCTGTGTCCACTGCGGCTGGCGCCTCCAGGGGCACGTCCACCACGAGCTCACTTCTGTGCCCCTTGAGCTGAACTGCTTTCCTCAATAAAAGAAGGACTCTGTATAGCTGGGGGTGCAGCTGCCAACAAATAGTGGCATAATAAACCACTCATCCGTGCTGGGTTATGTGGTACTCTACCTGCTAGCCCTAGGTAGTTTGGGGGTTTCATGGTACCAAACTGGGGAGGGTTAGTTCAGACATTTGTGTTGTTCTGTGTTTTCAAGGGGGTGTGAATGTGGTGTAAGAAACCACAAGTTTGGTTGGCATTGGCGTGATGATGCAGCCGCTTGGTGATGTCATCACGCTGAGCAACTATAATATGAGAGTCGGCCATCTTACGTCCTATTGGCTGTTAGGCGTTCAGCTTCCTGATAACAGACCTGTATTGTGAGTTTGTGCACAGTGTGTAATAAAGTTCATGTTCCCAGCAAACACCACTCTCTGTCGGTCCTTCCCCAGTTTTCCAGACATAACACCGATGTCTTCAAACTTTGACCTCTTCGTTGCTGGAAGCTTTCTAAAGTGCTGTTTTGAAACACATACAAAGGAAGAAAGGGGGATGGCTGCACCACAAATCCTGGAGCTCATGCAGACTGGTGACCTTAGTGAGGAAACATTATCAGTTATGCAACATTAAACTTCTGTGATTGTGATCATAAACTCAAATCTTATAAGTACTAATAGTGATATGTTTAAAAATATTGCTGTATAGCCAAGCTTTTTGATATATGCTACTCCTGTCTTGAATCAAGGTTATCTTTAATGGTGCTTGTTTGTTACTTCACTCGTGCCTAAGGTGACATTTGTTTAACTTACTGTAGTTCATACACTCTTGAAACCAAGAAAGGTTTTTATTTAGAGGTTTCCAAGTTGCATCAGTATAGTCTCATTTGCTGTGTACAGCACCTTTATAATGTGAAAAAAAACAATAAATTAAAAAAATGAGCACATATGGGTCAGCCTATTGGAATGATAGTTAAAGTGAAGGGAATTTTTCTTTTCCCCAATCTGTTTCAACTGATCAACAACCTTTGAAGTAAATAGATAAATAAATAATATAATATACCTTCTGTCTGTAGAACTACTACAAAGAAAACAGAAATGCCTTGTGATTTAAGCCTTAAATAAATAGAACAGAGATATGTTTGTTGCCTTCTACAGCAACTTACAGTTTCAAACAGTCAAACTTTAATTCTTAGAAATACAGTGTGTGTGTCTTATTTTGGTTTAGCATTCAAGGTCGGGAAAGATTGTTATAAAAATTTTTTTTGCAGGATGTTGTTTTCCGTCACAGCAACCATCTTAACCCTTTAACATCCTTCTATTTATGGACATAAAAAGCGCTCTCACTGTCTGTGTCGCAGTGCTACGCCTGTCATGCGACGTGTCATGTGATGTTTTTTTTTTTTTTTTTTCTCTCGGCGCCACACCAGTCGGCTGCCTTTTGCAACAGCGGCTCGATTCCGAGTCTTTTTCCCTTCCTCTCTCTTTTGATCCGTCTTTTTTTTTCACCCCACTTATATCACGGACACACAGATCGTCCTAAATGTCTCCTGAGCCGGTGGACGGAGCCACTGTTTATAGCAGGATACGATACAGCAGAGAACAGCTGCTAGCATTCAACCGCCACCCGGTCCCATTGGAAAAACTCGACATACCGAGAGAACTGAGGCGAAAACGCCGCGGCTGCCGGGCTGGAGTAAGGCGGAGGACAAAAAATATAAGGTACAGACCCTCCCTTCCATCTGTTGTCATGGGAAATGTACGGTCGATACTGGGAAAGTTAGATGAGCTAGCGGCTATCTCCCGTTATGATAGCACATACCGGGAGTGCTCTCTCCTTTTGTTTACTGAGACGTGGCTAACTGAACTAGCAGCAGATGCTAACATTGAGCTGGAGGGTTTTCACATGATACGAGCTGACCGAACACCAGACAGTGGCAAGGCTAGGGGCGGTGGAGTGATAATGTATGTTAACAACAACTGGTGCAGACCGGGACATATCACTGTTAAACAACGACACTGCAGCAAAGACATTGAGTTGCTAGCTGTTAGCATGAGGCCTACATATCTCCCGAGAGAACACTCACACGTGATCTGCATTGTTGTTTATGCAAATCCGACGGCGAACGCTGGGACAGCACGTGACGTCATCCATTCAGTAACCAGCAGGCTGCAGACAGAACACCCAGATGCTCTTCTCCTCATCTCAGGCGATTTCAACCATGTTTCACTGTCTCCCATTCTACCCACGTTCACCCAGTATGTCACATGCCACACTAGAGACAATAAAACACTGGATTTATTCTACGCAAACACTAAGGAGGCGTACACCTCATCACAACTCCCCCCACTCGGGAGATCGGATCACAACTTGGTTCATCTCCGGCCGGTGTACAAACCCCTAGTGCACAGACAACCTCCGGCCATGCACACTGTGGAGTTATGGTCTGAGGAGACAATGGACACCCTAAAGGGCTGTTTTGAAGCCACCGCCTGGAAGCAGCTCTGCGATCCACATGGTGAGGACATCGATGGCCTCATTCACACCTTCACGGGCTACCTCAGCTTCTGTGTGGACAAATCCGTTCCCACCAAGACCATACGGCGTCACTCAAACAACAAACCCTGGATCAACCCTGAGATAAAAACACTTCTGAGAGAGAAGAAGAGGATCTTCAGGTCTGGGAACAGGGAGATGCTGAAGTCCGTACAGAGGGAGCTGAGGAGAAAGATCAGAGAAGGCAAGGACAGCTTCAGGAAGAAGATGGAGGACAAGCTGCAACAGAGCGACATCAGCGAGGTCTGGAGAAACCTCAAAACCATCTCGGGGCTCCAGAATACCTCCCCCCAGGCCACAGGGGGCAGGGAGTGGGCGAACAACCTGAATCTGTTTTTCAATAGATTTGACCAACCGCCCTCCCCCCTGACTGCACAACAACCACTGCTGCCTCTAAAGAAATCAAGTCCTGCTGCCCACTCCCCACTCCACCAACACCCCCCCACTCCCAACACACAGCCCCCCATCCTGACCCTGACCAGGACCCAGGTGAGGACGGAGCTGAGGAAGATCAAGGCGAGGAAGGCGCCGGGACCGGACGGCATCAGCGCAAAGCTCCTCAAGTCCTGTGCAGACCAGCTGTGTGGGATTGTGACGTATATCTTCAACATGAGCCTGAAACTGGGGAGGGTACCACAGCTGTGGAAAACATCTTGTGTGGTACCTGTACCAAAAACTTCCCACCCCAAAGACCTGAACAGCTACAGACCGGTGGCCTTGACGTCCCACTTGATGAAGACCCTGGAGAGACTGCTCCTTGCTCACCTCCGCCCCCTGGTGGAACCAGCGATGGATCCACTCCAGTTCGCCTACCAGCATGGCATTGGGGTGGAGGATGCGGTGATCTTCCTCCTTCACCGTTCTCTGTCCCACCTGGAGAAGCCCGGGAATATGGTGAGGATCATGTTCTTTGACTTCTCCAGTGCTTTCAACACCATCCAACCGATGATCCTGAAGGACAAGCTGCTGTGCGCAGGGGTGGACCAGCACCTGTCATCATGGATCCTGGACTACCTCACGAACCGGCCTCAGTTTGTGAGAACCCGGGACTGTGTGTCCGACACGATCATCAGTAGCACGGGGGCCCCCCAGGGAACGGTGCTGGCTCCCTTCCTGTTCACTCTTTATACTGCGGACTTCTCACACAACACAACACACTGCCATCTACAGAAGTTCTCTGATGACTCTGCGATCGTTGGCCTCATCTCCAATGGAGATGAAGCTGAGTACAGAGGGCTTATCCAGGACTTCGTGGACTGGTGCCATCAGAACTGCCTCCAGATCAACGCGAGGAAAACTAAGGAGCTGGTGGTGGACTGCCGCAGGCATGGGCAGCCCCTCACAGTACCAGTAAATATACAGGGAACAGACATCGAGATGGTGACATCCTATAAGTACCTGGGTATTCATCTGAACAATAAACTAGACTGGTCACACAATACTGATGCACTCTACAAGAAGGGACAGCGCAGGCTGTTCCTGCTGAGGAGATTCAGGTCTTTTGGTGTACAAGGGGCGCTGCTGAAGTCATTCTATGACACGGTGGTGGCATCAGCCATCACTTTTGGAGTGGTCTGCTGGGGCAGTGGCATTACTGCAGCCAATAGGAAGAGACTGAACAAACTGATTAAGAAAGCTAGCTCTGTCCTGGGGCAGCGCCTTGATCCGATGGAGGAGATAGGAGAGAGAAGGACGGTGGCTAAACTGTCATCTCTGCTGGAGTCCGAGTTCCACCCTATGCAGGACATACTGAATGCACTGAGGAGCTCATTTAGCAGCAGACTACATCATCCCAGGTGCACAACCGAGAGGTTTCGTAGGTCCTTCCTACCAACGGCTGTCAGACTGTACAACCTAAGCAGGGCTGCTCGCAGAGATAGCAAAAAGACGTAACAAACTAATAGTTTTTTGAATGCAAAAGATGCAATAGACTTACACAATGGTCCCCTCCGGCATACAACTAGGAACTTACCGGTCGCTATGGAGGGTGAGAATATGTATGGGCACATAATCATACCATGTAGGATAACTAAGTAGACGGTTATGCTGTTTCATTCCATCTAGCAACAATGCTCTGCACTGTGTGTGTTTATATATTTACATATTTATTCCATCTAGCTACAATGCTCAGCACTGGGTGTGTTTATATATTTATATATCTACATATTATTCCATCTAGCTACATTGCTCCGCACTGTGTGTGTTTATATACTTGCATATTTATTCCACCTAGCTGCAATGCTCCGTACTGTGGGTGTTTATATATTTACATATTTATTCCATCTAGCTACAATGCTCTGCACTGTGTGTTCATATATTCATATATTTATTCCATCCAGCTACAATGCTCTGCACTGTGTGTCTGTGTGTGTGTGTATATATATATATATTTTATCGTAATACGTACATATGTATATTAGCTGCTCTTGCTTGCTTGTTTTTTTTTGTTTTTTTTTTTCTTGCCTTCTGATTGTTGCTCTGAGTGTTGCTATCCCTGTGCTGTTGCAATCCTGGAATTTCCCCGTTGTGGGACTAATAAAGGCTTATCTTATCTTATCTTATCTTATGTCATAAACACCCCCAGCTGTACTAAGTATTGCACCTCACAAGGTGGCAGACACGTATAACTTACTGCTCTTGCCTTGGAGGACTAATGACCACTATATAACCCCCCCCACACACACACACACACACACACACACACACTTCTGGACACCAGAGAAGAAGAGTTTGTAAACAAATGTTGATTCATCGCAAAACGGCTCGCAAGACGGAGGAGGCACTTGCTCCCAAATTTGACAACTGTGATTCTAAAAAGAGATTATTTTGTCATGTTCGGGGTCGTCACCCCAAGCATGAATTGTGGCTGTTAGGTTTAATTATTGCTTATTAATTTCAGCTGACGGATTGAGCCTCGCTCTCCGCCAGCCCCACAGCCATGCCTCCTCCTCACCAGGCATCCACCAGCGGTATGGTTCACCACATACACACTCACACACTCATGCACACACACACACACTCATGCACGCACGCACACATACACTCACACTCGCACATGCACACACACACTGTTCAATCAGTTATGTACCGGGTGGCCACACAGCTGTGTCCATTTGTCCTTATTTTGGATATGTGTATTTATAGGGGTCAGTTCGCCAAGGTCTCCACCTCTGACCGCCACTTAACCCACATAGCACCGGACCCCCATGATCCCTCCTGCAGGTGGTGAGTCCACTGGAGGGCGGACCCATGTAACTCCTTCGGGCTAAGCCCGGCCGGGTCCCATGGGTGGAAACCTGGCCACCAGACGCTAGCCATCGAGCCTGGAGCCAGGCCTGGGGGAGCACACTGGAGGGTGTGCTCCAACTTTAGAGGGATCACACTCCTCAGCCTCCCTGGGAAGGTCTATGCCAAGGTACTGGAAAGGAGAGTCCGGCCGTTGGTCGAACCTCAGATTCAGGAGGAGCAATGTGGTTTTCATCCTGGCCGTGGCACATCGGACTAGCTCTTTACCCTCTTGAGAATTCTCGAGGGTTCGTGGGAGTTTGCCCAACCAGTTTACATGTGTTTTGTGGACTTGGAGAAGGCATTTGACCGCGTCCCTCGTGGTTTTTTGTGGGGGGTGCTTTGGGAGTATGGGGTATCGGGCTTGTTGTTACAAGCTATCCGGTCTCTGTACGACCATTGTGAGAGTTTGGTTCGTATTGCCAACACTCGGTCGGACTCATTCCCAGTGAGAGTTGGACTCCGCCAGGGCTGCCCTTTGTCACCGATCCTGTTCATAATTTTTATGGACAGGATTTCTAGGTGCAGCCAGGGAATGGAGGACGTCATGCTTGGTGACCACAGGATCTCATCTCTGTTGTTTGCAGATGATGTTGTCCTGTTGGCTTCATCCAGCAATGACCTACAGCTCTTGCTGGGATGGTTTGCTGCTGAGTGTGAAGCAGCTGGGATGAGAATCAGCACCTCCAAGTCCGAGTCGATGGTCCTCAGCCGGAAAAAGGTGGATTGTCCTCTCTGGGTTGGGGACAGGCTCCTGCCCCAAGTGGAGGAGTTTAAATATCTTGGGGTCTTATTCACGAGTGAGGGGAAAATGGAGCGAGAGATTGACAGACGGATCGGAGCAGCATCTGCAGTGATGCGGACGTTGTACTGGTCTGTTGTGGTGAAGTAGGAGCTGAGTTCTAAAGCAAAGCTGTCGATTTACCAGTCAATCTACATTTCCTACTCTCACCTATGGTCGTGAGCTTTGGGTAATGACCGAAAGAACAAGATCGCAGATACAAGCGGCTGAAATGAGCTTTCTCCATAGGATTGCTGGACTCACCCTCAGAGATAGGGTGAGGAGCTCAGTCATCCGGGAGAGGCTCAGAGTAGAACCGCTGCTCCTCCACATTGAAAGGAGTCAGCTGAGGTGGTATGGCATCTGATTAGGATGCCTCCTGGACGCCTCCCACTTGAAGTGTTTTGGGCACGTCCCATTGGGAGGAGACCCCGGGGCAGACCCAGGACTCGGAGGAGAGATTATGTCCCCCAGCTGGTCTGGGAATGCCTTGGTATCTTCTCTGAAGAGCTGGAGCAGGTGGCGGGGGAGAGGGAAGTCTGGGCTTCTCTGCTTGAACTGCTGCCTCCGCGACCCAGACCTCCAGAAAAGCGGTAGAAGATGGATGGATGGATGGATGGATGGATGGATGGATGGATGGTATTTCTAGGGTAGAATGTGACCAGCTGTTGTGGCAACTTCACAATGTCAACCTTGGACATCTCGACTCGCTTCTGTTGGTTTACCCCTGGACTGAATCGTATTGTTCCCTCAGAGCCTTTCTGCTCCGACACTGTTGTAAGCCTTCCCTGTGCCTTTTTTCTCCGCTCCTGCTTAACTGGAGCGCATTAGGCATTCTCGTAGACCAATCAAGTTTGTCACCGGGTGTCTTTCCTTTGTGCTGTGACTGTATTTGGACTTTCCATACATACACCCATTATAAATAAACACGTTACTTACTCTGCGTTTTGGGCTCGCTACCATTTCATATGTTTGCGGTGGAGTTACGCAGTGAACATGACATATTTAACTTACAAAGGTAAATATCTACATTTTTTTATAACAGAGGGTGGGCGAAGCTGGTTGATTTGCACCTGCCATCGACCCCAGCGCCGTGTGACTGAACAGAACAATTGCGCTGGTTCCTGGTTGTCATATGAGATAAATTGTGATGGAATAAAAGCAAAATTTTAAGATAAGATAAGATAAGCCTTTATTAGTCCCACAACGGGGAAATTCCAGGATTGCAACAGCACAGGGATACCAACACTCAGAGCAACAATCAGAAGGCAATTGTAGCTAGATGGAATAAATATGTAAATATATAAACACACACAGTGCAGAGCATTGTTGCTAGATGGGATGAAACAGCACAACCGTCTACTTAGTTGTCCTACATGGTATGATTATGTGCCCATACATATTCTCACCCTCCAAAGGGTGAGAATATGTATGGGCACACCTTCCACCTTCCATTGTGGTGGAATAATCATAACAGTTTCTTGATGTGGGAGAGAAAGCGAAAATGACTGAGAGAAGACAAAATAGCAATGAAAATGATGACCAGGATGGACGAAAATGGACGAAGCGTGCCACTTGGCCAGCATTAAGTGACAAATTTCTTTGTTTTTTTACATTGTAACTGATTTTCTGGTTCATATACTTTAAAGATAAGATAACAAAATGCCCAAAACAACAAACTGTGACAAAAAACAAAAACATCCTTTATGTAAATATGTCCAAAGTCTGCTTTTTACTGAAAGTTATGTAATTCAATAGGGCTGCCATGGCATTATGCAAATTAGATGCATACATTTTCTCCTATCTCAAACTTTGGATCATATTCTACATCTTTCTAATTGACAGTAAGACATTATCTCTTACCACTTTCAAGTTATAGCTTTTGAAATCTCTGACATTTGAACTGAAAATTTTCTTGAAAAAAATCTTGACCACCAGGGTGGGAGGAGGAAACGGCACAATGGAGCGCCATAGGCAGTCACTGGGTTTAACCCAGTCAGTCATAGATAGATAGATAGATAGATAGATAGATAGATAGATAGATAGATAGATAGATAGATAGATAGATAGTTTATTTCGAACACAAAAATATAACAAATACAAGCAAATGGCAAATGCAATAAAGTAACAGTATACACTGTTCGAAAGGGAGAAGGAAGAAGTGAACACTTATTAATTCCATCTCCTCTTTTCCATAGATACACCCATGTGAATTTTATACAAATTACCACCTTTAAGACCCCAAGTAAACAATTTACTGTATTTTTTACAAATCAACATTAACACCCATCCATTCTAACATACAATGATGTCCATACATCAAAACCAGCCTCAAACAACACAGATATACACAGTGCTGTCCCACCCACCATTCCATAGTGTCCCATAATATCCCAGAGTGAACATAATGAATCGTACATATAACTACTACCCTTCTAACATATACCCTTTCAGCAAATGGTGCTTATACCTCTTTTTGAATTGATTTCTGTTTGTACATAGTTTCAGTTCCGGCTCCAGACTGTTCCACAAATCCACCCCACAGACAGATATGCACATACTTTTCTTGGTTTACGTATCTTGGGTTTTGTAAAGTTTAAGTCTCCCCTCAAATTATGATCATTGTCTCTTTTTTTTAAATATTTTTTGTATATTAGTTGGTAGTTGATTATTAATTGCCCTGTACATTACTTGTGCTGTCTTAAATTTAACTAAATCGATGAACTTTATGACATGTGACTTTAAGAACAACGCATTGGTATGGTCTCTATATCCTGCATTGTTTATTATCCTTATAGCTCTTTTTTGTAATGTGCATATTGACTGTAGGTTGGTCTTGTAGGTGTTTCCCCAGACTTCTACACAGTAGTTAAGATAAGGTAAAAACAGTGAATTGTACAATAAGACCACTGATTTATAGTCCAAGAAGTGTCTTGTCTTCCCCAGTATGCCTATACATTTTGCTAATTTGGCCCGGATGTGACTGATGTGAGGTTTCCAGCAGATTTTATTGTCTAGCGTCACCCCCAGAAATGTATTTTCCTGTACTGTTTCTATTCTGGTATCATCTATCGTTACCATTATTTCATGATTTATTTTATAATTTCCAAACAACATAATCTTTGGGTTTTTTTAGATTTAGAGATAATTTATTTTTGTTGAGCCACTGCGTTAATTTTTCCATTTCAGTTGTGACCACCTCTAAAACCTGCTGCAAATTCTCACCAGTGCAAAGGATATTTGTGTCATCCGCAAACAAAATAAATTTCAGAATTTTTGATACTTGGCATATGTCATTTATATACAAAATAAAGAGTTTGGGTCCCAAAACTGACCCCTGGGGCACACCACAAGTGATGTCCATGAAGGGTGATTTGTGCTCTCCAATTTGTACAAATTGTTGTCTGTTACTTAAATAACTTTCCACCCAACTCAGTCCGACCCCTCTTATCCCATACCTTTCCAGTTTCCTTAGTAGTATTCTGTGGTCAATGGTGTCAAAAGCTTTCTTTAAATCTATAAATACTCCTACAGCAACCTTTTTTTTATCTATACAACTAGTAATTTCTTCAATAATTTCGATCAGTGCCAAAGATGTAGATTTATCTGCTCTAAAACCATACTGGCTATCTGTAAGGAGGTTGTGTTTTTCAGTGAAATCATCCAGTATCTTAGTGAAGATTTTTTCAAGTATTTTGGAGAATTGTGAGAGTAAAGAGACTGGCCTGTAATTTGTGAAGCGATGACTGTCTCCTGTTTTGTATAGAGGTATTACTTTTGCTATTTTCATTTTGTCTGGAAATGTACCAGTTTGAAATGACAGGTTACAGATGTGGGTGAGTGGCTTAACAATTCCCTCAATTACTTTTTTCACTATCGCCATGTCAATTTCATTCCAGTCCGTTGATTTTTTGTTCTTAAATTTACTCACAGTCTCGATAATTTCCTTTTCAGTAACTGCACCCAAAAAGATTGTGTTTGGATTTCTATCTTCTATTTCATTCACAGAACCACTGTAGTTTGTTTCTGGTGTCGCTATTGATTTTGCTAATTCAGGACCAGCATTTACAAAAAATTTATTGAAACCACTGACCACATCTTCCATATTATTCATCAAATTGCCATTTTCGATAAAATGGTCATGATACTTTAGACAGTTTTTTTTACACACACACACACACACACACACACACACACACACACACACACACACAGACAGTGTGTGTGTGTGTGTGTGTGTGTGTGTGTATGTATATGTATATGTATATACAGTATATATATATATATATATATATATATATATATAGTGGTGTTCAGACTACCATGGGATATAGTTATTATAGTGACTCTATGAGGGAGTGTAACTCTTTTCTAGCTTTTAGAGAAATGGTAAAGGAAACACACCCTTACACTGTGGAGAGTGCAATAAAGAAACCAGACTTGCACGGCAGACGAACTTTATCTCTCACTTCATTCATACACAGAAAAAGCATTAACTCAGTACACCAGGGTCTCTCCTTTTATATCACCCAACTCATTCCCCCTGCTGTCTATCACCCTCCTACTGTCCCCGCAGCTGCTCCTTCCTGCTGCCTGGGGTTCTACATCACCATACCTTCTCCCATCACAATACCTATTGTCCTCATCTGTTTATTCCCCCACGCTCTACCAGCAGAGGGACTATTTGCCTCACCTCTGCTTCTAGTCTGAGATGAATATCCCAGCGTGGGTTCCCCCCCACCTCCCCAGAGTCTCAGACTGAGTGTTAGCCCTCACGTCCTTTTGGCTTCAGCCTCCTCCCATATCTGCTGTAACAAGGGTTCTTCGGTTCCGCGGCGCTGCTGTGCCGGTGGGAGGCTCCTGGGGGTGTGTCTGTCTGCGGGCGGACAATGGTGGGGGGGGGGGGGGGGGTCAAATTTGACTTGCTTGTGTGGCTGCTGTGATGAATCGTTTACCTGGGGAGTTCTCAGTGGGGGTCTTCCATGCCGAGGAGCTCGAGCCAAAATCACTTGCTCGTCCGCCACCACAAAGGCGGGCTTAAGCCTGTCTATACATATTTTCTCCCAGCAACCCCCCAAATCTAACACAAAATGTTTGTCCCCTGGTTCCAGCACTCTAAACAGGCCATTGTAGGGTGGGCGCAATGGGGGGCGGTGGGCATCCTGTCTAACAAACACGAACGCTGCGTTCTTCAAAGTTTTTGGCACAAAAGTGCGTTGAAAACAGTGGTGGGCCGGGCCAGGTAGCGTACCCGTGTCCGTGCTATGCTGTGAACGCGGGGACAGATGGTTGTTCGGCGCGGGGTTATCTAGTAAAAATTCCCCGGGGAGCCGCAGCGGCTGAGAAAAAACAAGCTCCGCCGGGGAAGCCTCCAAATCCTCTTTTGGTGCGAAACGCAACCCTAACAGAACCCACAGCAACCGGTCTACCCAATTTGCATCCGTAAGCAAAGCCCTGAGCGCTGCTCTCAGTGACCTATGGAAACGCTTGCATAACCCATTGGCCTGTGGGTTGTACGCGGTTGTGCGATGAATTGCGACACCCAGGCTACGGGCCATCGCGGACCAGAGGTCGGAAACAAACTGAGGGCCCCTATCGGACGTGATGTCCAAAGGGATGCCAAAATGTGCCACCCATGTTGTCAAAAAGGCACGCGCCACGTCTGCAAACGTGGTTGCCGCTAGTGGGACTGCTTCTGGCCATCGTGTGGTGCGGTCCACCACTGTCAGAAGGTGCGTGAACCCCTGCGATGGTGGGAGAGGGCCCACGAGGTCCACGTGAATGTGGTTGAACCTCTTAGCTGGTATATGAAATGGCTCCAAAGGGGCCTTTGTGTGCCAGTGCACTTTGGCTCGTTGGCACGCTACGCAGGCTGCAGCCCATTCTTTTACCTGTTTGCGCAGGCCTGGCCATACGAACTTCACTCCCACAATTTTGACTGACGCGTGCACTCCTGGGTGCGCCAGAGTGTGAACTGACTCAAACACGCGGCAGCGCCAAGCAACTGGGACCACCGGGCGTGGGCGTCCCGTGGCAACGTCACAGATTGGGGGGAGCTCTGTCTTGCAGTACTCTGCTCTCCAGTCTTAACCCTGTTGGTCCAGACTGGAGCGCGCACACCTCCGCATTGCCAATCTGCTCTGCGGCCATGGCTGTATAATCTATCCCTACGCAGACTGGGGCCACTACTGCGCACGAGAGGCAATCCGCCACCACATTCAGTTTACCGGCCACATGCTGAATATCGGTCGTAAACTCCGAGATCGCGGCTAGCTGTCTCTTCTGCCGGCCAGACCATGGTTCCGAAACCTTGGCCATCGCGTACGTTAGCGGTTTGTGGTCCACTTCCGCAGTGAAGCTGCGTCCTTCCAGCCAGAACTGGAAGTGGTGTATGGCTAGGTGAAGAGCCAGCAACTCTGTCGAACTCACTGTATTTACGCTCACTGTCGCGCAAAGCCCTGCTAAAAAAAGCGAGCGGCTGCCAAGAACCAGTGACGCGTTGCTCCACGACGGTCCCTATGGCCACGTCCGAGGAGTCGGTAGTGAGCGCTATCCGAGCCGCCAGGTCTGGGTGCGCCAACAGTGCGGTGTTTGCCAGGGTTGTTTTAACCTCAGAGAATGCCTGCTCCTGCGCTGGAGTCCAGTCGACTCTGTCCGCCGGTTTCCGTTTCTTGAGCGCGGCGTAAAATGACTGCATGAGCTGAGCTGCACGGGGGAGGAACCGGTTATAAAAGTTAACCATCCCCAAAAACTCTTGCAGCACCCTGACCGTCTGAGGCAGGGGAAAATTCGCCATGGCGCACACCTTGTTCGGCAAGGGTATCGCTCCCTCCGGTGAGATGCGGTGCCCAAAAAAATCAATCCCCGTCATGCCGAACTGGCATTTTGCCGAGTTGATTATTAACCCGTGCTCCTCTAAGCTCCTGAAAACCGTCCTGAGGTGGGTTACGTGTTCGTCCTCGGACGCGCTGGCCACCAGGATGTCATCCAGGTAGACAAACACAAACAGCAGATCGCGCAACACCGCATCCATCATACGTTGGAATGTCTGTGCCGTGCCTTTTAATCCGAAGGGCATGTGTAAAAACTCAAACAGGCCAAACAGAGTTATTACCGCCGTTTTGGGTATGTCCTCCACATGCACCGGGACCTGGTGGTAACCACGGACCAGGTCTATTTTAGAAAAAATACTTGCCCCGGCGAGGTGAATGGAAAAATCCTGAATATGGGGAATCGGGTAGTGGTCTTGCGCTGTGGTGTTATTCAATCTGCGGAAATCTCCGCACGGTCGCCACGATCCCTCGGCCTTAGGGACCATGTGTAGTGGGGATGCCCATGGGCTGTTTGAGCATCTGATGATGCCCAACCTTTCCAAGTTGGCAAACTCCTCGAGTGCTATGGCCAGTTTAGCTGTGTCCAGGCGCCGAGATCGTGCGAAAACGGGCGGCCCAGTGGTGGTGATAAAGTGTTCCACCCCGTGTTCAGTGATGGCCGCCGAAAACGTCGGGACCGTGAGTGCTGGGAACTGAGTGAGCAGTGTGTGGAACTTACCGCCTGGAGCTGTGACGTTGGCTAGCGTTGTTGGCCCGGTCCCTCAAGCTGTACAGGGGAGAGAATCAAAAGACTTGCATTGATCAGGCGTCTGTTAGCAACATCAACTAGAAGCCCGTGTGCACACAGAAAATCAGCGCCCAAGATTGGGAAACTGCATGCCGCTATGATGAATGTCCACTCGTACATACGGCCGTGTAGGGATACATTCAGTGTCGTCTCACCAAAAGTCCTAATGTCCGAGCCGTTTGCGGCCATCAGCTCGGGGCCGCTAGCTCCTGCTAGCCCGTCGGCATAGAACGGCAGGATGAGGCTCTTTTGGGAGCCGGAGTCCACGAGGAACCATCTCCCCGAGCGCGAGTCCGTCACATAGAGCAGCTTGTTTTCTTCACCGGAGGTCGCAGCTGCTACTGACTGCCAACCTTGGCGTTTTCCCAAACGCTTGAATTGGCACAGTGGCACACATCAGCGTGCATTCTCTCCAAAGCGGCGGTGATAGGAGCAGAGTGTGT
The DNA here is from genome assembly GCA_020510985.1 of Pholidichthys leucotaenia. NCBI lineage: Eukaryota > Metazoa > Chordata > Actinopteri > Cichliformes > Pholidichthyidae > Pholidichthys > Pholidichthys leucotaenia. The sequence continues at coordinate 159,634,833 of CM035836.1, forward strand.
CTCTCTGGCGCTTCCTGGCCCCCGCTGCCGCTACCATTGCTGGCTCCTCGCTTCCGCTGGTTGTCTCACTGGATTCCGACACCGCCGCGTTCACTGTGAGTGCTCTGGTGGTGAGGGCTCTGCCTCCTGGGCCAACGCCCAGTAGTCACGCGCGGCCAGCAATGACGAATTGGCAAGGACCGCTCTTGCCTCTGCTGGGAGGTTCCGGAGGAAAAGGTGGGCAAACAGAAAATGCCCGTCGTCCGTGCCCATCAACGCCAACATCTTCTCCACCAGTTCGACCGCCGACCCATCTCCTAACTCGGAGCGCCTCGGGAGCCTCTCTGCTCTCTCGCAGTCCGAGAGTGTGTAGCACCGGGTAAGCGCAGCTTTGAGTGTCCCGTATCTATCGTGGGCTGGGGGCTGTTGGAGCAGGCTCACTACTTGCTGAGTCGTGCGAGCGTCCAGCGCTGCAATCACATAGTAATATCTGGTGTCATGCCGTTATTCCCCGGAGGGCGAACTGGGCCTCGGTGTGGAGGAACCAAGACTGCGGGTCGTGCAGCCAAAAGTCCAGTAGTTTGACCGAAACGGCGCACGTGTTGCTGGGGCTTTCCATCCGGGCCGTCTCCGGGGTGCTTGCCGCGTTGCTGGGGCTTCCCGTCTGGGCCTACTCCGGGGTTTTTGTCTCGTGTTCCATAATTCGTCAAGGGTCACCAGTGTGGAGAGTGCAATAAAGAAACCAGCATTAACTCAATACACCAGGGTCTCTCCTTTTATATCACCCAACTCATTCCCCCTGCTGCCTGAGATCTTGCATCACAATATATTTAACACATCACCCTCCTACTGTCCCCGCAGCTGCTCCTTCCTTCTGCCTGGGGTTCTACATCACCATACCTTCTCCCATCACAATACCTATTGTCCTCATCTGTTTATTCCCCCACGCTCTACCGGCAGAGGGACTATTTGCCTCGCCTCTGCTTCTAGTCTGAGATGAATATCCCAGCGTGGGTTCCCCACACCACTAAATATTAGTTTCATTGTAGTTTTTAAAATAGTTATGAAATATATTTTATTGATTTATTTAAAAACACAAAAATAAAAACCCTCCCACTGACTGAGGTTTGTTTTATTCTCAAGAATTTTAGAACAGTCATGTGTTAACCCCCACCCCCCAACCACCATCATAGTTAATCCAACTGGATAGAGCAACCCAGACCTTAGAGAGCATAAGGCCACTACAGTGGCAGAACTCTTCCTTTATTCATTTGAAAGGTTACGTTTTGAGTTGCAAAACTTTTTTTTTTTAACTTTTTTCCTTTTATACATGTCATTTTTGCCTGCTGCTTAGTCAGTTTTAGAAAACATCTAATTGATTATGTTTATTAAAAAAAGTTATACCATGCATTACATTACTACAATAAATGTAAATTTTAGATAAAAAAGTTTAAAATTCTCTCATCTCAAAACTTTGTGGAAAAAGTCTTTAATTACAAAATGAAAAAAAGAAGAAAAATAATTTCAAACATGACAAAAAGTAGCTAGTTTAAGTCAATGTTCCAAAATTACATAAAACTTCTAAATTTACTAGGAAAGAATCTTTTATTTACTAAAATATGCAAATTTCAGAGAAAAATCACAAATTTATAATTAAATTCCAGATTTACTATGAAACAGTGCAAATATAGATGTACTTTATTGATCCCAAACTGGGAAATTACAGATGTAATATAAATATAATAATAATGTCTCAACATTACATGAATGTTGAGATTTGTATTGAATGATGTTTATTTGGTTTTTTTCTACTTCATCTCCTATTCAAGTACTCACCAGGCCCTACCTAGCTTGACATGTGAGAGCAGATGAGGCTGGGATTATTCAAGGTGGTATGGTCATTTGATATTATTACCTTCCCCTGTCTCCGTGGGTTTTCACCACGCAGGTACATTAGGTTAATTGGCATCAATGGGGATTCAAAATTGTCCCTAGGTATGAATGAGAAAGTGAATGATTGTCTGTCTCTCTATATTGGCCCTGCCACAGGCTGGGTTTACCCTGCCTGTCACGCAAAGAAGCTGGTAAGGCTCCAGCCCCCCACGACCTTAAAAGAATTAAGTGGTTAAGAAGATGAATGAGGTCCCCCCCCCCCCCCCCTCTGGTGGGGCAGCTCAGACAAAGATGGAAAATGGGCTTTTGCCAGGGCAGCAATAGCCCATACCAGTGCATGTCCTTGTTGCCAAGTAACATTTCCTGGTTGCCTATGTCAGTGTTTTTCAACCTTTTCTGAGCCAGGAACCCTTTTTTACATTGAAAAAATCTCAGGGAACCCCATCAACCAAAAAATTGTTACAACAGTGTTACATATGGCTATTACAGCATATGTAATAAAATTTCAGTCTTGTAATTTGTTCATACTCACTCATTGTGAAATAACCCTCGGACCTCAGTATGGAGCAATAAGGTTTTATGCTCTTCTCTCATTTCCTCACGTAAAGATGCAAATATTTTTTAGATAATACTTTTCAGAGGCCTTGTCTTTACAAAGTTTACCATCCACATGTAGTCATCCAACACAGAAGGTAGGTCTACTGGTAAAGTCTTGGCAACAAGTGCCTCGCGATGAAAAAAAAAAACAACTAGAAAAGCACTCGGAGAGGGCAGACCTCCGCCAAGCCCACAGTTCCCCCCATACAGTGTTTAACATCATAAATATTAATCCTACATTTATTTTGTCTAACTTTATAGATTCCTTGACCATGAAAAAAATGCCATTCGCAAGTGGCATATATTAGCTACACTGTGATGCTTGTTTTTTTTTTTTTTTTCCAGACGGTGATCCGGATCACCACCAAAATCTAATCATCTGTAGGATACCCCATTTCTGACAATCTCTGAAAATTTCATGAAAATCCGTGCATAACTTTTTGAGTTATCTTGCTAACAAACAAACAAACAAACAGATAGACAGACAGACAGACAAACCAACGCTGATGAAAACATAACCTCCTTGGCGGAGGTAACAACAGTGCATTACAAAAAACATCTGGGTGTCTCTTTCACTCTGCTAACAAAGCTTGTGGTGTGGCCAACCATGGCAGCTGCTCCATCAGTACAGGCCCACCCAGTTCAGCATCTGAATCTGGTCTCTTCAAGTACAGCTCCACAAAAAATTAAGAGACCACTACAATTTTTTTTTTCTAAATTAGCATCTCTACACGTATGGCAGTCATTCAATTTGAGTATCTGTTGAATTCCATCACAAGGACACGTCAGTCTACTTAATGAGGTTCTGATTAGGTGATCATCTAAGCATGGTAAGACACATGAAAGCTGTAAATAAAAATCAATTATTACACAAATACAGAAATGACTTCTTACTAAGTTAAAACAAGAGTTGTAGTGTTTAAGAATGAACATGAACTTATTTTCTTTATATTATTTAATTAAAAAGCACATCTAAAAGCAATATCTTTTTTGTTGTTTTGGTCAGTTGTCATTTTCTGTAAATAAAGGCATTAAATGACAAAATTTTGACTTGGAATTTGCATGAGTTTGTTTTCAGCAAGTTAAAGAATAAAACAAAATTGTTAATTTTGCTCAAACACATACGTATACATTGCAAACCAAATAAAGCAATAATTTTGCAGTAGCCTCTTTGGTTGCTTAATTTTTTTTCTGGAGCTGTATATATCCATTGCTGTTTTTCATCTAGTCAATGCAACCTCTAGCACGTCTTAACAAGGTAATTAACCTCGGTGAAAAACATGAGAAAGAAGAAAAAGACGAAAACCATTATTATTGTGCTCATACTACAACCTACTGACATGGAAGAGCCACTAGTGTTATTATTACACCAGTCTTGGTGTAATACTGTAACAACAGAATATTTCACAACCACTGTTCACCAGACCTAGAGGCCATGTCCTTGCTGTGTAGGCCTTTCTATCTCCCCTGCGAGCTAACTGCAGTAGTCGTAACAGCTACGTACCTATGTTCCTCCTGACGCTCGTGTTAGCTTAGCACTCAGCCACTTCCAGCACATTATTAGACAACAGAGAGATCACCCCGACACAGCATTATTGCAGGGGATTTTAACAAAGCATGCTTAAAGACTGTATTCCCCAAATTCCACCAACACGTTAAGTGTCCCACAAGAGGGGAAAGAACACTGGATCATGTTTACAGTAACATCAATCACACCTACAGAGCCATGACCCACCCTCACCTTGGACAATCAGACCATCTCTCCGTGCTTCTAATTCCTGTCTACACCCCCCTCAGGAAGAGTTCCCCCCAACCAAACAACCAATTAAAACTTGGCCTGAAAATGCTGTCCTCCAGCTACATGGCTGCTTTAGAATAGAAAAGAATAGAATAGAATAGGCTTTATTGTCACTGTACAGTAGTACAGTACAACAAAATTGTTGATGTGCCACAAGGCTACTGCGCAGTAAAGTAGGAGAGAAGGATTAGCTAAAACACGGTTACAGAACACACGATTAAACAAGGAGCTGAAATAAAAATAAAATTAAAATAAAATAAAAATAAAAATGGCCCAGGATTGTGGAAATATACACAGATATGGTAGTGGCTACGTGGGTGGAACTATGTACATAAAAGTGCAGAATGCAGACACACAATTGAACACACAATTGAGTAAATTGGTCCAAAGATTATGAAAAATACACACAGTAGAGGTTTCACAGATGGGTCAATGAACATGAAAGTGTGGAGTACAAAGACAGGTGAGTTATTGTGATAATTAAAAGGTCCTCAGTTCTGAGCATGTGAGCGTTCAGCGGGAGGGGAGTGAGGCCTCTGACTGTTCGCAGTTCGGATGGCCCAGGGGAAGAGACTGTTTGTTTAGCTGCACAGAATGGAACATCTTTGAACAGCAGGACCTGGACTCCTACACAGAGTCTGTCCTTTTCTACATTAAGTGTTATGAAGAAAATGTGACAGTCGCCAAACACATCCGGGTCTTTCCAAACCGCAAACCCTGGATGACCAGTGAGGTCCAGGTTCTTATCAAAGCTCGCAGCTAAGCCTTCCGGCAGAGAGACAGCTCTTAGTACAGCACTAACAGAGCCAACCTGAGGAGAGGCATAAAACACGCTAAGAACGCCTACAGGAGGAGGTGGAGGGCTTCCTTACAGACAGCAAACCCCAACAGATGTGGAGAGGCATCCAGGCCCTCACCAACTACAGGGGCCAGAGCCCCAACATTGGACAGCAGCATCACTCTGGCAGAGGAGCTAAACAGCTTCTTTGCCCAGCTTGAATACACCTCCCCCAACTCGCTCCTCCTCCCTTCTCCTCCTCCCCCTGCACCCTCCCCTCTCTCTCTACAGGTGCATGAGGTGAGGAGGCAACTGAGAGCAGTGAACCTCCGCAGAGCTGCTGGTTCTGATGGCATCCCAGAAGCAGTGGTCAAACCATGTGCTAACCAGCTGGCAGAGATCCTCACCAAGCTGTTCAACCTCTTTCTCCCTGACACATGCCACTGTCTCCTCCTGCCTTAAGGCCTCCACCATCATCCCATCCCCAAAAAGTCAGCAATTGACAGCCTGAATGACTACAAACCCATAGCACTCACGTCTGTAGTCATGAAGTGTTTTGAGCGACTGGTGTCCCAGCACATCTGGGACTGTTTTCCCCCCTCCTTTGACCCCCACCAATTTGCCTACAGAGAGAAATGGTCCACGGAAGACACCATCGCTACCACACTCCACAGAGCGCTGAGCCACCTGGAGAAGCCAGGGAGCTATGTGAGGATGCTCTTTGTGGACTACAGCTCAGCTTTCAACACCATCATCCCGGACATCCTGATCAACAAACTGCACCTCCTCCAGACCCCCCCCCCCACCTGCCCCTGGATAAAAAAACTTTCTCACTAACCACCCACAAACAGTTAGACTTGGCCCCCACCACTCCTCCACACTGTCCCTCAGCACCATTTCCCCCCAAGGCTGTGTGCGAAGCCCACTACTGTATTCCCTGTATACCTTTGAGTGTATTCTAACCCACCCAACCACCGTCATCGTGAAGTATGTGGACAATACCACCTTGGTTGGGCTCCTCACTGACGACGATGCGAAGACATAAAGGGTGGAGGTAGAGAATCTGCTGCTGTGGCGCCAAGCAAACAACCTGAAACTGAATGCCCACAGAACCAAAGAACTCATACTGGACTTCAGAAAGAACAGGCAGGACCAAACCCCCCTCATAAATGGTGACCATGTGGAAACCGTCTCCGCCTTCAGGCTCCTGGACACCCACATCTCCTCTGACCTCTCCTGGACTGTCAACACCAAGGCCCTAGTGAAGAAAACCTGGCAGTGGCTGCACTTCCCCGTGTCCTGAGGAAGAACAACCTGGACCAGAAGCTGCTGCTGGCCTTCTATCTCTGCTCAGTGGAGAGCGTGCTCACCTACTGTCTTTTTGTGTGGTAATCCGGTTCCATGGCCAAGAACAGGAAGGCTGTGCTGAGGATCATTAACACCGCCCAAAAAAATCATTGGCGGCCCTCTGGCCTCCCTGGAGGACATCTCCAGATCCTCCTGTCTCAGAAAGATCAAGGCCATCACAGGAGACCCCTCACATCCCACCCACCACCTGTTTGACCTACTTCCCTCTGGACGATGGTTCAGATCAGTCAGGTCCCACACCTCCAGACTGACAATCAGTTTCTCCCCTTGAGTCATCGGAACTGCAAACAGTCAGAGCCCCCCCCCACCCCACCCCTAATGCTCACATGCACAGAACTGAGGACCCTTCAATTATCATAATAATCACACCTGTCTTTGCACTCCGCACTTTCATGTTCATTGATCCATCTGTGAAGTCACTACCATACCTGTGTATATCCCATAATCCTGCGATATTTTATTCAATCATGTGTTCTGTAACTCTGCGTTTTATTTATATCCTTCTCTCATACTTAATTGCACAGTAGCCTAGTGAAACACCCACAATTTCATTGTATTGTACAACTGTACAATGACAATAAAAGCCTCGCCGTCACAGGTCCGTGGCTCTGAGAGAGATCCGTCGCTACCAGAAATCCACGGAGCTGCTCATCCGTAAGCTGCCCGTACAGCGCCTGGTGAGGGAGATCGCTCAGGACTTCAAGACCGTCCTGCGTTTCCTGAGTTTCGCCGTCATGGCTCTGCAGGAGACCAGCGAGACCCACCTGGTGGTCTCTTCTTCGCTAAGGGGGTCACCATCATGCCCAAAGACTTCCAGCTGGCCCGCTGCATCCGCGGAGAGAGAGCTTAGACTTTCTGCTGCACATCCACCAGCCATAATGCTCTGCACTGTGTGTCTATATATATACATTTATAGTAATATGGACATATGTTTGCTAGATGTTGTTTTTTCTTGCCTTCTGATTGTTGCTCTGAGTGTTGCTATCCCTGTGCTGTTGCAATCCTGGAATTTCCCCATTGTGGGACTAATAAAGGCTTATCTCTTCTATTCTAAGCCTATTCTACAGGCCTCCATGCACAACAACTGCAAATTATTTGCAATTTTTTGGATCAACTAAGAAATGAAATTAGACAATTTCCTGAGGACCTCTGAACATTCTCTCAAGGACCCCCTCGGATCCTAGGACCCTAGTTGAAAAACGAGGGTCTATGTAACTGAAAGCTGCAGTGTCAGCACAAAGCATACAACTGTTTAAACTAGAATGTCACTAAATGGAGAAGTCTCTCCTATGCATTATGTAACCTAAACAGCACCTCATCATATGAACAAACATATAATATAAAGGCATATTTATCAGTGATATACTGTCTGTCCATATTGACTTTCCAGGATCATAATCTTGTGCCACTGACCTTTTGACTTCATAAGCATTGCCCTGACTTCATCTGTGTGGGTAAGTAAATCACACACACAAAAAAGAACAATTTGTCTCCCTTTACAAAAACAAATAGTTGGTCCAGTTCAGATTTTATTACCAGGCCCAGCTGTTGACACTGACTTTTGACAAAAAAAAATAAATAAAAAAAATAAAAAAAAAAGATTTAGCACTGCAGCTATTCTGCATTAGTCTCAGACTTTTACTGTGAAATAAAGTGGAAATGAAAAACAGTATAAACAAAGGAGGCTGTGTTTGGGAGCACTTCAGCTTAGTTTGGGCACTGATGACCTCAGAGGAGCCAAGGACTAGCAGTCCAACACCCCGAGAAAGATGGATTCCGCTGCCCGAATTGGACCCGGATTATCTCTCTGGCACAGGAGCCGGAAGAAAAGGGAGCAACCAAACATCTTTGGTCGGTGAAAAATGAGGGAGCGAGATACTATTTTTCCTTTAATTCACAAGGGGTGGCCTGGCTCTGCCTGTGATAAGGCACAAGTGATCAACATCCTCTGAGCTGGCGGCTTCCTTCCCTTCTCCCTCACAGATACAGTATGTAGGAAGCATTTTTGCCAATAGGTATGGTGTAAAAAGAAAAAAAAAAATAAGAAAATGGGAAACAGAGAGGAATCATCAGGAAGATTTAGGCACAGTGCAGACCTATATTTATGATCCTGGATAGCAGAAAGTGCTCCATTGGGCTTCGGGTGGGTTTTTTTTGTCACTTCTTGTCTTGTTTTCCTTGAAATATACATTGCACTTCCTCTCATCATAAAGAGCCCCTTCCAAACTACATTGTGACTCAACGCTTATAACTTTCTCCCCATCCATATTCAGGAGGCGCAAATAAATAAACCTTCATGCCTGATCAAATACATCATAGGCTTTAGATATTTGAGGTGTTTTACACATGGCCAACTTTGGTTAGTCAAGCATCATTAGAGCATCCAGTCAGCAGTTTTTTGTGGAAAAGTGAATAAACCCAGTGAAAAGAATCCGGCTTGCTTCATTTAAATTACTTTTTTTTTTTTTTTTAACACTGAACACTTACAGTTCAGTGGTTCGATTTGATTTTGAAAATATGGTATGAAGCAATCAAGTGACATTTGATGGAACCACGATCCCTGATTAATTTATTATATTTCATTCACCATTTGCTGACTTCTGAATTATCCAAGCACACTGCATGTTACAGAACTGCATGACTGCTGAATAAATTACCCACATTTCTCTTTTGAACCAAAAATTCAGATAAATATACAAATTTAGCCCCTAAAAAGTTTAATCACATGGAGTGTCAGCTTGTTTGTGTTTTGACACTGATGTTTGCTTCTTTTCTCTTTAGAGAGATGCGTTTTAAAGCATACAAAGTGAGCCCAGAAAAGAAAGAAAATCATCTTTAAAGAACAAATTGATTAAAAGAACTGAGATTGTTTACCCGTTGTCATCTTTCTTTTTGTTGTTCTTAAAGACGACACCATGGTTAAAGAAGGTGCAAACATCCTCTGCAAGTTGTGAAGAAGAAAAAAAAAGCCAAAGAAATATCAAACACAAAGTTATTTTCAAACACTAACATGAAAGTATGAGCAAGCCGAAATGATTAGGGGGAAAAAAGTAAATGCAGCTCTTTTATCTAAATCTTTTATCTCACAGGTGATACAAGTTGTAATGGAAGTCCCCCTTCCTGTCGTACACTCTCCCCAGTGCTGGCTTTATCTCACCTTGGTCAGGACAAATGTGAGTGATTGCTGTCTGGGCTTTTGCAGAGGAGCCAGCAGTTTGACACCGAGACTCAACTCGGCAGCTTTTACTGTTGCTTCGCCCTGCCACATTCCCCAGCCTTTCCTCCCTGCAGGATCACAACTATCACAGCCAATGAAAGCAATGGTCCCTTGACTGGCCCAAACCGTGATTAAATCTCCACATCTGAAATGCCAGAGTTTGGGCTTGCATTTGCTCAACACAGGCTGGTAATTGCATTTTTCTAATTTATTCATCTGAAAAGGATAATTGTTCACCTTGACATGATTCAGCTACAAGTGATCCATTGCCACAGATTGGTCTAATTGCTTTTTTCACAGAGGAATGGTGGATCTAATGCACATTAAAAAAAAAAAAAAGGAAAAACATCAGGGTGGCAGGGAGTTGGAGCTCTACAAACAACTTGACCAACAATGAAATAATTTAAGGCCGCCTTTCAAATGGTGTAACTGAGTTCTTCTGATTTAATATGATTTTTTACACTACTGATCCAGTAGGTACCATTTAAAAAAAACAAAAACAAAACATTTTTGATCATTAAACTACACATATCGATGGCCAAAATGCAAAACCTCCTATCTGAAAAATACACTTTTTTGACAAAACTAAAAAAAAAAACTTTTTGTTCTCTTGCAGAATGCTAGTTTTTAAGGATACCCACTACATAATACACTGTTTTGTACTATATTACTATATTATGTGTTAACAATACCACCTGCTAGCTGCACTTTGCAAGGCACTAATGCCAAAGGGCATTTTTCAAATAGGAGGTTTTGCTTTTCAGCCATCGATATGAGCTATGCATATGTATATTAGAAGTAGCTTGGATTCATCCATGAATTATTATGCTGACTCAGGCCTAGTCCACATTAGGGATGGGATCCACAGGTCACTAAAAAGTACTGATTAGGTCATGTTCGTAAGCTAAAAAGATCTGTTTGAAATATTTGTTCACTGAATCACTCAGTGCTGTACTGGAGCTCCAACTGCTTAGCTTGTTGCACTCCAGTAAATTCGCTGAGCTGCAAGTTGTCTGAAAGAAGTGGGCAGGGCTTGTTTGCTGCTTTGCAGTACATTCACTGGACTGTAGTCAGCTGAACAGAACATGCAGGGCTTGTTCACTGCCTAGGCGGTTGATTCAGTTGGTGATCCCTGCCTTCCAGTACAGGTTCCGTTAGTGATTCAGCTCAGTATGTTCAGCCATAAAAACTAGCACATCTGAATGAATCTTTCATGAACATTACAGCGCTATTGTCTATGTGAAATGGTGTGCACATCACTACATCTTTTTTTGGCCAAAAACTTTTAAATGAGCAGATTCGTCAAAAACAGATTCAACAACTTAATAATGCATTTCTCAGAATATTTCAGAATTACAGATTGCATGTAAAGTCAATGCAAAGATGTAAATAGACACAAATTTGCATCCGAGCAAGTTGCAGAGGGGCAGAGATGTCATTATAACTTCTGCAGCTGGAAATCCCAAAAGCGACGTTATGTTTAGGTTTACAATGTTGTCTGGCCAGGCACACAGCTGGGAAAATGTCACCGCCTCCTCCAGAAACTGTACCTGGATGACGGTTGTTTACACTGTTAGCTGACTAGCCCTCATTAGCACATTGTGTCCATAACACTAGGTATGTATGTGTATAAATGTTCGGTGGTGGCCAGAGAGGCCGTTTACGCAGATTGGCAGCCATGTTTCCATCAGCCTGCCCCAGGACAGCTGTGGCTACAGTAGTAGCTTGTCACTACCATTGTCTGTCTGGAGTAAATTAATAATGTATCTGTAAAAAGTGTCTTTGAGTGTCTATGATAAAGTGCTATATAAATCTGATGCATTATTATTATTATTATTATTATTAGCAGTAGTGCATGGGTGGATAAGCTCCTGACACCCCTTTTCATGTGCAGAGCTCCCAGTCCATCTGTCTGCAGGTGAGTGGCAGTCTCGTTTTCAAACTAGTTTACTCCCAGGTGTTGGTATTTTTAGTCCAGTGATGGTAGAATCTCAAGGCTGATTAGCTATCGCTACCAACTCCCTTGGGTGTGAATGTGTGAATTGTGTGTGTTTGTATGTTTACATTGAGTTAACATGTAATCACGCTGTGCAAAAAATTTACTTTGTGTTTGGTTTGAATGCACCTTTAGAAGGCTGTGCATTAAACTTCTCACTGCAACTTCCTCCAACCTTAAAAAACTAAATTTACTCTGACTATTATGCTATTATTTCCCTACTATCTGAAGATGATAACCATCTCCTAAGCTCTCTCTAGTGTTTTGTTCTAGCTTTCGCTAGTGTTTTGTGGAAGTAGCAAATCCAACTTGAGAGATCTTCCTGTACAGTACATCCGGAAAGTATTCACAGTGCTTCACTTTTTCCACATTTTATTATGTTACAACCTTATTCCAAAAGGGATTAAATTCATTTTTCCCCACAAATTTTACACACAATACCCCATAATGACAATGTGAATTTATTTTTTTTTAATTTTTGCAAATTTATTAAAAAAAAAAAAGAAATCACATGTACATAAGTATTCACATCCTTTGCTCAGTTCTTTGTTGATGCACCTTTGGCAGCAATTACAGCCTCAATTCTTTTTGAATATGATGCCACAAGCTTGGCACACCTATCTTAGGGCGGTTTCACCCACTCCTCTCTGCAGCACCTCTCATGCTCCATCAGGTTGGATAGGAACCGTTGGTGCCTAACCATTTTCAGATCTCTCCAGAGGTGTTCAACTGGATTCAAGTCTGGGCTCTGGCTCGGCCACTTAAGACCCTTTTCCACTAGCCCCGCTCAGCCCCGGTTTGAAAACCCGGCTCTACTCACTTCGGTTCGGTTCAGCCTCAGTTGCTTTTCAACTACTGCTGGCGCACCTGCTGGCACACCTGCTGTGGGTGGGATTTGTTGAACAGCAGGCGGCGCCACACCCTCGTGACGTGAAACACACGCGACTGAATCCTCCACAACAAACATGGCTGATGACGAGGAGAGAAGGAAGGAGGAATGACTGTGACATGAAACTGGTTAAATCTATGGTGCTGACTTGTTGTGCTCTGCACAATCTGTGTGAGAGTCATAGAGAGACGTTTGACACTACATTGGATGATGCAGTAGATGAACCAGTGGTGGCAGCGGCACAGAGAGCAGAGGAGCAGGGTGGTGATATTGTAGTGAACTCAATATAAGCACCCTACTTGGCTTGACAAGCGGGTTGACCCTATTGGCGACACAGGTAGAGTGCGGGACTCCGGAGCGAGAGACGTGAGTTCAAACCTCCCGGTGGGACGTCGCCATGTCAAGCTGCACGTTACAATATAACACGAGATGCTGTGATGCAATACTTGTCTATTTTGTCCACATTTATGTGCATACATATTTCAAAAATGTTTTTTGTAAATAAAATGTTGTGCATGGTCCATCTACCTGTCCTCTTGTTCATAACGCTTATCTGTTAAGAAGGTGCAAAGCCATCGGCCTAATGATGAGTCCACACTTCTGTTGTGATAATTGCTCATGCTGAGCGCTCTGACAGCCCCGTACGCTGTGGGGGTCACACACAACGTGTTCCTCCCCACACTCTCAAATTTTTTTCCCGTATATTTTTCTCTTTGGCGTACAGAAATGGCAATACGCCCGTATTTGCTAAAATTGCATTTTCCCCGTATTAAAATATGGCGAAACCGTATCACTTGACAGGTATGTAATTACATGCAGAAACACCGCACAGGCCATCTTCACAAAAATCCAGTTCGACAAGCCACTTTTGCTTAGGTGGAAATGCAAATTGAACTATAAATCATGTAGCATCATCTCACTTTGGCTCAGCAACAATTATTTTTCTGCTTAAAGACATTTTTGTTTCATCCAGGAATAATGCAAAGAAATGGATTTTCTTCCCCCAGGCCACAGCTGAAATCCCCTTCTTTTGTTAAAACCAGCCTAGCCAGCCTAAGGAATTTCCCCCAATGCCCAGCTTCACTTTTATTGCCCCCATAAAACCTACACAGATCCACGACTCAGCTAATTTCCTTAAACTGTGGACATGCTGGATTTAAACAGTAAACAACTTTAAAGTACATTATTACAAACTCAATTCTAAACCTTTATTCTTTTCAGAACTATGAAAATGCAGATGGACTCTGATGTGTTTGATGTGGAAAATCAATAATATGTGTGAAATGCATTAATCTGTGATTTTATATATATATGCATGTTGATGTTAAATGAATGTTTATTCCTGCATGTTGATTTAGAAGCACTGCTTATAAGATACACTAAGGTTAGTTTAGTTATACATAAGTTTGTAACAGTACATTCCAATGCATTTAAAACTGTGTATTCCTGTGGACTGATATCATGTGTCACCAGTCTTCATAGAACCCCAGCTTCTTCATCCTATTGGTCTCTCACAGACGAGGCCTGTTATTGGACTAAAGGTTCATCGAGCCCGCCCACGAAAGACGCTCATTGGCTGAGATTCTGGTCAGGCCGGAATCCCGCGAAACTCAACAGAGCTTATAAAAAGGAGAGAGACTCTTTTCCCAGCCTCTTTCTGCTCCGGATTCTCTTTTCGCCTGCTCCCTTCTTTCTGATCTCCTCCATTGTCTACACACAGCAAGGGAGAACAAAGGACCACATGGCGCTTTTCTGAACACAGCAGATAATTTGTTTATGTAACTTTGTATTTTCTTCTTCTCTTAAATGCCTAGGAATTCCTTTTTCTTTGAGCTCAATTCTTAATCGGAGTCAAACTCCAATTCTTAATTTATCACTTTTTGTTAAACTTTCTGTAAACCGCCGTTTGTTTAATTTTAAGGTAAACTTTAATCTTGACTTTATTTTTATAATATTTTTCTTGACCAAGCACCTCCCAAAACTATTTTTATCTAAAGTCCGAAAGTTTCTTTTCTAATTTGAAATCGGATTAGATATCTCTTAATTATTACCGAAGACCTCTTGAAGAAAGACGCAGCTCCCACATAACGTGCAGCTGTAGGATCAACACACAGCTGTCCCACATCACTCTGAAGAGACGTCGGCACCATCTGGCTAAGACCCGTTTCAACTGTGGGTCATGCAGCCCAGAATCCAGCCTCCTTCGACCGCTTGAATCTAAAGGTCGAGCTGTGAACCCTTGAAGTATCTGCTGGCAGATATTTCCCTCACATCCACAAAGTCTTGGGCTGAAAAAGGACGACAGAACTGCCATCACTGAGGATCACGTGAGCTGAAAAAAACTTTAATTCATCTGCTGAATTAAACTTGAGGTTCGGTACTAATTTATATATCTAATCAGATGCAAATTAAGAAGCCCTTAACATAACTCTCCTTTTCATTAAAATTCCGTTTTTATTTTCTTAAGATTAATTTAGGACTTTTTCATAATTAGCAAACTTTCTCCATAAATTTGCGTTGTTTTTGATAATCTGTTAACTCAAACTGATAGAAATTCGTTTCTCAGTTTAACCCTGGTTCCGAAAATATTGACATTGTTAATCTATCATTTACAAGATTGATTTTATGATTAATGAAATTATTTCGATGTCTATTAATCATTTTGTTTAATAAATATTTAAAAATGAGAAGTTGTTGGGAATTTATTTCATTCTGAGTCTGTTTCAAGCCCAGGTATCGAATTCACGGAAAATTTTTGAGACTGATTATTGATTAATTTATTGAGTGATCAAACAGGTATAAAGTGAAATTAAAGATCAAATTGCTTCTTAAAGATAGAAGCTGGTGCCCCTTACGAGTGTTATTAACTTTTCTGATGTATATGAAATGAGATTTGAGCTCAGATTCCAATACATCAATATAAATTAAATAATTCATACCTGATCATATTTATTATTTATTAATATCCATTTTCACGTTACATATATTGGTACCCCGCGTGAAGGCTTGGTTGAACTTGAAACTACTCAGAAGGAAATTAATACATAAGCTTGTGTGTGATTTTGGTCAATTTTAACTCACAAAGGTGGTTCATTGTCTGCAGCCAGTCTATTGTCTGTCTCTGTGTCACGAGGGGGAGGGGGTGAATTCGCCCCCCTGATAACTGCTGTGTGTCTGCTGACCAAGGTGGGGGTGAAGACCCCCACTGCACCCTAGTCAATTTAGTTTTTGTTGTTTAATGCATGCTTAAAAGTGATTACACGCTGAATAATTAAAATAGGCCTGGGAACAAAATAGCGAAGAAATCCTTTGTTTTCCCCATTGTTTCAACACCCCACAGGCGAAGCAAACCCTTGGGATTTAATTGAATTAACCATTGTATAAACTTGTTGAATAAAGTTTAGGGAGACTGAAGTTTTCCCGCCTTTGGAAAGCAAGGCGTGGTTTTATGGACTGAAGCTTGAGCTCTGCATCCACGTGGCACGTGCACGCTCATTCGCGCACGCGACCGTCAAGCTGTGCATGACGCGCATGTGTAGATCGGCTCAGCGACGCCATCTTAAGTCTAGGTAGAGTTCCCTGTAGCCGCCATTTTGAGTAGAGATCCTTGACTCCTTGCAACGTCATTGGGTTTCCTCTTCTGGAAGTGCAGACGAAAACTGCCTCCATCTTGTGGTGAAACATAGGGACTACAATTTTATTTAAACTTATAATCTTTAAAGACGATTTATAACCAAATTAAGTCTTCAAAGTAACTACAAAGCCGTTCATATTATTTGGAATAAACTAAATTTAACACTAATCCAAACTTTTATGCCAAGAATAAAAGGAAAAGGACCTGTTGGCTTCTGAAAGTTTTTTCTCAGGGGTGGAATCCCACTCATTACATAGATACCTATAGCAGGAACATATACAAACACCTCTATTGTATTTAATCACTTATATAACCACATATTATAATCTTTTAAGCTAAAAGCAAACATATTTACACACTTTTAAGCAAAAAGTTACAAACTTTGAAGCTATATGTGTGCTTATTTTGCTGTTTTTAAATGTGATATGGTGTGATTCCCTTCTCACAGAAACCCAGTTTTAGCTTAAGGATTCTAATGCTGATGTCTACTCAAGAGTAACATTAAAGTAGGATTAGTCCTGTGCATTTTGACAAATTTACAGACTTATTGAATATTTATAAGTTTTCCTCTTTCTCAAATTTAGGAAACCACATTAAGCAATTAACACTTAAGCAAAGCTCTAGGTGTTATTTAAACTCATTGTGTCATTTCTGATTCATGCTTTCTCTACAGGAAAAGAAAAACACTTAACCAACCAGCATAATTTTCAAATTTTTCCCAGGATTTAAGAAAAAGTCAAAAAGGTGCAAACACTGATTATTCTGTAAATAAGAAATTTATAGATCACAATCAAGACAGATCACTATTGGCTTCAATCCTAAGAAATCCTTGGACACCAAATATTCAAACAATTCACTTGTTTCTAATTTGTAAATATTTTAAACATTTAATGCTTCAAAGGAAAATAGGCTTTAACAAATAAAACCAAAGGAAAGCCTTAACTTTAAAAGGAAGTGGAAACTTATAATCTTAAATCTTTAAAGCATTTAGCCTCTTTTGCTTTTGGATTTCTTTTGTAAATAAAATCCTCACTTTCAAAGTGACATTCTGCAAAATTCCAAAGCTAGTTATTGATGACAAATTCCAATACTAGACTTTGAAAATCAAAGGAAAGAAGTCAATCCACACAATTGAAATTTCAGTTTTGTTTTGCGAAACAAATTCAAACCAATTTCAATTTAACTTTATTTAACAACATAGTTTCAACGAACGAATTATTTGAAGCATCACTACATTTCTAAATAATTTCAAAATTCTATTTCCCATCCTGCAAGCCTACAAGTTGAAACAAATTCTAAAGGAACTTTCAACTACCACGGTTGTAAAATAAAACACTCAAGGTTAAACCTTGTTGAACAAATTTAAGAATAATCAACAAGTTGAATTTTTTTTTTTTAGAAGCTAAATAACAACGGTCAAACATGACGAGTCATCAGACAACCGACCAATTTACCAAACTGGATGACCTTCAAACAACATTGGAAGCATGGACTTCTAATTTAATTTCTAGCTTCACAACACGGGTCAAGGAAACACAGCCCGAAGAATTGGAGCAACTCACTGAAGAACTTTTGAATGGACACACTGAGAAACCACCAGAAGGCAAGGACCTCACCAGTGTGTTAGGTAAGTTTGTGCTAACATTAGTCGCAAGATTAAAGGTAGCCGAGAACGAGCTAGCAAATCAACAAACAACGATCTTATCTCTCCAAGAAGAGAATGAAACACTGAAAGGAAATTTGGAACAATCTCAAGAGGAGAATGACAAAACTCAAAATCAACTGGATGAAGCGGTACAAGATTTGGACCGTGCAGAGTCACAAAAGGAACGGTTGATGCATAACAATGACACGCTTCATCAAGACAACAATGAACTTGAAGATGCCCTTCAAGACACAAAGAAGGAACTCAGAAGAGTTGAAGGTCAACTTGAAAATGTGAAGAAAGACTACAAGGAATGTCAACTGCTCCTAAAGGAAAGACATGAACACCGGGACACCCACCGCGCTCCCTCGCCCGATTCCCGTTTCGAATACGGACGACCGCGTGGACAGCGTGCGTGTGCCCCTTCAGATCGCGACCTTGACAAGATCGCGCAAAATATCACCAAATTTGATCCAGGACCTACGGGTTCACCTGATGCCAAAGTCTATTTACAGGACATTGATTACTACCTGCGTAAGTACCCTGATGCTACGACAGACGATCGCATCTATCTGATCAAACTAACATCTAACAGGTCAGTATCAAAATTCATAGACAGACAGCCGGCAAACATCAAAGCAGATTACACGCTGCTCCGCGAAGCCATCGAAAAGGAGTTCTCCGACGACTGCCTACAGGCAGGGCTAACCGCAGCCCTAGCCGTGAAGCAAGGTCGCTCAGAGCCAACACAAGCCTACTATCAGAGACTCCTACTTGCATATTTTGGATCTCAAAATACACCAGGGATGGAAGAAGACCACAATTTCAAGACCCTCTTCATCCAAAACCTCCATCCCACTGTGAGTCATTACCTAGGAGTTACAGCTAACCCAAGGTCAAACTCAATAAGTCAGCTGAGAGAGTTTGCACACTATGCGTTCCAAAAACAGCAACAAAGTCGCAACAAGCACACTGAGCCTGCCACAGTGCTAGCTATTAGCGATACATCTAACACCTTGGAGTTGGAAGGAGCCCCTCGCTCCACTCCACCTCTTACACCGCGAGTACATCAACAGCCGAAGCATTTTCCCAAGCGACCTCAGCAAGGTCAAAACCAAACTAGGTCCTCTGGATACCACTTTGGACCAACTTTGCGAAAACCCGACTACCGTCGTAGACCATATCCACGGGATAGGTCACGAGAACACGATACAGACTACCATGATGACAGATACCGATACGAAGACGCGCGTAACCGCGACAAATGGTCTCCATCTCATCACAGAAGCTCAGAAGCAGAGACCTATCACAAACCTTGGAAGGAAGAAGAAACTCCTACATTCAGTAGAGAAGCTATTGAAATTGTCCAACACCTCCTAGCAGAGATTCAAAACTACAAAGAGAATAAAACTGCTAACATTCTAGCTATATCAGCTGTGCCAACTCAAAACAAGCGTTCCAAACGAAGGAAACGCAAGAAGAAAATCCCTCATGCAAATGAGGAAGGACCAAAGGACTCAACACAGTCCAGTGCTGTCATGGCAGCCCAACCACAGGTCACAGACCACTCCTCTAACATATCGCAACTCTGTGTCGAACCACCGGTTCCACAATTTCTATGCGATTTAAACGAGAGGGGGGTGGCACGGAAATTCTACCTTCCACTGACCCTTGAAGACATGGTGTGTCAGGACGCTGTTTTAGACACCGCCGCTGACATCACTCTCATGTCACACACCCTTTTTGACAAACTACGTGTAGCCGCTAACCGCGCTAACAAATATTTGAAACTGGAACCCTGTTCATTAGCCGTGCGACCATATGCGCTCACTAAAACAACCCTGTTGGGCGCATCACTACTAAACATGTCCATTGGACCCATGACCTTGACACATCCGGTCTACGTGTCCAAACTGGACGCCATTCCATTACTTGTTGGCAAAGACCTACTGAACCGTTTTGAGCCACTGATTGATTTCAAGAACCTCAAACTATGGGCTCAAACGCAACACCCTCACCCATTTGACCCAACAAGAACAACTGAATCACAGTGCTTTGTTCTGAACACTTTGGACACCCCAAGTCTCACACAACTAGCACTGATGGAACAACTGCAACCGAGTGAAAGCGACCGCCAAGACCAAGGTGAGTACTGTCCACGAGAAGTCAAGTCACCTTCAAATACAAGGTCAAGCCAAACACTCAAATGATCTTGAAAACTCAATGGCCGAGCAGAAAACCCCAAACGACCCTCTTAAACCCCTTGATACCCATGATTCTATGGTGGTGTCACATTTTGAAACCCACCCACCCGCCCATGAGGCCTGCATGGTCACAAGAGCCCCACCAACCAGCTCTCTAGACCCTCTAAAACCTCAACTTTTTGCAACAACGAACCCAACTTTTGCAAACGCAAGGCGCACAGTCACTCAACCGTGCAACCAAATGATCCATAAAACCGTCAAACACCGGTTGGATAAAACGGTACATGCGCTACCCGCATCTAAACCCTATGACATACCAAAACTGATGCCACTTCATACGACACAATCTTCTCTGCAGCTATGCAATGGCACTCCTGATCATGCTTCCGACGAACCATCATCTCCACCGCTCAGTGTTCCTCGAAACCAGAGGGGGGTGATGACTGCCAATGCCCATAACATTCCAGCTGCAGAACACAAAAACGTCAAAACGACATACAAAGCTCCCAAGTCTGTATTTCAAAACCATTCGGACCGATTCGCCAAACGACACAAAGCGTATAACGATCAAAAACTCTTGCATGACAAACTGCGAAGGGGGGACAAGATCTTCCACCCCACATTCGTACCGCAGACACCTGAAATAAATTTACAGGAAAGGAAAATCACTCCTAAATTCCTGCCCGAGTGGATGAATCCACACATTGTCAACAACAATCTTTGGCCACCCAAGAGCCAAACCCAGGACCCCATTTTCAAATGGGCTCACCAAAATCAGAGTAACCTTTACCAAAACCCCATGGGACTTGTCGGGTACAACACTGTCAAAGTAAGTCCATAAATAAGATTAAAATCAAACCTACGTCTGAGAAATAACTGTAGCTAACTACTAGCCTCAGGTACACTCAGTCAAATTTCTCCAATCAGTTAAGTGCATCAAAACCTCCAGAAAGGAAAGGGTATATTAAAACCAAATTAGCCCTTAAAGTAATTTCAAAGACCTCTGTAAAATCTAATAAACTTCAATCAACTTACTATTACCAAATAGTATATACAAGACATTCAACACCATTAGCTTGAGCTAATAATCTTAAAACTCCCATCAAAGGTGAGAAAAACAAGCACAAGGTTTAGAGTTCAATCTCTTAAGCTCTATTCTGTAATTTCCCAGTTTTGGGATCAATAAAGTACATCCATCTAAAAGAAATCATTTCACCTCTGAGAGGAATTCTCATTTGCCAACCAGGTATCTAAAGAAAGATCAACAAGAAGATTAAGATCCGAAACCACTCACTTTTGTTTGCTGAGATGATGGCCCTCCTGTTTATCAGTTTAGCCATCTGCCTAGCAATCACACCCACTGTTACCCAGTCAGAATTGGGCCAAGCCAAAACGAAAGGTCAAAGATCCTCGGATGGATTCTTAATAACAGCCTCATCCTTAGAGCCTCTAGCTAACCTTAGCATGCCCACTGTTAACTCGGTCAACACCGTTAAACCAAAACGCCAGGTTGTCAAACCACAAATCGTTACCAAAATCTTACAAGACACTGTGTTGGTTTTGAATGCTTGCTCCGAAGCTTCAGTCAAACTCAACAAGGTCTTGAACTCTTTGCTCTTTGTGTTAAAGGTTGACTATGCTCACACACAGCCAATGTCTATGTTACTCTCAGAAGTAGCTAGAAACATTAGCTTTTCAGTTAACGCTTTAGCAATGAATATGCTCTCTCATCATATCCTTTTTGCAGTAAATCCAAATTTACTTCTCATTGCCATCCAAAGAATGATAACGACATGCTATGCCCACTCAGTTTTTCTGAACAAAAGCCTCAAACACCCTATGATTTGGACATCTATGGAACCATGGTTTAGTCTAACTAAACAAATTCAATTTGAACCTCCTTGAGTCACCTCAACACTGATTAGTCTGAATCTACCTCAAATATGAAAGAATTTTATTTTTGCTTTTGACTAAGATTTTTGGATACTTGCATGTGTATATACAAATAATCCTTTATACTTTATTTAGATTTTATGCACATTTAAACTGTTTTTGAAATTTTTACTAGATATTTTTCAGCAAACCCAAAACATTGATATCAAGTATGTCAAAACCCACATACTTCTAGTTCAATTTTTTATTTACAGTCTTTACAGGCTTATACAGAACTTTAGTATATCCTAGACAATTATACAATGTTTATATTTGGTCACGCCAAAATTATTTTTGAAATTTCCAGAAGTTTTTCAGAAAACCAAATTTAAGGACCTACACTTTGGAATAGATACTGTTCACAAGCTTAAGACTTATCGACATCAGAACTTTAGTTCAGCATTTGGATCAAGCCTCGCCAAATTGGGATTTGATGCCTAGGATTGCTATCAACGCTGAATCAACGTCACCATTGCTACCAGAGGGGGGACTGTAGCATCATCTCACTTTGGCTCAGCAACAATTATTTTTCTGCTTAAAGACATTTTTGTTTCATCCAGGAATAATGCAAAGAAATGGATTTTCTTCCCCCAGGCCACAGCTGAAATCCCCTTCTTTTGTTAAAACCAGCCTAAGGAATTTCCCCCAATGTCCAGCTTCACTTTTATTGCCCCCATAAAACCTACACAGATCCACGACTCAGCTAATTTCCTTAAACTGTGGACATGCTGGATTTAAACAGTAAACAACTTTAAAGTACATTATTACAAACTCAATTCTAAACCTTCATTCTTTTCAGAACTATGAAAATGCAGATGGACTCTGATGTGTTTGATGTGGAAAATCAATAATATGTGTGAAATGCATTAATCTGTGATTTTATATATATATGCATGTTGATGTTAAATGAATGTTTATTCCTGCATGTTGATTTAGAAGCACTGCTTATAAGATACACTAAGGTTAGTTTAGTTATACATAAGTTTGTAACAGTACATTCCAATGCATTTAAAACTGTGTATTCCTGTGGACTGATATCATGTGTCACCAGTCTTCATAGAACCCCAGCTTCTTCATCCTATTGGTCTCTCACAGACGAGGCCTGTTATTGGACTAAAGGTTCATCGAGCCCGCCCACGAAGGACGCTCATTGGCTGAGATTCTGGTCAGGCCGGAATCCCGCGAAACTCAACAGAGCTTATAAAAAGGAGAGAGACTCTTTTCCCAGCCTCTTTCTGCTCCGGATTCTCTTTTCGCCTGCTCCCTTCTTTCTGATCTCCTCCATTGTCTACACACAGCAAGGGAGAACAAAGGACCACATGGCGCTTTTCTGAACACAGCAGATAATTTGTTTATGTAACTTTGTATTTTCTTCTTCTCTTAAATGCCTAGGAATTCCTTTTTCTTTGAGCTCAATTCTTAATCGGAGTCAAACTCCAATTCTTAATTTATCACTTTTTGTTAAACTTTCTGTAAACCGCCGTTTGTTTAATTTTAAGGTAAACTTTAATCTTGACTTTATTTTTATAATATTTTTCTTGACCAAGCACCTCCCAAAACTATTTTTATCTAAAGTCCGAAAGTTTCTTTTCTAATTTGAAATCGGATTAGATATCTCTTAATTATTACCGAAGACCTCTTGAAGAAAGACGCAGCTCCCACATAACGTGCAGCTGTAGGATCAACACACAGCTGTCCCACATCACTCTGAAGAGACGTCGGCACCATCTGGCTAAGACCCGTTTCAACTGTGGGTCATGCAGCCCAGAATCCAGCCTCCTTCGACCGCTTGAATCTAAAGGTCGAGCTGTGAACCCTTGAAGTATCTGCTGGCAGATATTTCCCTCACATCCACAAAGTCTTGGGCTGAAAAAGGACGACAGAACTGCCATCACTGAGGATCACGTGAGCTGAAAAAAACTTTAATTCATCTGCTGAATTAAACTTGAGGTTCGGTACTAATTTATATATCTAATCAGATGCAAATTAAGAAGCCCTTAACATAACTCTCCTTTTCATTAAAATTCCGTTTTTATTTTCTTAAGATTAATTTAGGACTTTTTCATAATTAGCAAACTTTCTCCATAAATTTGCGTTGTTTTTGATAATCTGTTAACTCAAACTGATAGAAATTCGTTTCTCAGTTTAACCCTGGTTCCGAAAATATTGACATTGTTAATCTATCATTTACAAGATTGATTTTATGATTAATGAAATTATTTCGATGTCTATTAATCATTTTGTTTAATAAATATTTAAAAATGAGAAGTTGTTGGGAATTTATTTCATTCTGAGTCTGTTTCAAG
This sequence comes from Pholidichthys leucotaenia, assembly GCA_020510985.1. Taxonomy (NCBI): domain Eukaryota; kingdom Metazoa; phylum Chordata; class Actinopteri; order Cichliformes; family Pholidichthyidae; genus Pholidichthys; species Pholidichthys leucotaenia. Next base: position 159,659,069 of record CM035836.1, read on the forward strand.
CCCAGGTATCGAATTCACGGAAAATTTTTGAGACTGATTATTGATTAATTTATTGAGTGATCAAACAGGTATAAAGTGAAATTAAAGATCAAATTGCTTCTTAAAGATAGAAGCTGGTGCCCCTTACGAGTGTTATTAACTTTTCTGATGTATATGAAACCCGCGTGAAGGCTTGGTTGAACTTGAAACTACTCAGAAGGAAATTAATACATAAGCTTGTGTGTGATTTTGGTCAATTTTAACTCACAAAGGTGGTTCATTGTCTGCAGCCAGTCTATTGTCTGTCTCTGTGTCACGAGGGGGAGGGGGTGAATTCGCCCCCCTGATAACTGCTGTGTGTCTGCTGACCAAGGTGGGGGTGAAGACCCCACTGCAACCCTAGTCAATTTAGTTTTTGTTGTTTAATGCATGCTTAAAAGTGATTACACGCTGAATAATTAAAATAGGCCTGGGAACAAAATAGCGAAGAAATCCTTTGTTTTCCCCATTGTTTCAACACCCCACAGGCGAAGCAAACCCTTGGGATTTAATTGAATTAACCATTGTATAAACTTGTTGAATAAAGTTTAGGGAGACTGAAGTTTTCCCGCCTTTGGAAAGCAAGGCGTGGTTTTATTGGACTGAAGCTTGAGCTCTGCATCCACGTGGCACGT
>CM035836.1:159659727-159807227 GCA_020510985.1 Pholidichthys leucotaenia
TCTCCTTAACGTGTTTTCTGATGTATATGAAATGAGATTTGAGCTCAGATTCCAATACATCAATATAAATTAAATAATTCATACCTGATCATATTTATTATTTATTAATATCCATTTTCACGTTACAATCATGTGCTGATACATGTCATATTTTCCCATGTAAAGGTCTCCCACTTTTACTTACAAATTGATTTTTAATTTTTGGGAAAAGGGAATATAAATTTTGCACTTGTTGGTAACAACAGTTGTGTGCAACAAAAACACAGTTGTGTATCCTTGTCCGATTTGTCTACTGTTATTAGTGCCAAATTTTTGCTAGATTCCTTCTTAATTTATTAAATTTTGACTGGCGATGCAACATTCAACTTACACGTACTTACCTTTAGCAGTGTCTACAAGTTCAAGCACACCTGTACAACTGCTTATAACCTAAAAAATGTACCCGTTCAAGAGAAATGGATTCCGCATTGCAAATTTGTTTAAAATAAAAAAAAAAAAACCTACCAAGACATTACGTTTCGTTGTGTTGTTAAAAATTAAATTACCATTAGAAGGCTATACACCTGACCTGATGAACAGCAGCATGTGGAGTGAACAGAGAATGGAATGTGTATGTAATTACTGGCTTTTCTCATACGGTGTCATAACAGATAAACCAGACTTTTGATGCAAACAATACAATTTTATTCCCGAAGCAAAATTTACAAACAAAAAAACAGACTGGGCGATGACATCTCTGCGAGCTCTTCCCTTCGTAACGCAGCGTCCTGTTCCAGGGCTTCATGCGCATCTGCCCGCACATCTGCAGCCACCTGTCACAAATGCTGCATGTACTCCTGATTCTTGCCGCTGGTCATGTTGCCGTTCCAAGAGCTGCATCTCTTCGTCATGCATGTTGACCATCGCTAATGTAAGGTCAGCGATGGGAGTTGTCTGTTTTCGTCTTGCCTAGATGGAAAGACAGAAAGGCATGGTCGTTAAAGCTGGATCACTACATATATTATTGGAATTACACAGGTGAAAGTCTGTGGTGGAATGTCACTATTATATTATGCTTCATTGCTGTATATAAGCTGAACTGTCATGTTGCTGCCCCTCAGTAGAGCAGATTTTGCAACACGCAGGGTGCTGTCTTCGGCTGCAGCCCCCCTGCAAAACTAAAAAGGATTAAGATTAAGAATATGGATGGATGGATGGGTAATGTTTAAACTAGTTGCTTGTAGTGTGGCCGCAGAAATCTGAATGGGTTAATACAGTCAGCTGACGCGAAGCATTTCAATGAAGCATGTTGATTTCAACGGCAGTTCATCAGCTTTATTTGTTTTTCTAAAAGAGGAGTTACAACAGCACCAATCACCACACCTAAAAATGGTTGTGGAACACCGATAAGTGAAGACCAAAGAATAACCTTTTTGTACATTTAAAAAGACATTTTCAATTAATTAATATGCAGCTACAGGAAATTGCATTAATCAATTTGGGACATAACTTGTTAGGCTCCAGCCCCCCCGCAACCTGTAAAGGATTAAGCAGTAGAAGATGGATGGATGGATGGATGGATTTTCGACCCTGGTTTCCGCTGCTGGACCTGTTTCAACCAAAAAAAAAAAAAATCGTGGTTATTGTGCCTTACCGGCACTTGAACGTGATCCAGATGGAGCTGGTGGTGTGGAGCTGATCCAGCTGGCGCTCAGCCAGACGCACACGCAGACGCAGATGGAGCTGGTGGTGTGGAGCTGATCCAGCTGGCGCTCAGCCAGACGCACACGCAGACGCAGCGCCAGGAGAGTCTGCTGTGTCAATCATCTCCACTGAGGTGGACCCCTGTGATATGAAATGCGATTCTAGAAAGAAAATGCACGCAATTTAAAACTTAACACCAAAGTGCAACATGTACACAACACTCTCAAGTTTTTAACCAGAATACAATAAGCGTAATTCAGCGTTTTGTTCGCGCTAATACTTAACACAAAGCAAGCGTGAATCTGCAGTTGGCTGCAAAACAATACGCAAGCCTCAGTAACAACCATTACCCACAATCTAACAACCTTCCTATTTCTTAAAAACAGTGAGCTTGGCACAGAAAGGATCAAGTGGCGAACAGATGCGCAATATCAAATAAACACTCACCATCCACGGTTTCCAAGGGCCGTGACCGTGACTGTGACCGTGTGGAGCCCAATGTCTCTCAGCGAACCACTTCCACTCCTTCCATCCGCTGAACTTGGAGCATTGTGGTCCTTCACTGCTCGGTAATCGCTTTTCAGCTTTTTCAGCTTCCCCCGACACTGTTTGGCAGTACGGATGTGCCCTTGGGAAGCCATCTGCTCGGACACCTGCATTTCGAGAAGATCCGTCCAACTCGCGCTGGATGCGATCGTCGCCTAATATAGAAAGAAAATTGCACACCTCCTAATACATAATATTAGGAGTATATTATTATATAAGTATATTATACAGTATATTAATATAATATACCGTATTAAAGGGGCGCACTGTGTTCACTGCTGAACAATTACAAATGGCGGTCGTGGAGTAAATTCAGCAGAAAAAGTCGCTTTCATGATGTCACGACCTGACCAATCAGCGGCGACCAGTCTCTTAAAGTCATATCACAGCCCAACTCAGCCCTACTCAGCCCGGTTAGACCCTGCCCTGGATCAGGTACGAAAAAAGTACCTGCTAACCGGTGCTGGGGCTAGTAGAAAAGTGCCTAAAGCGGGCTGAGTGGTGCGGTGTAGGGCCAAGTGAGGCTAGTGGAAAAGGGCCTTTAGTGACATTCACAGAGTTGTCCTGAAGCCACTCCTTTGATATCTTGGCTGTGTGCTTAGGGTTGTTGTCCTGCTAAAACCGTCGCCCCAGTCTGAGGTCAAGAGTGCTCTGGAGCAGGTTTTCATCCAGGATGTCTCTGTACATTGCTGCATTCATCTTTCCCTCTATCCTGACTAGTTTCCCAGTTTCTGCCACTGAAAAAACATCCCACAGCATGATACTGCTGCCAACATTGGCGTGGTTATGAACAATACCTGGTTTCCTCCAAATTTGACACCTGACATTCGTGCCAGAGAGTTCAATCTTTGTCTCATCAGACCAGATAATTTTTGTTTCTCATGGTCTTAGAGTCCTTCAGGTGCCTTTTGGCAAACTCCAGGTGGGCTGCCATGTGCCTTTTGCTAAGGAGCGGCTTCCGTCTGGCCACTCTACCATACAGACCTGATTGGTGGATTGCTGCAGAGATGGTCATTTTTTTGGAAGGCTCTCCTCTTTTCACAGAGCAATGCTGGAGCTCTGACAGAGTGACCATCAGGTTCTTGGTCACCTCCCTGACTAAGGCCCCTCTCCCCCAATAGCTCAGTTTAGATGGCGGCCAGCTCTAGGAAGAGTCCCGGTGGTTCTGAACTTCTTCCATTTACGGATGATGGAGGCCATTGTGCTCACTGGGACCTTCAAAGCAGCAGAAATTTTTTTGTATCCTTCCCCAGATTTGTTCCTTGAGACAATCCTGTCTCGGAGGTCTACAGACATTTCCTTTGATTTCATGCTTGGTTTGTGCTCTGACATGCACTGTCAGCTGTGGGACCTTATATAGACAGGCGTGTGCCTTTCCAAATCATGTCCAGTCAACTGAATTTACCACAGATGAACTCCAATTAAGCTGTAGAAACATTTCAAGGATGATCAGTGGAAACAGGCTGCACCTGAGCTCAATTTTGAACTTCTTGGCAACGGCTGTGAATACTTATGTACATGTGATTTCTTGGTTTTTTTTATTTTTAATAAATTTGCAAAAATCTCAAAAAAAAAGTTTTTTCATGTTGTCATTATGGGGTATTGTGTGTAGAATTTTGAGGAAAAAAAAAGATTTTAATCCCTTTTGGAATAAGGCTGTAGTATAAGAAAATGTGGAAAAAGTGAAGCGCTGTGAATACTTTCCGAATGCACTGTAAAGGCTGCATTGTTTTCTCCACATTAAAGCATTATACCTTGGCCCTTTTGATGTGGTTGGACAGGCATAAAACAAACCACTTCTTTTCCAATATAACACAGCGCTTAGTGCTATTTCACGTACCCTGCTAAGTGATAATGGATAGTTTTATGAACTAAAATCCAAACTGCACCCAGACTAAGTAAGTACCTTCTTGCAAATGCACAATAAATAATTTAAATGTTTACTCTATCAAAATGGAAGCATTGTTAAAACACTTATTGTTGGCCTTTCTGTATGTTAATGTAGACAAATGAGTTTATGTATTTCTACACAAATCCCCGTCAATCGTCCAGAAATCAGGATTGTTTATTTCTGTGAAGGAGACATAAAAAGTATGAAAAATATAATCTTCAAAGTTAATCTTCCTCAGGGTTCCCAGTGCAGAGCTGTCAGAGAAATAGTACAGTTATGACCTTTAAAATATCCCAAAAGTGTTACTTCATACCGTCCCATCTTTTCTGCATAGCATTGGTGCATCTCATGCAATTGCTTTGAATTAAAGATCACTGTTCCTTTGATAGATTTTCATTCTACGGAATTAAGGAGGATCTGCTATGGTGCATCTCCTAATGACATCCCATCTCCCATAACAGTCCTGACATTTTGCTTGCCGTATTTGTTTGGCACTCTTCGCCTTCTCTTTGAAGGTCACTCCTAAATTACTTTTAAGCATGCAAATCACTAAGTCCGCACTCCACCTTTAATGCTTGAAAGGTTGGACACAGGAGTTTTTTTGTTTTTAGGCTCTAATTATCTTGTTTCCCAGTCAAATGAATAACACCTTCCTCCTAACAGCAGTAAAACTTATTGCCAAACACAATGGGAAGTCAGAGGTTAGATACCAAATAATTTTTTGTGCAGTGGTTTGACATACTGAACGGTGACTTAAAATTTTCTAAAAGGGGTGCTGTGATCTGTAACAGCATTTGTGTTCACTTGCTACTAATCCTGCAATTAAAACATGAAATCTGTCAGAAATTGCATGGCCAGCAATTTGAGTACATTAATCTTGTGTGAAGCCACATTTCAGTAATTTGAGCCCTGTATTTATTCTCCTGTTGGGTCTTGATCAACATGCATGCCTCCTCATTCAGGTCAACAATTACTAAGAATGTGCGAAAAAATACTTCTAAGCAACATGCAATTGAAGACTCACTGACTGTAGCTATAGTAAATTCAAAGAAAGCTCATAAATGGGAAAATGTGTTATTTAGAGCACAAGCAAGACAACACTAGTCCTCCTTCAACACAAAACAACAGCGAGAATGGAGCAGTGAGGGCAAAGCTGATTACTGTTTCCCAGTGTTTTAAGACTTAAAAGATCCATCTACTGTGTAATTTGGCAAAACAACATCCTAAAAATGATTTCCAAGACCATTCTGCACCTTATTATTTACATCGAAACGCCATCATCTGTACCACAGTAGAAAGCAATGTGCTCTCTAAGTGGGCAAAAGGAATTGTGTGGGAGGTTAAAGGAGAATGTGAGTCTGAACTTCATGTAAAATCCACTATTCTCTAAAAACTGGTGAACTTTTCTTAGAAATATTGTCTTTACAAAATGGAGAAAGTGGTCAAGTTAGTGTAGTCATGAGTTTGACATTTTGGCCGTCACCATCATGTTGTTTTGAGGCTGATGTGACCCTGTTCAAACAAGAGACTGTCCTCCAACAGAAAACACACTAAGTGTTCATTTTTTCCTAACAAGTCTTAACCCTTATATGCACATTTTGACATTAAATGACCTCAAGTAGATGCGGAAATAATGACATGAAGATGCTTCTTCTTCTTTCGGCTGCTCCCTATTAGGGGTCGCCACAGTAGATTTGGCAAGGTTTTTACGCCAAATGCCGTTCCTGACGCAACCCTCCCCATTTAGCCAGGCTTGGGACTTGCACTAGGGGTACAATGGCTTGTGCTCCCACTGTGGTTGAATAACCAACTTTCCTTTCCCCATTCTATTTTACTGAGCACCAAGCTAGAAGGCAGAAAGTACCATTTTTATGGTCTTTGTTATGACCTAGTTGGGGTTTGCACATACAACCTCCAAGCTGTGAGGTGGATGCTCTACCACTTGGCCACCACTCTGGTATGTGTGTGTAAATTGGAACCTAACCCTTTTCTATCTCTAAACCTTTCCATTACACTAACCATAACCACCTAAAATGTGCATTTAATGCCATAGGAAGTTAATTGTGAAACTAGAAGTGAGTCATGAACAAAGAAGTGAAAGTAAATGCAAATGACAGAAACCAGAGATTAAAAATGGGGATGTGAATTCCTGTGTGCGACTACCATTTTTGGTTCTGTCCAGTAGCCCATACCTATTTCTGTACATGGATTTTTGAAATCAGAAAATGCTGTGAAAGGTAGTGACATCATCATCATATGAGACAGTACATACGGTTGTATTCTGGGGTAGGGAACTCATGATCCATTTTTACATGTTACTTAAGAAAACTTGTTGCCAGAGAAGATTAATTCAATCATTGGTTAAAAACTGCTACATGTTAACACACCAAAAAGGTGGCGCACAAGGACAAATTAAATTAGAAATTTATTTTGTGGGCTATGTATCATGTCGAATAAATAAACCAATTAAAGATCATGCAGTTCAACTCAAATTAAGCTGTTCTGACAACTAACAGACAACTGGAGTCTTTAGCTTTAGCTTTCACGCAAAAAAGCCAAAGTCTAGCATATTCTTAAGTTAGACTAGTAATGGTAATCAAACTACCTGAATAAATAAAGACACCTGGAATTTGTCTGAAAGGACTGATGCAGGTTGACAAAGCTGCCATTCCATTAATAATCAGTTCTGATGAATCATAATAAACATTTAAATATTGGTTGTCCTCAGTCAAGGAGTTGTGCCCTTTCCTTAATGCAAACTCGTACAGTAAAATTTAATTTTTTTAACCATCTTTCATTAAACTTTTTGGCAATCACTATGGAAAATTTGCAAAAAATATATATAACTCATCACAGCTTTAAGTGCAGTTTAAAGTCGGGTAATCCCGCTCTTACTTGTTGCTGATTGTTTTTTTTTAAAAAATCATAATAATGCTCCCTTACTAAAGCCGGACAGTCATCCAGATGTGTGATGTGAATTTATATTGCTGCTAGGTACTTCCATCCATCCATCCATCCATCCATCCATCCATCCATCCATTTTCTATCACTTTTCTGGAGGTCCGGGTCGCGGAGGCAGCAGTTCAAGCAGAGAAACCCAGACTTCTTTGTCCCCGGCCACCTGCTCCAGCTCTTCAGAGAGGATACCAAGGCGTTCCCAGGCCAGCTGGGAGACATAGTCTCTCCAATGTATCCTGGGTCTGCCCCGGGGTCTCCTCCCAGTGGGATGAGCCCGAAACACCTCAAGTGGGAGGCGTCCAAGAGGCATCCTGATCAGTTGCCCTAACCACCTCAACTGGCTCCTTTTGATGTGGAGGAGCAGCGGTTCTACTCTGAACCTCTCTTGGATGACTGAACTCCTCACCCTATCTCTAAGGGTGAGTCCAGCAATCCTACAGAGAAAGTTCATTTCAAGAGCTCATTTCACCCATAGGTGAGGGGAGGAACGTAGATTAACCAGTAAATCGACAGCTTTGCTTTAGAGCTCAGCTCCCTCTTCACCACAACAGACTGGTACAACGTTTGTGTCACTGCAGAGGCTGCTCTGATCTGTCTGTCAATCTCTCGCTCCATTCTCCCCTCACTATTGAACGAGACCCCAAGATACTTAAACTCCTCCATTTGGGGCAGGAGCTTTTCCCCAACCCAGAGAGGACAATCCACCTTTTTCCGGCTGCACACCATGGACTCGGTTTTGGAGGTACTGATTCTAGTCCCAGCTGCTTCACACTCTGTAGCAAACCATCCCAGAAGGACCAGTAGGTCATTGCTCGATGAAGCCAACAGGACGACATCATCAAAGCTGCCAGCAAGATCATCGGTGCCCCTCTGCTCCCCCTCTCGGACATCTACCTCACCCGCAGAGCCATCAACATTGCAAACGACACCTCTCACCCCTCACACTCCCTCTTATGCCCCCTGCCCTCGGGGAAAATGTACCAGAGCCTCCAGGCCCGCTCCACAAGACTACTGAACAGCTTCCTTCCTCAAGCCATTAGGACCCTGAATTCTGCCCCCACCCCCCAAACTGTAATGCACTCACCCACACAATGACTACCTCAGCTGTTGGCACAGAAAGACTGGCACACCAACAGTAATTACATCTGCTGCTGTATGTCTCTGCACCTTACTGCAACCATCTGCACAAATTCTATATCTGCTGCTGTCTGATATTGCAGTATTGATCATGTGAAGTCCAATCTGTCACTGTCTGCACCTACACTACCGCATCAAACTTGCAACTACAAGTATTACTGTGCTACCATTTCTGTATATAGGATTGCTAGGTTTTATGGTTTATCTTTATTCGCACTATGGGATATCTGGGTTTTATTGTTTACCAATATTTGCACTACGGGTAGCATTACTGTACATAGACTGCTGCTGTTGTTTTTCCAGCCTTATTCCTGTTTTTTTTTATATATCGCGCACACCACTGAAAAGAAAGAAACAGCATTTCAATTCTCCTGTATGTCCTGTACATACAGTAGTATTGACAAATAAAATCTTTGAATATTTTGAATCTTTTGAATCTGCAAACAGCAGAGAAGAAATCCTGTGGTCACCAAACATGACACCCTACGATCCTTGGCTGTGCCTAGATATCCTGTCCATAAAAATTATGAACATGATCAGTGACAAAGGGTGGCCCTCTCACTAGAAAAAAGTTTGATTGGGTGTTGGCAATACAAACCAAACTCTTACAATGGTCGTATAGGGACCGGATAGCTTGTAACAACGAGTCCGATACCCCATACTCGGACAGCACCCCCCACAAAAAACTACAAGGGACAAGGTTGAATGCTTTCTCCAAGTCCGCAAAACACATGTGCATTGGTTGGGCAAACTCCCACGATCCCTCAAGGATTCTCGAGAGGGTAAAGAGTTGTTCCGATGTACCACGACCAGGACAAAAACTACATTGCTCCTTCTGAATCCGAGGTTTGACCAGCGGTCAGACTCTCCTCTCCAGTACCCTGGCATAGACCTCCCAAGGGAGGCTGAGAAGTGTGATCCACCTAAAGTTGGAACACACCCTCCAGTCCATCTTTCTAAAAAGAGGAACCACCACTCCTGTTTGCCATGACAAAGGTGCTGTCCCTGACCTCCACGCAATGTTGCAGAGGCATGTCAGCCATGACAACCCTACAACATCAAGGGCCTTGAGGTACTCAGGGTGATTCTTATCCATCCCTGGGGCCCGGCCACCAAAGAGGTTTTTACCACTTCGGCAACCTCAGCCCCTGTGAAGGGCGAGTTGTCCCCCTTGTCCTCAAGCTCTGCTTCCTCTGTGGAAGGCGTGTCAGTGGGATTGAGGAGATACTCGAAGCATTCCTTCCACCACCCAATGATGTCCTCAGTTGAAGTCAGCAGCGCCCCATCTGCACCTTACACAGTGTGGACAGATAGTTGCTTCCCTCTCCTGATCCACTGGACAGATAGTTGCTTCCCTCCCCTGATCCACTGGACAGTTTGCCAGAATCTCTTTGAGGTCGACAGAAAGTCTTGTTCCATGGCCTTACCAAACTCCTTCCACACCCGAGTGTTTTTGCTTCAGCAACCACCCAAGCTGCTCTCCGCTTGGCCTGCGGGTACACCTCAGCTGCTTCGGGAGTACCACAAGCTGACCAAGCTCGATAGGTCTCCTTCTTCAGCTTGATGACCCCCCTCACCACTGGTGTCCACCACTTGGTTCGGGGGTTACCACCATGAAGTGCACCACCAACCTTGCGGCCACAGCTCTGGGCAGTCGCTTCAACAATGAAGGTGGAGAACATGGCCCATTCAGACTCCATGTCTTCAGAGTCCCTTGGAATGTGGTCAGAGTTCTTCCGGAAGTTGGAATTGAAGACCTCCTAGACAGGGGCTTCAGCCAGATGGTCCCAGCACATGCTCACTAGATGTTTACATCTACCAGGTCTGAGTGCTGTCCACCCCTGCCATTGGATCAAACTCACCACCAGGTGGTGATCAGTGGACAGCTCTGCACTTCTCTTTACCCGACTGTCCAAGACATATGGTCGCAGGTCTTATGACACAATAACAAAATCAATCATCAACCTGTGACCTAGGGTGTCCTGATGCCAGGTTCACATATGGACATCCTTATGCTTGAACATGGTGTTTGCTATGGACAAACTGTAGTTGGCACAGAAGTCCAATAACTGAACACCACGTGGATTCAGATTGGGCAGGCCATTCCTCCCAATCACACCCCTCCAGGTTTTACTGTCATTGCCCACGTGCTCATTGAAGTCCCCCAGTAGGACAATGGATTCTCCAAGAAGAGCACTCTCTAGCTCCCCAGTCAGAGACTCCAAATAGGGTGGGTACTCTGAATCGTCATCTGGTTCATAGGCAGAAATGATGATAAGGACTTGTTTCCCAACCCAAAGGCATAGGGAAACTATCCTTTCATCCACCGGGGAGGAATCCAATGTCAAGGCAGCAAGGTGGGGGGATGCAAGAATACCAACCAATGCTCGTCGTCTCTCGCCTGGGGAAACTCCAGAGTAGGCCAAGCTCCATTCCATCTCCAGGAATCTGGTTCCAGAACCGTAGTTGTGCCTTGAGGTGAGCCTAACTATATCTAGCTGGTATCTCTCAACCTCGTGCACCAGCTCCAGCTGCTTCCCCACCAAAGAGATAATGTTCCACATGCCCACAGCCAGTTTTGAAAGCCAGGGATCAGACCACCAAGGTCTCTGCCTACGACTGTCACCTGATCCCCATTGCACTGGAACCCCATGGTCCTTCCTACAGGTGGTGAGCCCACTGGAGGGCGGACCCATGTAACTCCTTCGGGCTGAGTCCGGCTGGGTTCTATGGGCAGAAACCCGTCCACCAGGTGCTAGCCATCGAGCCCCTCCCCCAGGCCTGGCTCCAAGATGGAACCCTGGTAACCCCATATTGGGCGGAGTACACTGAATCCTCAGTATTTCTTTCATCATGGGAGTCTGTTGCATCACTCTTAGTCTGGCCCTTCACTCAGAACCAGTTTGCCCTGGGAGACCCTACCAGAGGCAAATTGTCCCAGACAACATAACTCCTGGGATCACTAGGGCATGTAAACCTTCCACCACGATAAGGTGGCAATCCATGGGGAGGCTATGTACTTGCAAGGGGATTTCTTCTTCAATTATAATTGTTTTTTTCTTCTTTTGTCTCCATCTTTTAATCATGTCACCAGTGTTTGAGAAAACCTGAACAGAGCTATTTTGGGTCATGCCACTAGTAGCAGATGTGGTGGAAATTTTTAATGCTTGATTCTTATGTTTGATGTTTACTCGGTGTTTATCCTTGGCTGTAGAATTATAACTATTTTGTGGTGCTCAAGGAAAACTTGTTGTCTGTACAGGACAGATAAGTGGGAAGGTATGATGACCTTCTCTGAGGCTGGCTCCAACTGACCTATGACTATCTTTAGGCTGTTATCTAAATAAGAAGGTCAGAGAGAAACCTGTTTATAAAAATGACTCACATTGTTAGGATTTTGAGCTTTCTCTCACTGCTGCTTGCTGTTGCTCCTCTCTGCAGAGATAAACTCACAAAAAGCCAGTTCTGGTGTACATGGTCAACATTTCAGTTTTCATTGTACAGAAGATAAATAAATTTCTGCGACACTGGTATTAGTACTAGGCTTAATACTGAAATAATGAATGAATAATCTGTATTTGATGACCTGTTCATTCAAGATATCAGTATCAAATCAAGACAAATCAAGTGTCATATAAGTTTAAGAAGCACATGAATTCATCTACTACAAGCTAAATAACATTCTGGGCTAGCATTGACCCTTCTGGATGTAAAGAGCCTGTCATTGTATCACATATTCTTCACATCCATCCTTTTAGTAATATGTCTCTTCTCGTCAGCCTTTATTTGAATATTTCATTCAAGACAGATGGAATCCTAATCTTAGCTCCAAGCTGTGGCGTTTTGTCACAAATCCATTTTCCAATCAAGCAGTCTCCATCTTCTCCTCCATTTTTCCTCCCTTGCTGCTCGGTTTTGTCCTCCCTCTGGCTCTGCCAGCCATCACTCACTCATTCAACTTTCTTTCCATCCCCATTCTTTCCTTGTGACATATTTTGCAGAGGTGCTTCAGTGTGAGATGCTTGAATATTTAATTTTCACCATCATGTATTATGTTGGGACTAATGAGCATTAACTAATTTAACATTTTCCCATAAAACTACTTTAATAGGGTGTGTGGAAAAGGGCAAGTGATGACTCATGATTTAAAAAAAATACTTTGTTGTCAGAATAAGTTTCTTCCTATACAGCACAGTATACCTTAAACATTACTTCCCTTAATTAATAGTGTGAATACATACTGGACAATAGAAAGGAAAAACGGAGGTGGAAATTACACTTCATGTAATAACTGCTCATCTTGGTTAGCCTGCAGAGCAGAACAATTGAATTTTACTTGAGTGGTTTCACATTTGCATGTGTTAATTCTTTGCTAATTTATGGTAAGTCCCTGATGAATGATAAATGTGATACAGCCATGACGGTTAAGTAGTGTCCTTAAGCGGTGAGATACTGGTGCTACCTGCAATATCTGCAGTAAAACAGAAATGAGATATGAAGCCCTAATACCTCTGTTTTATGTTGACATTCAAAGCATGTACATACACACATTACTAGGTAAATGTAGCAAACCACAAGCAGCTGCTTATATACAGTCCACCAATCAAGAAGTCACATCGTATTTTACAAAGAATTGTTTGGATGTTTACTTGTGAGGAGTAGGTAGATAAGAAAATCTGTCATTGACAGATTTTTTTTAACAATGAAAGAAAAATCTGAAGGCTGTCATTTTGACAGATTACACTATGATATATTGTAAATTTTACTTGTAATTCCCACCTTTCCGCTTAATAGGACATAATAAATAGAGCTTATCTAGTATTGTCTCAACAGTCTCTGGTCATCAGTTTAATTAACAATTGAATAAATGTATAAAATATATGCTTTATCCTATAGGTTCATGAGTAAAACTGAACATTTAACTAAACAAAAACAAAAGCCATGCAGTGTCTTGCAATATGAAATTTAAAATGGAAGGCAATAATAGATTATGATTTTAACTACACAGTTTACATCGAGAATGCATCTTATAGAGGTTGTTTTCACATTGGAAAAATGTTGGCCAGACATCGGCATTAGGTCGGAAACAACCATCAGCTGATGTATCAAAGCTATAGCAGCTGCAGCCACTCTGGAGTTTCTTCTTCTTCTTCTTCTTCTTCTTCTTCTTCTTCTTCTTCTTCTTCTTCTTCTTCTTCTTCTTCTTCTTCTTCTTCTTCTTCTTCTTCTTCTTCTTCTTCGTGAGTTCAGTGTGAGTGGAAGGGTAGAAACGCTGAGCGTTTGTGCTATATTTCTATTTTTTCTGTTCTTTTGTCACAACTGGTGGTTTATATTACTTTGGGTTTGTTAAGTTAGTGGTGTTTGTCTGTTTTAGTTTTTTGTGTTTGGGTTTTTTTTTTTTGTCGGCCAGGCTCTGTGGCGCTGGCCAGTGTCTCAGGTGCTATGGCCTTCTCCAGGCTGACGCGGAAGCACGGCATCAAAACTGGTGTCGGCTCGCTGCACAGTGTGGAGGAGGTTGCACTTGCTGTTGGGATGGAATTATCAGGCCTGACGCCATTAAATCCGCAGCCTGCATGAACGGGGCTGTTGTGTTGTTTGTGGAAAGGGTGGACCAGGTAAACACTTTGACTGAAAGTGGAATCACAGTAAATGGGACGTTTGAATCAATAATGCCGCTGTCACAGCCGGCTCCAAAAATAACACTCTCGAATGTTCCCCCGTTTATTAGTGACGAGCTTCTTGTGAGAGAGCTGTCAAAGTTTGGAAAAGTGGTGTCACCCATTAGAAAAGTTCTGTCGGGCTGCAAGTCTCCCCTGCCTACACGTCTTGTCCCACCGCAGGCAGCTCTTTATGATCCCCAACAATAAGGTGGAGGAATTTAATTGTGTGCTTTGGGTGCAGGTTGATGGGTTTGATTATGTTCTTTTTGCAACGTCCGCCACGTTAAAATGTTTTGGGTGTGGTGAAGAGGGGCATCTGGTGAAGGCCTGTGTCACAAGCTGAGCACTGCAGGTTCCACCATGCTCAGTCTCGTGGCTTTTTCTCTGTATTTATATACTTGTTGGATTTTTGTGCCTTTTAGTTTTTGTTATCCCTGCATGTTTTTTATTTTCCTGTTTATGTCTTAGTTTTACTGAATTCTGATTCTGTATCAATTGGTAGCTGTTTCTCAGTTTATACTTGTTTAAATTTTATTCTAATTCCTTATTATTAAGGTTGACAGCTGTCAGGACATTTCCTGGTTGGTGCTCCATGTGGGCGTAGCCCTGTCAGCTGTCAACCGGTGTGCTCTCCTCTCATTATTTCCAGCTGATCCAAATCATTAATCATTGTTACCTTTTTGCCCACTCATGTGACCCCACACCTGTCATTCTTGTGTTATTTGTTCTGACCATATTTAAGAACTGCATTGTCATTTCTTGTTGCGGCAGTCTTAATGATCCTTTCTCTTCATCACCAGAACCCCTTCCCTGTTCTGGTGAGTTTATTCTGATCCCCCTTTCGTAAGTTACCTTGTTATCTTTTTGGATTTTTGCATTGATGCACCTTGGAACTTTTGTTAATAAATGCCACAAACTGCAGTTGGTGTCTTGGGGAACCGCTCGCATTGAACAGCGGGCAGCTGCCGCTGCCGACCGGCCTGCATCAGGGCCGAGGCCGGCTGCCACCGAGCAGCACAGCGTCTCTGTGCAGGCTGAAGACGCCAGCATTACAGCTGAGGAGCTGCCGGAGGTGAGACAGAGTCTGGATGAGAACAGCACTGTGTTGAGTGATGAGAGGAAAAAGGGTGTGGGTGAAGCAGGTGAAGAGATTGGAGAAACGTGTGAGGTGGAAAATAAAGTGTGTGAGGTGGTGGATAGTGTTGCAGGTGAGGAGAAAGGTGATTTGAGTGATGAGAGGAAAAAGGGTCTGGGTGAAGCAGGTGAGGGGATTGGGGAAACGTGTGAGGTGGAAAGTAAAGTAGGTGAGGTGTTAGATGGTGTTGTGGGTGAGAAAAAAGGTGATTTGAGTGATGAAACAGTTGAGGCAGATCGGGTCATGGGTGAGCTGGGCAAAGTTGGTGCTGTAAATAGTGAAATGAGAAATGGGTGAGGGAAATAAAATAAGTGGAGAGATGTGTGAAGATGCTGAGGTGGCTGGTGAATTGTGTATGACGGGTGGAGGAATAAGTGGACATTGTAGGGTAGGTGAAGCATCAGGACGTCTGAGGATGGTGCTGCAACTGACATAGAGGATATGGAGGCGTGTGAATCCGGACAGGTTTCTCTTAAGCGCCGTAGAAACAATGCTCCACCTGTGTCTGCAGGTAGTAAAGCTGGTCGGCTGATGGTCCAATAGAATGCTGCAGATAGTGCAGCTCTGTCTGACAACAGCGGCAATGAGACCTGTTTGTCTGACAGCAGTGTGTTTTCTCACAATAGTACACAGCTGCATGTTAGTCAGGAGGACATCATTTATCCTGCAAAAATGTTCAAATTGTTTTTACAGCAGACCAAGGGCATGAAGTGTCTGGATATACAGCAGTATTTTCCTGATAAGCAGACTTTTTATAACTCTGTCAGGCAGCTTATAAAAAGTAAAGCTAAAACAGACCTCACAGATCAGGAAATTTATAGACTGAGGAAACAGATGAATAAAGTAAGAAAACAAACTGGCTTTTAATGGTGATGAAGAATATAATGTTTTCTCTTTTACTTTTCTTCTTAATTGTTTTCTACTCTGGTTTTAATACTCCTCTAATTATGGATTTTTTTAGGTGGGGAGTTTAAATGTAAATGGTGCCTGAGAACCAAAGAAAAGTGCACTGATTTTTGAAACAATAAAAATGAAGCACATTGATGTAAAAAACTGGTGGCCTGTATCTCTTCTCTGCACGGATTACAAGACTTTGTCCAAGGCTTTGGCAAACAGGCTGAGACAAGCTATGGAGCAGGTCATCCATAGGGACCAGACATACTGTGTACGGGGCAGGTCCATGGTAGACAATGTCTACCTAATTCGAGATGTTTTGGAAGTCTCCAGCTCATTGGGTATAAACACTCGTCTGATTTTTCTAGACCAGAAAAAGGCTTTTGACCGCATTGAGCATGACTTCCTCTGGAAGGTCATGGAGAGATATGGGTTCAGCACTGGTTTCATAGCAAAGATCCAGGTGTTATATGCTGGTGTCGAGAGTGTACTGAAAATCAATGGCAGTTTGTGTGCTCCTTTCAGAGTGCATAGAGGCATCCGGCAGGGCTGTGCTTGGTCTGGCATGCTCTTTGCACTCTCCCTAGAACCCCTCCTCCATAAAATAAGCACATGCATTGATGGCCTTGCCTTATCTGGTTTTAATAGAAAGATTGTTTTATCCGCCTATGCGGATGATGTAATTGTTTTTATTAAAAATCAGATTGATGTTAATGTTTTAATTGATTTAACTGGTGCTTTCACCCTTTTATCAGCAGCAAGGGTGAATTGGAGAAAAAGTGAAGCCCTTGCTGTTGGTGATTGGCTTGGTGGCCTCCCAGTTCTGCCACAGGACATGGCATGGAAAAAAGATGGTATAAAATACCTGGGTTTTTTTCTTGGTAATGATGTCATAGCCCGGAGAAACTGGGAGAACGTGGGTGAGAAAATTGAAGGCAAAATGAATAAGTGGAGATGGTTTCTCCCTCAGATGTCCTACAGAGGGAGGGTGCTTGTGCTAAATAACCTTGTTGCCTCCCTGCTTTGGCACCAATTAACCTGCCTAGATCCCCCATCAGGTTTACTGTCTCAGATCCAGACAAAAATTGTGAACTTTTTCTGTGATAATTTGCACTGGGTGCCACAGGGGGTG
The DNA here is from genome assembly GCA_020510985.1 of Pholidichthys leucotaenia. Lineage (NCBI taxonomy): Eukaryota > Metazoa > Chordata > Actinopteri > Cichliformes > Pholidichthyidae > Pholidichthys > Pholidichthys leucotaenia. Next base: position 159,676,764 of record CM035836.1, read on the forward strand.
CTGTTTTTACCCAGAGAGGAGGGGGGACAGGACCTCATACACCTGGCCAGCAAAAGGTTTCTGATGGGGCCGGCAGACCTAATGTGGAGAAAAGTGGCCAGCTGCATCTTCAGGCGTGTGAGTAATCTGGCACTGGATTATGCGCTGTTTTTAATTAATTCAAAATGTTTAAATTTAAGTGGGTTGCATCCATTTCATTGAAGTGTTTTTAAGTCCTGGAACCTTTTTAATGCTTAAAGATGTAAAAACTCTGACTCTCTTTTTTGGCTCTTGAGGGAGCCATTGATTCATGGAGTAAGGTTGGACGTCTGAACTGAGACCGCTCCTTGATTGATGGCAGCACTCCTGAGAACAAAGACTGTGACTCTTCAACAACTGGTGAATGCAGTAGGACCAACGCTAACGGACTCCCTAGCTGTAGCTACCTTACTGGGTATCCGGTCTGCCAGAGTGGCTCAAATAGTCCTGGAACTTTGGAGGCAGAGGCTCGATGGGAGGGAAAGACCGCTTCTGGTGGACCACAGCAGAGGAGTAACTGAACCCAACCATAGTGACCCTTTCCCAGAGATCTCCATGAGCCCTGATCTTGGTCATCTAACTGGACATTTGTTAAAACACACAACTCCAGACAGCTGACCTTGCACAATGCCGACAAAAAATGCTACGCATCAATTGTGTTAAGGTCATCAACAGAACAGGACTGCACAGCAGACCCCCCCCCCCCCCTACTGTGTGGACAGAGAAGCTGATTGGGGAAGGAGTGAGTCCACAGTGGAGAGTTCTGTACAATCCGCCAATTAAAAAAGGACAGCTGAGCTCCAGTGGAGAATTTTACATGGAGCATCTGCCTCAAATATTTATGTTTCTGTTCTTAACCCCACTGTTTCAAACCAGTGCCCTTTCTGCAGTCTCCGAGAGACTGTTTCATATTTTTAGTGAGTGTCAGAGGCTTACAGTGCTCTTCACTCTTTTAACAAAAGTTTTTACTTCATTTGGTGAAAAATTTTCTGAGGGTCATTTTATTTATGGTGCAGGATACAAAAAAAATAAGTAAGGAAAAGTGGCAACTGCTGAATTTTATTACTGGTGAAGCCAAGCTTGCAATACGTGTAAGCAGAAGAAATAAAGTCGAAGGTATGTCACCATGGGATGCAGACCATATTCCTCCTCTACCCGGTCCTCTCCTTGACAGCGTCTCAGTGGGCTCCCAGCTGTCAGTGTTACGGGACGGCTGGAGCCCAATTATCCCTCATCAGCTGAGGCGCTGCTGATGGGTTTAAAAAGGAGCAGCTCTGATCATTCGGGGCTGCGACTTTGCTCACCATAGGCTGGAACCCCTTTGCCTGGCGCTAGCCTCCTGCCCTTCGTGCTGCAGTATGTGTGAGTGTTCCTCTGTATGATTATTTGTACTTGTTGGCCCCACGAGGCCGTGTTCCTTTTCCCCTGTTCCCTACCTTAATAAATCATCGCAACTCACTGGCTCGCCCTCGGCTCTTATTGTGTGGCTTGCGAGGGCCACACGTAACAGTAAGTCGCAGCCAGGCGAGTTGCCGGTGGCCGTGAGTTGCCGTTGGACTTGTGTCTTCCCTGTCTGGGTGTCAGCCCTTTAGACATGCCGTCTCCCCGGAGTCACGTTTGGCTCCAGGGCAGAGAGCTGACGGCCATCTTGGAGGAAGTCGACGGGACACTCTTTTCCGCTACCCTGGACGATGACCCCAATGAAAGACGCTGGCACCTGGAGTTTGCTGAGAATCTCCTGGACAGTCTCCCTCGCCATACCACCCATCCTGAGGTCTGTGCCAGGAGGAACGCCATCGCTGCGCAGCGAGAGGAGCTCCGTGGGTTGGAGGGAAACCCCGGCAGGAAGCCGAAGAGGAGGAAGCGTCACCCTTCGCTTCGGGATCCCGTTCCTGCCTCCACTCCGGCCCGGGAGTTCGCGCCACCCAGAGGGCTTTCCCCATCCTGCAAGACGTCACTCGGGATTCCCCCGGAGGATCTGCAGCTGATGGCAATTAAGGTCCGGGACGACCTGGTCAAGTGGCTGCTGCTCGTTCCGCTGTGCACCCGTCCTCCGTTATGAGGCATGTGGCGGCCGCCGTTAGACTGGTGGATAGGAGTCCAAGCCTACGCGACTTCCCAGAGTTCGACGCCGTCCTCGCCTCTGTCTCTGCCCAGGAGCGGCGATTTCCGGATCTTTCCTTCGCCTCGCCCCCTGTGAGTAGCCGTCGCCACACAGCCTCATCTTCTCAGCATAAACCCCGTCCGGATCCAGTTCCGGGTTGCCGCAAGGTCTCATCCTCCCACGCAGCTGTCTTCCCTGCGCCTCTCCAGAGAGGAGATCTCTCAGCCTCTTCTCCTGAGCCACTTCGCTCCGCTGTCACTCCAGCGCTTCGGGGCCGGCTCATCTCGGCTGTCGCCCCCTCCTCCTCGACGCGCTCCCCGACTGCTGTGTGCATCCTGAATCCAGACCTGGCGAACTCCATCCCGGAATCCACGCGAGCGGCTCCCCGACGTCCCCCCAGGGGGTCCTCCTTCACCGTCCAGCAGGGAGAGGGAGGAGCAGAGTCCATGACAGCAGGCACCATCCAGCCTCCAGGTGACAGGCAAGTCTCGGTTTTTTCACATTCATCTGATGATTTGCTCTGTCAAACTCCTGGAGGTGGAGTTCGGGGTTCGCAGCTCCCCAAGCTCCCACCACCTGCTGTAGCTGTAAACATTAATCCTGCATCCTCTGTGTCTCCCTCCGCTGAGCGGTCCCCGGTGCCAGGCCAACATTGTGGGATGAGGAGGGGGCCTGCGGTTCTGGACAGCCCGGTTCCGGTCCTGCAGCTATGCCGTGGACGGAGGCGGATGGCGGATTGCTACGTGGAGACTGCGCCGACGACCAAGCGTCCCCGGGTCTCCACAGAGGTGCGGTCCGGTCCAGCGGGACGAGGTTCTCCTGCCACCACGCCGTGTGGGCTGTCGGCGTGGACACCGGGGCTGGAGGACTCACAAGCTGCGCTGTCCATCATGCCAGCTGCGGGGCCCGACGCAGCTGAGTGGGAGCCTGATGACAATCTCCTGACGCTGGATCCCGGATCTTCGCAGTCCTGGACGGCGTCAGAACCCGAGATCAGGCAAGTGCTCTATCTCATCTTTCTTTCCCTCACTTTAGAGCACTTTAGCCTGTCTCTTGGGGAGATGAGCCAGGTGCAGCCGTCCGCTGCGTCCGAGCTTATCTCGCCGGGTTCTGGCGCTGCCGGTGATCCTGATCCCGGTTCTGTTCTCTCTTCTAAGCCTTCTCCCAGGGTCGCCGGCAAGGAGCTGCCATCACTCGTGGTGCTAGAGGGTCCAGGTTCGACGTCGGAGGTCAGTTCTGGTGTGGCGCCGGCCCAGTCGGGATCCGACAAGGGTTCGTCCGAGTCCCATTCGGGGTCCGACGTTGGTTCGCCTGAGACCCAATCGGGGTCCGACGTTGGTTCGCCTGAGACCCAATCGGGGTCCGACGTGGGTTCTGCTCCAGCGGTGTCCGGGTCTGGTGAGGGAGCTGTGGACCTCCTGTCATCTGACCTTCGACCACCTCGTCGTCAGCTCTCCCCTAAGCCTCTTCCACTGGGGCCCGTGTGGTCTTCTCCCGTTCCCCTACGGGCCTGGTGGTTGAGCGATGCGGGTCGGCCGCCGGAGGGCCTGCCGTGCCTGTTCGGCTCGCTTGTGCGGCCGCCCAACCCGTTAGACTGTTTGTTCGGCGATCTGGTTCGGCCTCCCGAGGAACTGCGTTTTCTGGCCTGGGGTTCGGGTAGGCCACCGGAACTCTTCCCTTCACCCTTGTTAGCGGTATGGACGCTGGGTGCGGGGAGACCCTTCCCAAACTGATTGTCTGTTGCTGTACTTGTGTTTGGGTGGGTACAGCTAAAATTGTTATTTCTGTCCCGCATTTTGCGTAATTTTCTTTTTTAGGTTTCCCCTCCTGTTCGAGGGATGGCTGTAATGTCTACTTTTCACCCTTGGGGATTTTTTTTTTCCCTCTGGTTTTGGGGTCCCCGGGGTTGATTTATTTTGTATTTGTCTGTACAGAGTTTGTGGAGTATTGTGTTTTGTTTTGTTTTTCTCTCTTCCCTGTGTGTTGGGTTGTAATTCCTGCAATTATCCTCTGCCTGTATGGGTTTCTCCCTCGTTGTATTGTATGGAGTATTGGGTCAGGTTTTTTTTTCCCTGATACTCTATATTGGCTTATTGTTTTTTTTTCTTTTCTCCCCCTTTCTCTGAGTTTCTTTCATGTTATATTGTATGGAGTATTGTGTTTGGGGTTTTTTTTTCCTCTGCCCTGGTACTCTGTATTTGTTCATTGTTGATTTGTCCTTTTTTTTCTCTCTGATTCTCTCCCTCCGGTCCTGTCTCCCTTCCGCCCACCCTAGGTGGTGGGGGGGAGTGGTCTCGGATGTTTCGGGTCGTTCGGAGCCCGACCGTGAGGGGGACGCTCTGTTTGATGGGTTTAAAAAGGAGCAACTCTGATCATTCGGGGCTGCGACTTCACTCACCATAGGCTGGAACCCCTTTGCCTGGCGCTAGCCTCCTGCCCTTCGTGCTGCAGTATATGTGAGTGTTCCTCTGTATGATTATTTGTACTTTTTGGCCCCACGAGGCCGTGTTCCTTTTCCCCTGTTCCCTACCTTAATAAATCATCGCAACTCACTGGCTCGCCCTCGGCTCTTATTGTGTGGCTCGCGAGGGCCACACGTAACAAGGTAAACCAGTTCAAGAACCGGCCTCAGTGTGGCACTGCAACATCCGGTCGAGACTGAGACTGGAGTTAAGCTTTTTTAAGATGACTGGGAACTTGGATGGTTTTAGGCAGATATGATGTTATAGAGATGTGCTTTGTGTCATGAATCTGGGTTTGGCTATTCCAAACCCAGTTTTGACTTATTGTTTATTTAATTTGGATGTTTAAGACTGCAACAATTTTTGTTATTCAAAGTGAAAAACACTACTATAAAATCATGATTAGTGGTACAGCATCCACCCCATTGCAGGAAGGTTGTGGGTTCACGATGGTTCATACCAAAGACGATATAAAATCATTTCCAAAACAAATACTGGACGGTGGTGTGAAAAAGTGTTTTTCCCTTCTTGATTTCTCTTTTTTTGTATGTTTGTCACACTTAAATGTTTCAGATCATCAAACAAATTTAAATATTAGACAGAGATATCACAAGTAAACACAAAATGCAGTTTTTAAATGGTGTTTATTATTAAGGGTAAAAAAATCCAAATGTACTTGGCTCTGTGTGAAAGAGTGGTTGCCCCCCCCCATTAAAATATAAATTAACCATGGTTTATTACATCTTTGGAAAGCTGAGTTCAATTTCTCTAGCCACACCCTGGCCTGATTACTGCCATGCCTGTTCTCAATCAACAAATCACTTAAATAGGACCTGCCTGAAAAAGTGAAGTAGACCAAAAGCTAGACATCATGCTGTGATCCAAAGAAATTCAGGAACAAATGAGAAACATCTATCAGTCTGGAAAAGGTTATAACGCCATTTCTAAAGCTTTGAGACTCCAGTGAACCACAGTGAGAGCCATTATCCACAAATGGCGAAAACATGGAACAGTGGTGAACCTTCCCATTAGTGGCCAGCGGACCAAAATTAATTAGGTCACAAAAGAGCCCACAACAACATCCAAAGAACTGCAGGCCTCACTTGACTCAGTTAAGGTCAGTGTTCATGACTCCACCATAAGAAAGAGATAAATATGCAAATATGGCCTGCATGGCAGAGTTCTGAGACGAAAATCACTGCTGAGCAAAAATAACATAAAGGTTCGTCTTACTTTTCCCAGAAAACATCTTGATGATCCCCAAGACTTTTGGGAAGATACTCTGTGGTCTGATGAAACAAAAGTTGAACTTTTTGGAAGATTTATGTCCCATTACATCTGGCATAAAAGTAACAAAGCATTTCAGAAAAGGACCATCATGGCAGTGCGGTGGCGCAGTGGTTAGCACTGCACCAGCACAGCAACTCACCCTTGGCCACGGGATCCCTGGTTCGATCCCAGCCCCTGACCAACAGTGATCTGTGTGGAGTTTGTATGTTCTCCCTGTATCTGTGTGGGTTTACTCCGGGAGTTCTCCGGTTTCCTCCCACAGGCCAAAAACATGCAGGTTAGGTTAATTGGAGACTCTAAAGTGGCCCTAGGTGTGAATGTGTGTGTGAATGGTTAAGGGATAGCGCCGTACCGTGGCTGCTTCATCCATCCAGGTGGATGCCCTCAATTTCCCCTCTGGGGATCAATAAAGTATACAAAAAAATATATATATAATGTGTGGAAATGCCTCTCCAATGACGAGGCCAGGTGCACGATAGAACTCAGCTTGATTAACAGGGTTTGGCAACATACAACACAGCCACCAGGCAGAGGCATCAGCAAAGAGGCCGAATGAAGATGCTCACTGGTATTTATAGGGGCGGTGCAGTGGCGGAGGAGGAAGTTGCCGCCACTACACAGCACTTCACAATAATGGAATAAATAACAATGCTACTCCCCCCCCAGAAAAGTCCAAAACACACATACAATTAAGACCCTCCCCAATTTAGGACCCAAATCACACACTAACAGAACTAAACTGAAATCACTAAATGGCCTATCACATTCATACAACCAAACCTAAAACTACGGAGGATGGGTGGACTACCATTCTACCCCACACGGCAAGGTGGATTATTCTGCCACCTGTAACTAAATAAAAGTTCATTAAACTTAAAGTACTGCCGTGTTCTTAGACTAAAGAAAAGAAAAAGAAAAATACATAAAACAATCCCATAACATCTTTTTACCCAATCATGCACAAACACATGAACATAGAAATACTTTAGCTTTTTTTTTTAAATACATGCAAACATATGAACACTAGTACATTATTATTATTATTATTATTATTATTATTTCAAAACCGCACTACTGTCCATTTGGCAGAAAGGGATAGAACTGGCCTGTGGGGGGCCCCGGGCAGCCCCTTAGCAGATCCGCCCCTGGAAGCAGCATACCCCCAGGATTGCAGATGACCTCATAGATGAGAGTGCCTCTTCTCTTCACCATCAACCACCTCTCTCATCCAGACCCACCATCTGAAGCCTCCTCCTGAGCACACAGGCCATTGGCGTGTCTACGCGAGCCGTCCGACAGCTGAAAGTAGGCTGCGCCACTCTTAGCCATGATGCACAGCCGCCCCTGGTGATCCTGTGACTGTCGTTTGGCCCACATTTGCCATGGACATCTCTCCCCACGAACCCAAACCAAGTCTGTAACTCTCAGAGGAGCTTTGCTCAGCCTGCAGTGGTGCTGATTTACACTCCATCCCTCAGTGTCTATTGGTCTGGCCCCGACTCTTTACAAAGCTGCTGCAGCAGTCGCTGTCGAAGCTCCAGATCCTCCAGCCCACTGCAGCCGAGTTCCGGAGGAAACTGAGGCTCGCTCATTGGCGTCACTCCTCAACGCAGGTGCCTCGATGTCATGCTTGGTACCTTCATCCAAGGTATCCTGTGCGCCGGTGCTGAGACCCTCCTGTGTCTAACTTGAATGAGGTTGGTCCTGCTTGACTGCCGTGGTGCAACATACACTACCGTTCAAAAGTTTGGGGTCACCCAGACAATTATTTTGTGTTTTCCATGAAAAGTCACACTTATTTACCACCATGAGTTGTTAAATGAATAGAAAATATAGTCAAGACATTGACAAGGTTAGAAATAATGATTTGTATTTGAAATAATAATTTTTTCCTTCAAACTTTGCTTTCGTCAAAGAATCCTCCATTTGCAGCAATTACAGCATTGCAGACCTAACATGATTGCACAAGGGTTTTCTAATCATCCATTAGCCTTCTGACGCAATGAGCAAACACATTGTACCATTAGAACACTGGAGTGATAGTTGCTGGAAATGGGCCTCTATACACCTATGTAGATATTGCACCAAAAACCAGACATTTGCAGCTAGAATAGTCATTTACCACATTAGCAATATATAGAGTGTATTTCTGATTAGTTTAAAGTTAGCTTCATTGAAAAAAAGTGCTTTTCTTTCAAAAATAAGGAAATTTCTAAGTTACCCCAAACTTTTGAACGGTAGTGTAAATCCTTTCCCCACACTGTGTCGTCCTCCGCCACCAGAACAGGACAGTTCCGCCAGGCACAACCAGTCCACTCTTTCCCAGCGTCATCTCTAATGGCGAACTCTAGTTTATAAAACAGATCACAGCCCATAATGTCTGTATGTTCCGCCAGATGATCATGTACCATCCTCTCCACTGCAATGTAGTTTTGAAAGGCAGCAAACCATCTTGACCAAGGCACAGGGGGCTCACCCGGGAGCTCCAGGAAGGGCCGAAGCGGTGAAACACATGCCTCCATTTTTTATTCTCATTGCCAAAATGGTATGTAGGGAATTACCTCTCCAATGACAATTCCAGGTGCACGATAGAACTCAGCTTTATTAACAGGGGTTGGTAACATAGAACACAATCACCAGGCAGGGGCATCAGCAAAGAGGCCGAATGAAGATGCCCACTGGTATTTATAGGGGCAGTGCAGTGGCGGAGGAGGAAGTGGCCACCACTATACTCGAGATTTGTGCCAAACGAGATCTGGCACACATAAATCCTGGGTAAAACTTGTGCCGCAGTTGTGTTTTTGGTTCAACCCATAAATTCTTAATTTTTGCCAGGTGTCTACTACATTCTGACTTACATATAGCAGCTTTAAGAAAGCAACAAAGACAAAAAAAGAGGTACTGCTCCAAAACCATTCTTATTTATCTTCAACATCTCCCTGACTCAAGCTGTTGTTCTCACATGTTTCAAAACTGCCACCATAATACCAGTCCCAAAGAAGCCCGTCCCATCCAGCTACAATGGTTACCAGCCCGTAGCGCTGACCCCCATTATAATGAAGTGCTTCTAGCGGCTGGTCATGCAGAACATCAAGTCCATCCTGCATCCCTCCCACGACCCATCTCAGTTTGCATACAGGTCAAACACAGCCGCAGAAGGTGTCATCGCTGCTGCTCTCCATTCAGCCCTCACCCACCTGGACTCACAGAACTCCTACATGCAAATACTATTCTTGGACTTCAGTTCAGCATTCAACACAATCATCCCCCAGCACCTGATACAAAAACTCAGACACTTGGGACTCAAAACTTCTCTCTGTTAATGGGTGCTGGACTTTCTCACAGGAAAACCACAGAACGTGCGGGTTGGCGGCAATACCTTCTAGACCATCACACTGAGCACAGAGGCCCCACAAGGGTGCGTGCTCAGCCTGCTGCTCTTCACCCTGCTGACCCATGACTGCATACCAGCCTACAACACCAACCACATCATCAAGTTTGTGGATGACACGACGGTGGTGGGCCTCATCACCAACAACAAAGAGGCCAACTACAGAAATGAGGTGAGCAAACTGGTCCAGTGGTGTAAAGACAATAACCTCTTCCTGAACGTGGAACAAACAAAGGAGATTGTGGTTGACTTCAGAAGGAGTCACACACAGCACCCCCTCTCATCATCGATGGTTCAGCTGTGGAGAGGGTGAGCAGCACCAAGTTCCTGGGGGTGCACATCTCCGAGGACCTCTCCTGTTACAACAACACCAAATCACTGGCCAAGAAGGCTCAAACTCGCCTCCACTTCATCTGCAAACTGAGGAGAGCACGAGTCCTACCTCCCATCATGTGCTCTTTCTACCGGGGCACCATTGAGACCATCCTCACCAGCTGAATCATGGTGTGGTATGTAAGCTGCATCTCCTCCTGCCGGAAGACACTACAACGTACAGTAAAAGCAGCCAGCAAGATCATCGGTGCCCCTCTGCGCCCCCCCCCCCCCCCCCCCAGACAGCTACCTCACCTGCCTCACCCACAGAGCCATCAACATCATAGGCGACACCTCCCACCACTCACACTCCCTCTTCAGCCCCCTGCCCTCAGAGAAAAGGTATCGGAGCCTCCAGGCCCACTCCACGAGACTGCTCAATAGCTTCGTTCATCAGGCCATCAGGACCGTGAACTCTGTCCACCCCCCACCCCCACATACACACCCCGGACTGTAATGCACTCACCCACACAATAATTACTTCAGCTGTTGGCACAGAGAGACTGGCACACCAACAGAAATACATTTGCTGCTGTATGTCTCTCCACTTTAACTGCAACCATTTGCACAAATGCCATATCTGCTCCTCTCTGTCACTGCAATACTGATCATGTGCAGTCCTATCTGTTACTGTCTGCACCTACACTACCATATTGAACTGCAACTACGGGTGTTACGTACATCTCTAATTTTCCGTATATAGGATTGCTGGGTTTCATCATCCTTAATCATTTATCTCTATTTGCCCTGTGGGAGGTCTGGGCCTATCTTTTGTCGCCATTTGCACTACGGGTTGCATTACTGTACATAGACTGCTGCTGTTGTTTTTTTTTTTCTTTTTCCAGCCTTATTCCTTTTTCTTTTTATATTGTGTACACCACTGAAGAGAGAGAGAAACAGAGAAACACCATTTCAATTCTCCTGTATGTCCTGTACGTATAGTAGTATTGACAAATTGAATCTTTGAATCTTTTTGTTTTTTAATGATCTGACAAATAAAATTTGGACATAGTGGTTGTTCAGCTTTTAAAAATGGTGACATGGTTACAATCAGTGTGGCCCTAGAAGGCAAAATAAAATTGTTTTAAATCTGAAGAGGGAACAGTACTAAAATTTTCCAAGGCATTAGAAGTAACAGAACAATGGTGTTATTGTGTTATATAATGTATAAGCATCCCAAAGTGATTAAACAAAAATTTGGTAAAATTCATATTAAACATGAAGCCTCTAAATTGAATGATTTGGCCTCTGTTCCTCCTCATAATTTAAAAATTAAATGCGGTTTGTTAAATATTAGGTCTCTAACTCCCAAGTCTCTGCTAGTCCATGATCTGTTATTTGATCATCAGATGGATTTAATATCCCTTACAGAGACTTGGTTAGGACAAGAGGATTATGTTGGTTTAAATGAATCAACTCCCTCTGGTTATTCAAACTTCAAAATCCCAGAAGTTCTGGTCATGGAGGAGGAGTAGCAACAATTTACCATTCCAAATTACTAGTTAATGTAAAGCAAAAAACACGTTATCCTTCCTTTGAGGGCCTGGTCCTCAGTATTGGGCATGTCAGCAATTTTAGGCTAAACCCAATTTTATTTGCCATAGTTTATCGTCCTCCATCAACCTTCTCAGAGTTTTTATCCGAATTTGCCAAATTCTTAGCTGATTTAGTGCTGAAATCAGATAGAATGATTATAGTAGGGGACTTTAATATACATGTAGATGTAGATAGTGATTGCCTTAATATGGCATTTAATTCAATATTAGACTCGATGGGGTTTTCTCAGAAAGGAGGAAATTCTACCCATTATCTCCACCATACGTTGGACCTTGTTCTGACATATGGCATAGAAATAGAAAATCTGGTCGTGTCTCCTCACAACTCTGTACTGTCAGACCATTGTCTGTTAACCTTTGATCTTACTATTTCTGACTATTTGGCTGTAAAGAAAAATATTACTACAGTAGATGCCTCTCAGATGATGTTGTTACCAAATTTATGCAGATTGTTTCCTCTATGCCATGTGTCAACACAACGGAAATAAGCTATGGAGAGCTTGCTCCTTCTGTAACTGATAGCATGGTAGATAGTGTTACAGCTTCTCTGCATCAGACTCTAGACATGTTGGCCCCTTTAAAAATGAAAAAGTCTAATCAGAGATTTCTAACCCCTTGGTTCAACACAGAAACTTGTAGCTTAAAACAGAAGACCTGTAGAAGAGCTGGAATGATGAGGCGGTTTTGTATCAAAAACAGAGTCTTTAATGAACAACTCTTCTATCTTGTCTCATCTGGTGCAGAGCTTGGCAGAAGGCAAAAGAGAGAGAATTCTGCCCAGCTCGCTGGTTAAATACAGGCACACATCAAAGACATGCAAAACACAAGCTGAAATCCCCCGTTATCTAAATCCCCCATTAGTCCTGTTAACTCCTCCCTTCGTCTTGGGAGGTGATGGGAAAACCTCTCCTCGCCTTAGGGGGTGAAGGTGTCAAGTCTGTTGCCGCTGCGTCCTGTGATGTTGTTGGTCTTCACACGGCGGTGAGATTCCTTTGTCCCTTTCAGAGGTGTGAAGTTCCTTTGTATATTCTGTCCCAAACATTTCCACATGCTCTAACAAATGTAGGTATGGAATATATGAGTAATATACCACAGGCCCCCCAAACAACTATGAAAGGACACAGAAAGATTCACAGTCTAGGGTAATTACTAAGACATACTACGTGTTACAGCTGTTGCCACAGAAGAAACTTTTAAGCAGACATGCTCCTAAGAGAGTTCAGTGAAAACATAACAGCATAGTATAATCATAAATCAGTCCTAAACTGTTGCAGCACAATTAGCGAAAATTTGCAGAGTGGTGGGATCAGTCCCTGTGCTGTCTGGGTTTTAGTCTTCTCCCAAAGCTGCTGTAGGTTGGTTTAAGCGTCCTGCTGGGACCTTGTTGTGAGGAATCTGCAGTGTGGGAAGGAGAGAGATTATCTGTTCCCTGCCTGGGGGCTGAGACTTTTCCCTTGGGGGGTCTACCTCGCCGAGGTGCTCGAGCCAGCTGTGCAGGTTCGTCTCTCAACAAGAAGGCAGGTTTGAGTCTGTCAATGCTGACCGTTTCATTTCTATCCCCACAATCAAGCACAAAGTGTTTGTCACCATTTTCCAGCACTCTATACGGGCCATCGTATACTGGGCGTAACGTTGGTTTTAGAGCTTCATGCTTAACAAAAACAAACTCAGCGTTTTTTAAAGTGTGAGGAACAAAAACTCGTGGAAAGGAGTGATGAGCTGGACCGTGGAGAGAGTCCGGTCCGTTACTGCCTAAAAACCTTGGGACTGGGAGGTGCCCTGGTTCCGGGTTTTCTGGTAAAAATTCACCTGGTAGTCTGATAGGCTGAGCAAAGACTAATTCTGCAGGGGAAGCGTCTAAATCCTCTTTAGGTGCCGCATGCAACCCCAATAAAACCCAGGGAAGTTTATTTACCCAATTTGTGTCCGTTAATGAGGCTCTGAGGACGGCCTTTAAGGACCTTGAAAACGCTCACATAACCCATTAGCCTGAGGGTGATAAGCGGTGGTACGATGAATTGTTGCCCCTAAACTGTTGGACATGGCTGACCAGAGCTCTGAGACAAATTGAGGCCCCCTATCTGACGTGATGTCTGATGGGACGCCGAAACGTGCCACCCAATTTGTTAGAAACACGCGAGCGACTTCCTCCGCTGTAGTTGCCGCTAGAGGGACTGCCTCTGGCCAGCGCGTGGTGCGGTCTATCATTGTTAGCAGGTGTGTGAAACCCTGGGAGGAAGGCAGTGGCCCCACGAGGTCGACATGAATGTGGTCGAACCTTCTAGCAGGGATGGGAAAAGGCTCCAGAGGGGCTTTTGTGTGTCTGTGTACTTTGGCGCGCTGACAAGGAATACAAGTTTTTGCCCATTCTTTTACGTTTTTGCGCAGGCCTGGCCACACAAACTTTTCGGCAACCATTTTGACCGAGGCGCGCACACCTGGGTGCGCGAGGGAGTGAATTGCGTCGAAAATACAGCGGCGCCAAGCAGCTGGTACTAACGGCCGAGGTCGGCCGGTTGAAACATCGCATATTAGGGGGGGCACACCGTCGCGCAACCCTTTTTTCTCCAGCCTTAACCCTGCTGGTCCAGACAGGAGCGTGCGCACGTCCGCATCACTGCTTTGTTCTTCCGCCATGGCTGCATAATCTATCCCTTCATGGATAGGTGCTGCATATGTGTTTGCGTTAGAGAAAAGCTCAGCTGCTGAGGCAGTGTAATCTGTCTCCTCGTGCTCTGGCGGTGCCACAGCGCGAGAGAGACAGTCCGCTACTACGTTAAGTTTGCCCGCTACATGTCGAATGTCTGTGGTGAACTCTGAAATCGCAGATAACTGTCTTTGTTGTCTGCCCGACCAAGGTTCTGAAATTTTAGCCATAGCAAAAGTGAGCGGTTTATGGTCCACAAAAGCCGTGAAACTCCGCCCTTCTAACCAAAACTGGAAGTGGCGGATGGACAAATGGAGCGCCAGCAGCTCCCTGTCAAAAGTGCTGTATTTGCGTTCCGTCGGGTTTAGCGATTTGCTAAAGAATGCTAAAGGTTGCCAGACCCCCTTGACAAGTTGTTCTACAACTGCCCCTATGGCCAAGTCTGAAGCATCTGTGGTTAGAGCAATGCGGGCCGAGGGATCTGGGTGGACTAACATTGTGGCGTTAGCTAGGGCGTTTTTAACTTCCGCAAAAGCGCGTTCGCGTTCCGGGGTCCATTCGACCACGTTGGAAGCTTTCTTTTTTTTGAGCGCGTCATACAGGGGCTGCATGAGCTGAGCTGCATGAGGGAGGAAATGGTTGTAAAAATTAACCATCCCCAAAAATTCCTGTAGCGATTTGACCGTTTGGGGCCGTGGAAAACCTTCTATCGCATGAATTTTGTCTGGAAGCGGAACTGCCCCTTTCGGGGAGACTCTATGTCCCAAAAAATCAATTTGCGATACGCCGAATTTGCATTTGGCTGGATTAATTATTAATCCGTGCTCCTCTAGCCTCTGAAAAACGGTAGAGAGATGCTGCTCGTGCTCTTCCTCCGATGAGCTGGCTACCAGCATATCGTCGAGGTAGACAAAAACAAAGGGGAGGTCGCGTAAGACTGTGTCCATCATACGCTGAAAAGTTTGAGCAGCGCCTTTGAGACCGAAAGGCATTCGCAGGAATTCAAAAAGGCCGAAAGGGGTTATAACCGCTGTTTTAGGAATGTCTTCAGCTCGGACTGGGACTTGGTGATAACCGCGGACTAAGTCTATTTTTGAAAAAATGCGCGCACCCGCTAAATGTAGTGAAAAGTCCTGTATGTGAGGGATGGGGTAGCGGTCATGCGCTGTAGCGTTGTTTAATCTGCGGTAATCTCCGCACGGTCTCCAAGAACCGTCGGATTTCGGAACCATGTGAAGCGGTGAAGCCCAAGGGCTCTTCGAGCGTCTAACAATGCCCAATTTTTCGAGAGCTGCAAACTCGTCCCTTGCTATGTTGAGCTTGGCCGCGTCTAAGCGGCGAGCTTTGGCAAAAACGGGAGGTCCCGTTGTTGGAATGAAGTGTTTAACCCCGTGTTTGGCTACAGTGGCTGAAAATTTGGGGGTTGTGAGTGCTGGAAATTGGGTGAGGAGTTGCTCAAACTTACCTCCTGCCGTGGTGACGTTGGCCTGCACAGGTGGTGGAGAGACTCGAGCTGAGCATGGAATAGAAGCAAAAGATAGTGCATTAACCAGGCGCCTATTTGCTAGATCAACTAATAACCCATGTGCACATAGAAAATCAGCGCCTAACAAGTTAAAACTCACTGCTGCTACAACAAATGTCCATCTGTAGCTGCGGCCGTGAATGAGGAGGTGCAGGCTCTTTTCCCCGAACGTGTCGATGTCAGAACCGTTGGCTGCCACTGCTCCATTGCCCCGGGTGCCCATGGCTCGATCTGCGTGGGAGGGCAAGATGAAACTCAGCTGAGCTCCCGTGTCGATGAGGAACTGCTTGCCTGTGTGTCCATCTGTCACGTATAACAGCTTGTTTTTCTCGCCGAGAACCGCTGCCGTTAACGGCCCTCGGCTTTGGCGTTTTCCCGACGTCGTAAACTTGCAGGGAGGAACACATTTTCGGGCTTTCTCGGCGAAGCGGTGGTGATAATAACAGACGTCATTCTGTTCGTTGCGCTTGGGCAGTGCCGCTGTCACCGTGGGTTGAGTCTGCTCCGTGGGTTATGGCTCTCCAAGGCTCGGGGCGTCAGTCTTGAGGTCTGCAGATGCCGCTGTGGGTGTCAGTTCTCTGCAGGCATTGACGAGCCGATAAGCCTCGTTGGCCAGTGTGCGGAAGTCCTGATGATTGTTGCACTTCATCCTGGCGAGTGTCCCTCTTGTGTGTGGTGGTAGCGTGCTGAGAAAAATAAATTGGAAGAGGAAATTATCATTATCCTCCTCCTTGAGCTGCAGCAAATCCTCCATGAGGGTCTTTGGATTGCCCCATCTGTGGCCGTAGACCGCCAGGATCTTTTCGGCTCTTTCCTCCGCTGGTGGGACATAATTCGCCACGATGGTCGCCTTGAGTGTCTCATACTTGTCCCGGGCCGGTGGTCGCTGGATCAAGCTCCGCACACACCTCGAAGTGGCGGAGTCGAGTTTGGAGATGATATGGTAGAATTTAGTATCGTCTGCCGTGATGCCCGCCAGTATGAACTGGGCTTCAGCTTGATGAAACCAAGAGGCCGGGTCTTCTCGTCAGAAATCTGGCAGTTTGACAGCGACGGCGTTCGCACACATCATCACTGTTGTGCCCGCCGGGTGAGAGTGCGTTGCCTCGGCTCTCACGGCGGTGCTGGAGCTCGGTTGAGCTCTCTCGGTGCCCTCTGCCGGGGGAAACAGCTGTCCGCTTGTTCCCTCGTCTGCGTTGTCGGTGGCGTATGCCAGAGTCGCCACGGATGAGTCGCTTGAAGAACGCCTCCGGTCCATACTCGCGTCAAGGTCACCAGTGTAGAACAGCTGGAATGATGAGGCGGTTTTGTATCAAAAACAGAGTCTTTAATGAACAACTCTTCTATCTTGTCTCATCTGGTGCAGAGCTTGGCAGAAGGCGAAAGAGAGAGAATTCTGCCCAGCTCGCTGGTTAAATACAGGCACACATCAAAGACATGCAAAACACAAGCTGAAATCCCCCGTTATCTAAATCCCCCATTAGTCCTGTTAACTCCTCCCTTCCTCTTGGGAGGTGATGGGAAAACCTCTCCTCGCCTTAGGGGGTGAAGGTGTCAAGTCTGTTGCCACTGCGTCCTGTGATGTCGTTGGTCTTCACACGGCGGTGAGATTCCTTTGTCCCTTTCAGAGGTGTGAAGTTCCTTTGTATATTCTGTCCCAAACATTTCCACATGCTCTAACAAATGTAGGTATGGAATATATGAGTAATATATACCACAGACCCATCAATTAGAAAGAAAATGGTGCTCCACTAATTTAGATGAAATTTATTTAGCTTGGAGAAATCATCTTTTAATTTATAAAAAAAATCTCTTAGAAAAGCTAGAACGAGTTATTATTCTGCATTAATAGAAGAGAACAAGAATAATCCTAGGTTTCTTTTCAGCACTGTAGCCAGGCTGAAAAAGAGTCAGGACTCTGTCAATCCTAGCATTCCCTTAGAGCTTACTAGTCAGGACTTTATGAACTTTTTCAATAATAAAATTTTATCTATCAGAGATAAAATCAATCAGATTCTTCCCACCGTTAACTTAAATACAGCAACTACTACAACTCCTTCAACTGATATCTGTTTGGATGAGTTTACTCCAATTGACCTTTAATTTCCTCATCCAAGCCTTCAACTTGTCTTTTAGACCCTATTCCTACCAGGTTATTTAAAGAAGTCTTCCCACTTATTGGTAGCTTTATTCTTCAAATAATCAATTCTTCATTAACTTTAGGCCATGTACAGCTGGCTTTTAAAACTGCTGTGATTAAACCCTTACTCAAAAAGCCAACACTGAATCCAGGAGTTTTAGCTAACTATAGACCAATCTCTAATCTCCCTTTCATTTCAAAAATCTTAGAAAGAGTTGTTGCTATGCAATTATTTGACCACCTGCAGGGAAATGGTTTACTTGAAGAGTTTCAGTCTGGGTTTAGAATCCATCATAGTACTGAAACAGCCTTAGTGAAGGTCACTAATGACCTCCTAATCGCATCTGATAATGGACTTGTTTCTGTTCTTGTCCTTTTAGACCTTAATGCAGCTTTTGATACTATTGATCATAATATTCTACTTGATAGACTAGCACACTATGTTGGACTTAATGGAACTTCATTGCAGTGGTTTAGATCTTATTTATCTGATAGGTTCCTGTTTGTTCATGTCAGTAATGAGTTTTCTTTCAACTCAAAGTTCAGTCATGGAGTTCCACAGGGATCTGTGCTAGGCCCTACTCTTTTCAGTTTATATATGCTTCTGTTAGGCAACATTATTAGAAAGCACTGTATACATTTTCACTGTAATGCAGATGACACACAATTATACATGTCAGTGAAGCCTGATGATAGCAATCAATTAGCCAAGTTAGAAGCCTGTCTTAAGGAAATCAAAGCTTGAATGACTTGCAATTTCCTGCTGTTAAATTCAGATAAGACTGAAGTCATTCTTGTTGGTCCAAAAAAACTTAGAAATACCTTTCCAAATCAAACTTTTAGTTTGGATGAGGTCACTCTTTCTCTTAATAGCTCTGTGAGGAACCTTGGAGTTATTTTTGATCAAGATCTATCTTTCAATTCACATATTAAATTCGTTTCCAAGACTGCCTTCTATCATTTGCGTAATATTGCCAAGGTTAGGAGCATCTTGTCTCAGAGTGATGCTGAGAAACTGATCCACGCTTGTGTTAGCTCTAGATCAGATTATTGTAACTCTTTATTATCAGGTTGTCTCCGTTTCTGGCCTCCCTTCATTGGCTTCCCATAGAGTTTAGAATTAAGTTTAAAATCCTTCTTCTTACTTACAAAGCTCTAAACAATCAGGCCCATTTTTATTTAAAAGATCTGATACTACCATACTATCCTAACAGAGCACTACGCTCCCAAAATGCAGGATTACTTGTAATACCTAGAATCTCCAAAAGTACAATGGGAGGCAGAGCCTTCAGTTATCAAGCTCCTCTCCTGTGGAACCAGCTGCCAATCTGGATTCAGGAGTCAGACTCGATCTCTGTTTTTAAAAATAGGGTTAAAACCTTCCTTTTTGATATAGCCAACAATTAGGGAGGGATCATGTGTCTCTGAACCCTCCCTTAGTTATGCTGCTAATAGGTTTAGACAGCTTTATTCTTCAAATAATCAATTCTTCATTAACTTTAGGCCATGTACAGCTGGCTTTTAAAACTGCTGTGATTAAACCCTTACTCAAAAAGCCAACACTGAATCCAGGAGTTTTAGCTAACTATAGACCAATCTCTAATCTCCCTTTCATTTCAAAAATCTTAGAAAGAGTTGTTGCTATGCAATTATTTGACCACCTGCAGGGAAATGGTTTACTTGAAGAGTTTCAGTCTGGGTTTAGAATCCATCATAGTACTGAAACAGCCTTAGTGAAGGTCACTAATGACCTCCTAATCGCATCTGATAATGGACTTGTTTCTGTTCTTGTCCTTTTAGACCTTAATGCAGCTTTTGATACTATTGATCATAATATTCTACTTGATAGACTAGCACACTATGTTGGACTTAATGGAACTTCATTGCAGTGGTTTAGATCTTATTTATCTGATAGGTTCCTGTTTGTTCATGTCAGTAATGAGTTTTCTTTCAACTCAAAGTTCAGTCATGGAGTTCCACAGGGATCTGTGCTAGGCCCTACTCTTTTCAGTTTATATATGCTTCTGTTAGGCAACATTATTAGAAAGCACTGTATACATTTTCACTGTAATGCAGATGACACACAATTATACATGTCAGTGAAGCCTGATGATAGCAATCAATTAGCCAAGTTAGAAGCCTGTCTTAAGGAAATCAAAGCTTGAATGACTTGCAATTTCCTGCTGTTAAATTCAGATAAGACTGAAGTCATTCTTGTTGGTCCAAAAAAACTTAGAAATACCTTTCCAAATCAAACTTTTAGTTTGGATGAGGTCACTCTTTCTCTTAATAGCTCTGTGAGGAACCTTGGAGTTATTTTTGATCAAGATCTATCTTTCAATTCACATATTAAATTCGTTTCCAAGACTGCCTTCTATCATTTGCGTAATATTGCCAAGGTTAGGAGCATCTTGTCTCAGAGTGATGCTGAGAAACTGATCCACGCTTGTGTTAGCTCTAGATCAGATTATTGTAACTCTTTATTATCAGGTTGTCTCCGTTTCTGGCCTCCCTTCATTGGCTTCCCATAGAGTTTAGAATTAAGTTTAAAATCCTTCTTCTTACTTACAAAGCTCTAAACAATCAGGCCCATTTTTATTTAAAAGATCTGATACTACCATACTATCCTAACAGAGCACTACGCTCCCAAAATGCAGGATTACTTGTAATACCTAGAATCTCCAAAAGTACAATGGGAGGCAGAGCCTTCAGTTATCAAGCTCCTCTCCTGTGGAACCAGCTGCCAATCTGGATTCAGGAGTCAGACTCGATCTCTGTTTTTAAAAATAGGGTTAAAACCTTCCTTTTTGATATAGCCAACAATTAGGGAGGGATCATGTGTCTCTGAACCCTCCCTTAGTTATGCTGCTAATAGGTTTAGACAGCCGGGGGACCTCCAATAATGCACTGGGCTTCACTCCTTTCTTCATTCTCAATGAAATATGTTTTGTTTTTTTGCTGGTCATTAACATCTGTTTGTTCTCTCCTATAGACTGAGTCCCCATTGTGCTGTTTGCTCTCTACATGTCTGTTCTTTTCATCTTCTTTATGCCCTCACCCCCCAGCCAGTCGCAGCAGATGACTGCCCCTCCCTGAGCCTGGTTCTGCTGGAGGTTTCTTCCTGTTAAAAGGGAGTTTTTCCTCTCCACCGTCGCCAAGTGCTTGTTCACAGGGGATTGCCTGATTGCTGGGGTCTGTCTGCAACTGTGGGGGTTTCCCTTACAGTTGAAAGTGCTATGAGATGACTGTTGTTGTGAAATTGCGCTATCTAAATAAAGTTGAATTGAATTGAATTGAATTGAATTGAATTACTGGCGATACTAAATGCTGGATTTATTGCAGCAAAATCTGCCTTTCATATAAAAACTAAGATAATTACTGACTTTAAACTCAGTGCTGAGAGCGATTAGAACTGACATGTTTCAGTCTGTTACAGCTATTATTTAGAGTGTTCATGAACTATGCAACTCCAACAGGCAAAAAAAGTAAATTTTCACTGTTAAGTGATTCTTTACACACTAACAAAATTAACCATTCACTCATCAACTAAATAAATAAAAATAACTATTTAATTTATTTCATCAATCAAGACCCTTTCGCAGGTGCTCCTCATCTGAATAGTGTGAAAAAGTTTTTTGGGGGCAAAAAATCTAACTTCTTTTATCTGATCTACCTCTCACCAATTATAGATGGAGGTTTGTTTACCCAACACTAATGGGTCATCTCCCTGATGAGTGTTTTTCACTTGGTACAAATTAATTGCCTCTGCTAAATTTACAAACAGGGTAGCATCCAAACAAATGTTGGTTTAGTTTCCCTGCTGAACAGTTGTCCATCTATTTTTGGGATGGACTGGATTCTGTTTGACCTGAGGTTACCCACACTGAAAAAGGAAAGTCTAGATGGTGACTCACCAGAATGTACCCAGGATATTTTTTTAAGTGCAATATTAATTATTTGATACATGTAACAGAAGTGAATCTGGAGTGGTAAAGCTTCAAATTCATTTCAGAAAGTTTTCAAATAATCTATTGGTCTAAAGTTTGGAGACAGCATTCTGTAGATTAGCACATATTGGATGCATTTGTGTGTGCTTTGTGCCCAAATGTGCTTGTGTGTGTGGGTGTGTGTGTGTGTCCCTCTGGGTTGTCAGGGTCTGTTAATTGCTTCTCTCCTGCTGCTTTAAAAGGTTGTGACTAGCTCACCTCCCCACTGTCACTTTGGTTTCATTATTTACCCATTCAAATGAGAGAAAAATGTACATGTCGACAGTAATGACTCCAGGAAGGTGGTGGTGGGGGTATTGCAAAAGAAATTCTAAACTAATTAGGAAGCAAACTCACCTCACACTACTTTTAATTACAGCACATTTGAAGGAAAAAAAATGTTTTGGCCACCGATACAAAAACAGCCATGGAGGGTTGGCTAGTAGCTGAAGCAGATTTCTGCAGGAATTTCGTGGGATTACGTGAACACTTCAACCCACATTGACTGTTATCGCTAATGAGTTTTAACTTATTATCAGTCCCATAAATATCACCAGTAGTTGGGCTCCTGCATGCCACAAGGGACTGATCTAAGGCACATGTGAGCTTTGTGTTCCAACTAATTTATTACAGTGATGAAATCTGCTCTGTACTGCACTAATTTTATGAGTCACTGTATTTTAAAATGAAAAAGTAACACTATACAACAGTTACCTAGTGATGGCCAAGCAATTTGATTGGAAAATAGACATTTATGTGTACAGTGGTGTGAAAAAGTGTTTGCCCCTTTCCTGATTTCTCATTTTTTTGTATGTTTGTCACACTTAAATGTTTTAGATCATCAAACAAATTTAAATATTAGACAAAGATAACACAAGTAAACACGAAATGCAATTTTTAAATAAGTTTTTTGTTTGGTTTTTTTTGTTTTTTTTTAAGGGAAAAAAATCCAAACCTGCATGACCCTGTGTGAAAAAGTGATTGCCCCATAATCTTTTAGAGCTCTGTGGTGGAATTTCGGCCCACTCATCTTTGCAGAATTGTTGTAATTCAGCCACATTGGAGGGTTCTTGAGCATGAACCGCCTTTTTAAGGTCATGCCACAGCATCTCAATCAGATTCAGGTCAGGACTTTGACTAGGCCACTCCAAAGTTTTCATTTTGTTTTTCTTAAGCCATTAAGAGGTGGACTTGCTGGTGTGTTTGTGATCATTGTCCTGGTGCAGAACCCAAGTGCGTTTCAGCTTGAGGTCACGAACAGATGGCTGGAAGTTCTCCTTCAGAATTTTTTGGTAGACAGCAGACTTCATGGTTCCATTTACCACAGCAAGTCTTCCAGGTCCTGAAGCAGCAAAACAGCCCCAGACCATCCCACTACCACCACCATATTTTACTGCTGGTATGATGTTCCTTTTCTGAAATGCTGTGTTACTTTTCACTAGATATAACGGGACACACACACATTCCAAAAAGTTCAACTTTTGTCTCGTCAGTCCACAGAGTATTTTCCCCAAACTCTTGGGGATCATCAAGATGTTTTCTGGCATTATCACATATTTGGGACTTAAAATTCCTCAAAACCCAGAACTGCTGTTTAAAGTAAGCTTATTAGAGGGCATCGACAAATTAAAACATAATATTGACTACTGGAGGACTCTGTCATTATCCATGATAGGCAGAGTGAATGCCATTAAGATGGTATCGCTACCAAAGTTTTTATATCTTTTTCAAAATCTGCCTGTACTGATTCCTGCTGATTTTTTTTAAGAAGTTAGAGTCAGTTAATTTAGATTTTTGGGGGGGGGTTACAAAAAACACAAATTGTCAAAGAAACATCTCTGTCAGCCTATTCAGGAGGGAGGTTTGGGTCTTCCAATATTTAAACATTATTACTGGGCAGCTAATGCTAGGGCACTGGTATATTGGCAATGGGGTTCTCCAGATCATGAATTGCTGAATTCTGCTCCCCTCTGGCTAAAGCTGGAGCTCATGTCATTAATAAAACCATTTGCCTCACTTTCTCCTATACTTCTTACAAATCCTGCCACCGCTTTAAAAGCTGTAAATCACAGTTTTGTTGTTAGAAATTCAATGGAGATTCTTAGGCAACTTAAACAAAAATACCATGTTCGGACAATGCCTTTGTCCCAGCATTAGTGGACAGTACTTTTGTTACATGGTATGTTAAAGGGCTTAAGCGCATTAAGGATTTTTACATTGATAATAAGTTTTCTTCTTTTGGCCAATTAAGCTCAAAATATAACCGACCCAATTTTAACTTTCTTCATTAGATTCTGAGACATTTTGTGAGAGAAAATATCCCACAGTTTGAGTCCTCTTGTGAGGGGCGTGAGTTGCTGAAACTATTTTCTATTTCGCCAAAAAAAGAGAAACTTATAAACAAATTTGTTAAGTATTTTTCTGATGACTGCATCTGTTGTCTGTATTAAAGAGTGGGAGAGAGAAATGAATACTGTATTGTCCTATAAGGTATGGACGATTGCACTTTTCCGGATTCATAGATGTTCAATAAATAGAAAACATAGGATAATTCAGTTTAAAGTGTAACACCGCTTTCACTATTCTAAGGCAATGTTACATAAATTTTATCCTTCACTGTCTCCAGTTTGTGACAAATGTAAATCAAATGATGGTACACTGTTGCATTTATTTTGGGACTGTCCACGTATCTCCTCTTTTTGGTCAAGTATTTTTCTTTTTTTCCCAAAGCATATTGCAGGACTCTTACACTGGATAGAGACCTCGCCATACTTGGTTGTTCACTGGACTCTATAGCTACTATGACATATCCAGACGGCCCTATCGATGGGCATGGTTCTTGCAAAAAAACTAATTCTTAAAAACTGGAAGTCATCAAATGTCCCAAGCTTGAAAAACTGGCTGCAGGAGCTTGTTACAGTCATTCATATGGAAAAACTAAGACTAAATACTCATAAAGATAAATACAAGTAGGAGGAATCTTGGGGCCCTGACTTGCGAATACTGTAATTTGTTTGAATGTTTTTGTATGAAATTAGTGTACTGCTTGGCAGTTATTTATTTATTGTATTTTGCTTGAGGCAGATGTGACAGTATGTATTGTATTCAGTAAATGTCTGTGATATACATTTTTGTAGTCTTGATTATGGTTTTAACTATTTGTGTCCTCCCCATGTGCGTCTGTGTGTGTGTGTGTGTGTGTAGATTTATGTGTGAGAGTGATAATTAATATGTATTCTAATTGGAGTAGGTGTTGGGTTTGAATGTTGTTTTTTTTTCTCTCTCTTTTGTTTGTGTTATAAGTTAACTTAAAAATGTTAAAAGTAATTTAAAAAAAAATTCTGGCAAAACTGAGATGAACCTTTATATTACTTTTGCTCACCAGTGGTTTTTGTCTTGGAACTCTGCCATGCAGGTCATTTTTGCGCAGTCTCTTTCTTATGGTGGAGTCATGAACACTGACCTTAACTGGGGCAAGTGAGGCCTGCAGTTCTTTGAATGTTGTTATGGGGTCTTTTGTGACTTCTTGGATAAGTCGTTGCTGTGCTCTTGGGGTAATTTTGGGCAGCCGGCCACTAATGGGAAGGTTCACCACTGTTCCATGTTTTCGCCATATGTGGATCATGGCTCTCACTGTAGTTCACTGGAGTCCCAAAGCTTTAGAAATGGCTTTAAAACCTTTTCCAGACTGATAGATTTCAAATACTTTTTTCGCCATTTATTTCTGAATTTCTTTGGATTACAGAATGATGTCTAGATTTTGAGGATCTTTTGGTCTACTTCACTTTGTCATGAATCCCCGTGGGCTTTTACGCAGCGCACAGAGGAGAGGATTCACGCGCAGGATACACCACAGACAGATTTATTAACATAAAGTCTCACAAGAGTCAGAGCAAGGATACAGAAAATACAAAAGGGACTGACAGGCCCGCCCACACAAAGTGTAGGCTAAACGAGCTGCCTGACAGCCCGTCAGTCAGAGAACCAAAACACACAGCAAGACATAGCAGATCAGACAACATGCACAAATAATAATGAATGAATGAATGAATGAATTTATTTTTATTCGGTGATAATAATAATAAACACATACAATACAATAAGAACACACAAAAGAACAACCGAAAGGGTGTAGGCTAAAGCTAGTGCTTATATAGTGTCTACCCATTACAATTTTAAAATCAATAACATACTGTAAAAATTTAAGTCTTACCCAAAATCAACAAAGAAAATCAAATAGAACAAGAAGACAAAAAACCCTTTAAGTTATTACAAATTTATCTCCCAGCATTTACAGTGAGATACTGGGAGATTTTCTCATCTTTGTACAATTTTTTGAATTGCTTCAGAGTTGAACATGTTTTAATATTTTCAGAGCAACAGTTCCACAATTTAACTCCAGTGACAGACATGCAATGATACTTTGCATTTGTTCTAACCTTTGGCTTATTAAAAACAGAGTTACCTCTTAGCTCATATTTGCTTTCCCCTTTTTTAATCAGTCTCTGAATATTTGCAGGTAATTGGTTATTATTTGTTTTGTATATGATTTGAATAATGACACATAGAGTAGAGTCATGGGACGGGGCCTAAAGGACAAACTGGCCCGGTTCATGACAAAGCCTCCCTCTCAAGGGGTGGATTCCAGACCCAAGGTGCCATCAAAGAAAAAAGGAGAAAACCTGCCCCCCTCCCCCAGCAGAAGAACAACAATCATAAACCCAGGGCGGGAGGAAGGGGGAACAGGTCAGGAGGGAACAAAAACAAACAACCCCGCTCAGGGCCCACAACAGAAAAGCATCCCAATAAGATAAGATAAGATAAGCCTTTATTAGTCCCACAATAACCACCACCCCCCCCCCCCAAGTCCAGAGGCCCGGAGGCTCAGGAGGCCACCCAGAGTCACAGGCCCAGCTGGCGGCTGGACGGAAAGAGCCCAGCGGCCTGCTGAAGGAAGTGGACCACCCGGCGCCAGGGCCCAGTCCTTCAGGCAGTTGTCCAATGGTGTAGAGCCACCAGGACCAAAAGGGTGGAGCAGGAGGTGGCTTACCCACTGGGAGGCTCACTGGTGGGTGACTGGACTGGAAGAGGTGACCCCGACGATGTCAGGTAGAGATGGGAGAACTGTAGCGCCCACGGGGGTCCCAGTCTGGGACATGGCCACACCCACGGTGGACCCTGGCTGGGCCATAGCTGCCCCCATGATGGTCCCGGCCTGGGACACAGTTACACCTGCGGTGGGCCCCGGCTGGGCCAGCGTAGCACCTACGGGGGTCCCAGCCTGGGACACTGCTGCACCCGCGGTGGCCTCCACGGTGAGGGAAGCTGGGCACACAGCAACCTCGGGCAGCGAGCCTGGATCCTCGGCAGCCTCAGGTGGTGTTGACCACTCTCTGGCGACCCTGGGGGAGAGATCAGAGACAGGACAAAGAGACAAAGGGTCAGGGTCGCCGGCAGCCGTGGAGCCTGGCGAGGCGGGCCCAGATGCAGCAGGTGGCTGCACCCGACTCTCCTCACCAAGAGTAGCAAGACAAGGCTGCTCTAATTCAGAAGAGTGAGAAGCAAACAAGAGCATTTGCCTGGACTGGAGCTCCACCACCGTCCAGGACTCTGACGATCCAGGTGGTGGAGGCTCCTCAGGCAGAGGAGAGGTTGCACCCGCGGTGGGCCCGGCCTGGGCCGAAACTGCACCCAAGGAGGTCCCGGTTTGGGGCGAGACCCTCACGGCAACCTCTACCGAGGAAGTGGGTCCAGGGATGGCCTCAACGGCGAGAGGTGCTGGACTCGCGACGTCTGCGGGTGGTGTGACCGGGTCCACGAGAGCTTCCGACTGGAATGGATCTTCCCCGGCGACCCTGGAATGAAAATCGAACACAACAGGAGAAGAGACATGATCAGTGTCACCGGCAGCAGTGAAGCCCATTGAGGTGAGTTCAGGCGTAGCTGCTGGCTGCACCCGACTCTCCTCCCCAAGAGCCAGGCAAGATTGCTCCAGAACAAAAGGGAGAGACACAAATGGGAGCAGCACTCACCTGGACTCGGGCTCCACCGCTGTCCAGGACTCCGTCAATCCAGACGAGGTCACGGGCCCGGCCTCAAGGTGGTCCAGCTCAGGTTCCTTCTCCACTGTGGCGTCCTTTGC
The DNA here is from genome assembly GCA_020510985.1 of Pholidichthys leucotaenia. NCBI lineage: Eukaryota > Metazoa > Chordata > Actinopteri > Cichliformes > Pholidichthyidae > Pholidichthys > Pholidichthys leucotaenia. The sequence goes on from CM035836.1 coordinate 159,704,397, forward strand.
AGCTGGCTTGGTGGCGGTGGCAGTCCTGGTGCCCCCAGGCGAGGACTCCAACGCTGGTGACTGAGCTAACGGAGAAACTGGGGGCTCATGCCGTGCTGGCACTGGTCTTGACTCCTCCAGGGCCACAGGCTCCTCCATCGTCCAGCGGCTAGGTTCAGGAGCCGGTGGACACTCAGGGAAAAATTGGGGAGACACAGAGAGAACAGGAACAAAATCAACCATTGCAGCTGGAGGAGAAAACCCAGTGGACTGCTGAGACTGGGCCTCTCCCTCGGGAGACAGACAAGGTTTATCATGATTAAGTTGAATAGAATGACAAAACACTTGCCTGTCCTCCCGGTCTCTGGTGTTAGCAGCTGCAGGTGGAAGGCAGTCATCTTTCTCCGTGCCTATATTGGATTTGGGCCCCCTAATGGAGAGTGGAGGTGCCGTCTCCATGGCGATGGAGGTGGATGAGACTGGTGGAGGAGTTGCAGGATGTTTATGGGGAGCCCTCCGGGAACGGTGGCGACGAGAGGAAGCAGGTGGTGTGCGCTCCGGCTTCCTCTGTGAAAGCTCTTCCTGCATCTGGGATTCCCCTCCCGGGAAGGACGGTGACATGGGAAAAATAGGAGGGACAGACGGACAAACAGGTACGGCAACTGACAATTCATCAGGAATCAGGCAAGCAGTCTCAGGTGAGAGTAGAAGTGATTGAATGAGCATTTCCCTGAATTCCTGGGAAGTGATGATATCAGCTGTTGTCCCGGGGTCGAAGAGGTGTGGAGGCTTCGAGGTTGGCACGCCCTTGTCTTCGGGTTGAGGCTCCAGTTCCCTCCGGGAATACTCCCCCAACTTCCAGGGCAATTCCGGAAGGAGCCACTGCTTCGTTTCCAGAAGGAGGTCTGTCTCTGCCAGAAGAACCAGTCTGCATTCCTCCAGCTCCTCCGGAGACGGAGCGGGCCGCGGCTCGGGAAGAGGAAGCGAGGCTGTCGTAGGAGAGGCTGGAGGCTTCTTACGGCGAGGGCGCTTCCTCTTCACTGTGGACGGATCGGGCACAAGACAAACCCACACCACCGGCTCATCACTTGGCAGTGAGTAAAATGAGCAGAGAAGCTCCCTAGCATCCAAGAATGATGGCAGGGTGGCCGCAGGGGGCTCGGACGCTGAAAACTCCTCACCCGGTTCCTCGCATGGCAAAGAGAAGATGAACCGGAGAATCTCCATTGCCTCTGGATGGTCCCAAAGGCTGTCCCTGTCCATAATCTTCACTGCCGCGTCCCGAGCCCATCGAGCTGTCTCGGGGGAACAGGACTCCAGTGTCCACAAAAGAATTTCTTCCAGGATGCACAGTGAGCACAGCTCCCTTTCCTCCAGATCTGCCATGGCACCCGGAACACAGGTGGGTGAAAATAGTTAAAAAAAAGGAAAAATTAACATCTGGGTGTACCCCGCTGAATCCTTTAAGGCTGGATTATTCTGTCATGAATCTCCGTGGGCTTTTACACAGCGCACGGAGGAGAGAAGACGGATTCACGTGCAGGATACACCACAGACAGATTTATTAATATAAAGTCTCACAAGAGTCAGAGCAGGGATACAGAAAATACAAAAGGGTATGCACTTACAAAAAACACACAAAGTGATGTGCAAAAGGCTTACCAAAGAATAAGGTGGCGTGAGCAGGAACACTCGGGCTGACCATGGCGTAGCGTGGCCATAACAGAAACAATAATCCAGCAATGCTAGACAGAAAATGAACTGCTTAAATACAAGCACTGAGGACTGAATGAGTGGGTGCACCTGAGTGCAGAGCGGGGAAAGTAATTACCAGGAGTGGAACCAGCTGACTGTCAAGAGAGGGAGGTGTGGTCTGGCTGGCGGACTGACAGGCCCACCCACACAAAGTATAGGCTAAAGGAGCTGCCTGACAGCCCATCAGTAAGAGAACAAAAACACACAGCAAGACATAACAGAGCAGACAACATACACAAATAATAATGACACACAGAGGAGAGTCATGGGACTGGGCCTAAAGGACAAACCAGCCCGGTTCATGACACACTTTGTCAAGCAGGTCCTATTTAAGTGATTTCTTGATTGAGAACAGGTGTGGCAGTAATCAGGGCTGGGTGTGGCCAGAGAAACTGAACTCACCTTTCCAAAGATGTGATAAACCACAGTTAATTTATGTTTTAACAGGGGGGCAATCACTTTTTCACACAGGGCCCTATAGATTTGGATTTTTTTACCTTTAATAATAAGCACCTTCATTTCAAAACTGCATTTTATGTTTATTTTTGTTATCTTTGTCTAATATTTAAATTTGTTTGATGATCTGAAACATTAAAGTGTGACAAACATACAAAAAAGTGAGAAATCAGGAAGGGGGCAAACACTTTTTCACACTACTGTATATTTCACAATAACTGTACTCAGATTTAACAGGCTATCACTCTGATTAGCAGGTGTTCTATTAATTACTAACTAGCATTCATTTCTTAACATTAATAACCTAACAGAATATCGTACACCCCTGTCAACATGACCATGTGGGTCCCACCTTAGGTTAAAACTGGCCTGTCATGGGTCCCATGTGGATTTGTCCACGGGTTCCATGTTGGCCCCACCTGTGTTTGCCCACATGGACTTTTCCTGTGGTACAGGTAACCTGCTTACCTGCTTTTAACCCATCGAGCCCCAGTGGGTTTAATGCAGGTGAGTATGTTTCAGTAACACTGGCAGTCCGCAAAAAAAATGCCACTATATCTATTGTAATAGTCAAAGAAAACTATTAAGTATCATCCGTTATTTTCTGAGGTCTATTCCTCCACTACTGAGTCTGAGAAGATAAAAGCTTTGACATAACATACAAACACTTCACATAATTAAAACTCATGGGCTACTTGCGCAGTATTAGAGCACACAAATCCCATTGCAGAGTGGGCAAAACTATAAAATATAAAACTACAGCCAGGCTTGTAACCATTTGTGCATTTTTAGAAGTACCCATTATACATTTTTAGAAGTAAAACTTGTTATTACCTCTTGTAAACTATCTTTTTAGTGTTTCAAAGAGGGTTAGACATCAATGTGATCCAACTCCACGTTTTACAATCTTCAAAGTCGAGATTTTGCATTTATGCATTGTCGGTAAAAAAGGGTAATCACTTTTTCAAAGTATTTTCAAAGTATATAGTTGCATTGACTTGACTTACATTGAGCACCTGCTTGCGACGATGGGATGCAATTCTCGGCAAGCGAGCAATTCTCGGCATAACACTAGCACACATGCTTTCTTACTGTTGTTATCACGTGATCACAATTGGTCCTCCTCAGTCTGTCTTTATCTCTGTTGAGCTCTCTTGTTAGTTTATATAATTCTTGCGCGATGTTATCATGCAAACCTTGCTCTGATCTGTGCCGCTTCAAAAGACAAATGCAACCTGTGTAGAGTGTCACAAAGCTGGAACCAGACTGAAACTGTAGTGGACCACAATCATTGTCAGTGGAAATGAGGGGTTTGGGTGCTGCACCATCAGGCATTCCCACGGTTACCTTCAAAACAGCTAAAAAAATACATATTCAGATGTCCTCTTATGTCCAATATAAATCTACCCTCTAGTTAATTGCAAAGAACAATTATTAGTATTATAAACTATTTGAAATTCTTCATAATTTACTTAGTTTTGGTTTGTATTTTTTTAATTTTGTTTTAAAATTTATAGAGAATAACCATAGGATGAAAATGTAAATCATAGCTATGACGCTAAAGGTGAAGACAAAATAGACTTTTAAGACACTGATTTATCAATAAAACTGCTGTAAATAAAATTTCTGTTGGTCATTTAACAAGTTGAGCAAATAATTATCTAGAAATATTAGCCCATTTGGCCCTAGTTGTAGGTGGACTACCACTAGAGACTTAACATTTGATGTTTTATGGCATGTGTTTTAAAAATAATGGCCTGTGAATGTGAAATTCCAAAGTTCATAAAAAAAGCAAAAAAAAAAAATGCTGGAGGGAATGGCTGGAATGGCAATGTGGAACAAGGAAGACTGATTTCCTCTTTGAGTGGAGGTGACTCCAACAGAAGTAGCTGCTAAGCAAATTTATTTCACTTAAGTTTAATGCTCTCTCTCTCTCTCTCTCTCTCTCTCTCTCTCTCTCTCTCTCGCTCTCTCTCAAACGTTTTCACAGTTCTTCAGGCGAGCACTTTCCTTCTCCCTAAATCACATCCCTTTATTTGCAAACCTGGCACTTTTTACAGGCAGGCTTTTAAGAAATTAATCTGGATGTTGAAAAACATCATCGCTAATACCTGCACTGACACTGAGAAAGCAAGCCTGACTATTGAACGGGTAGTAAATTGCCAATTAGGGGGTAACATTGTACTGCGAGGCCTATATACATTTAAGGAGGGCTTCCTCTGTAGTTAGACTACCTGTCAGTCAAATAGCACCTGGGGCAATTTTGTATTTCATTAAGCCATAATTAATGAAGGGTGGTATTCTTTCTGCCATAGGGACAATAAAAGCTTGGCCTTCCATTGTAAAAGATACTTTCTCATTATGAAGGCATACTTCCAAAGGAATAGTGGGGCAGGTATTTGAAAGCACCTTTCAAATTGGAGCTCTTGTCACAATAGATGATCTGTGTGGCAAGTGAACATGAGTGTGTCTGTGACTGTGAACTATCTGTGCAGTTTTACAACAGTCTGTCAGATATTTGTTTGCACTGCGTAAGAAGAAATGCTGCAAAATCCACTGATTGCAAAGGCCAAAATGTTAGACTCAAAGGCTTTTCTCTTTTCCCTTTTAGACTTTTCACTGTGAGGAATGATGTGTTCCGAGGACACTAATTATTATGAAGCAATTTTTTGAAAATGTCCTGAATAAGGCCCTAAAACATGCTCTACTTCAGCACCTGTTTCAATTTAAGGAGCACCCTAATTTACAAAATGAACACCATGCTACTTGTATATCAATCTATAAATGCAGCAAATCTCTGTCTGTGTGTTTGTGTGTCTGTGTGTCTCTCTGCTCCATGCATATCTCTTGAACAGTTTGTCAGACTGGCCTCAGACTTTAAACGTGCTTTCCTGAGGGTATGAGGGTGTGCATCCTTGAGTATGGAGGTGTTCAGAAAAAATATGTAATTACTATTAACCCTTTGAGTGTGAGATTCCGCATGCCCCTAGTGGCAGAGTGTGGCGCTGTGTCTGTCAACTGATTCTGACATCCCTTTAACTCCCCAGCTATACTGACGACTTGTACTGATCGTGCCAGTTCAGAAGGTGGCAGGCACACGTTGGAGGACTCATGGATGAATACACCCAAGAAGAAGAAATCCTTATTTCCTTTTCCTATTTTCCTTCTTTAAGCCCAGAAAGCAAATTTGGCCACCATGCACCGTCATGTACCGTCACATAAAACTGCTTCATACTCAAAAAATTGCCGGGGTATACAAACAAAATTGATGTGGGATAATCTTAAGAGTATCTAGATGTACGAGAGAGCGCAAATGACCGACAGAATGCAAAATAATGTCCACAATGGACGAAAATGGACCATGAACTCCAGCGAGCAAGTCCCCTTCACCGCCGGTAAGTGACGAATTTCTTTGTTTCTTTACATTGTACTGATTTTCTTGTTCATGTACTTTGAAGATAAGATGACAACGTACCCCTGCACAAAAAAACTGTGTCAAAACACTAAACCATCCTTTGTGTAAATATGTCCAAAGTCCGCTTTTGCCTAAGTTATGTAATTCAATATAGCTGTCGCAGCATTATGCAAATTAGATGCATAAATTCATTCCTATCTGAAACTTTGGATCATATTTTACATCTTTCTAATTGACAGTAAGCCATTATCTCTTACCACTTTAAAGTTATAGCCTTGAAAAGGTCTGACATCTGGTCTGATTAGTTTCTTGAAAAAAATCTTTACCACTGTTGACCTCTAGGGGTTATGTCACAGTTTGGCAACAGTCACACTCAAACGGTTAATAAAAATTTTCACTTCTACCGCTGTTGTTATTATTCTGATGTAGTACCCTCACCATTTTCACGGGACTGTACACACAATTCCATATGGGGCCGTACGAAGTCATTCATTGTTGTTTGTCAGCTGGCATCTGCTGTGCAAACTGAATATTTTGTGAGTAGTAGTTATTCATTGTTTGTCAACTGGCTTTGTGGAAAGTGTCTCTGAAAGGTAAGCACATTTAATGGGCTGTGATCATCTTTTACCCACTCCGGTTAATGCTCTAGCCATTTTAATTACTTAGGCGAAGCCATGCTAGGTAGTCAACAGAGCTAACTGGTGGAGAACCGTTCCTTGCTAGGTAAGCACATTTAATGGGCTGTTATTTGTGTGGAAGGTAAGCACACAAAAGCACACACATGGACTGTTATTTGTTTTACCACCCTGTTTCTCTTCATTTTGCCTGATCACCTTTTACCCGCTGCGTCGGCATTTTAATCACAGGCGAAGTCATGCTAGGTAGTTATTAGCCAATGGAGCTTACTGCTGGAGAACCGTTCCTTGCTAGGTATCGATACTTTGGCATCAGGTAGTCGATACTTTGATATCAATACTTTTTAAAATATCACAATACCACTGTGTCGATACAAAACGTGCAATTTGTTTTCACTTCTGAGAGTTTTATGCATTAAAGCTATGTTTTTTTTGTGAGTTGTATGCATTAAAGTTATGTATGAAAACCGGTGAAAAACCAGCCAAAGCATAACAGACTATCTGCTGTGTCACATGATTAGGGCACCCTATCAGATGTCAGAGCCAAAGACTCACTGCGCACTGCACAGCCTCGGTCAAGCACTCACTGACAACCCGCCGTGGTAATACTAAGCAGCATAATTTTGAAAAATAAACAAAATGAGCACTATTTAAGTTTGTAAAATAATAGTGTAGAAATAAAATAAATAAATAAATAATAAAATAACAATAAAAAAACATGGCATTGTGGAAAAAAATTTACACATACATGCTGCTTGGTATTACTATAGAATTTGGATGAATGGTGAAACGTTTCAGAAGTAAAAAATAATCTAATCTGGTTGACTTGACTGAGCTTTCTTACAGCACACTTACCCATCTGGATTAATTTTTTAAATTAAATTAAATCACCCTTTATTGTCATTCAACTGTACAACCAATCATGTACAGCAGAGCGAGATTGTGCTTTACCTATCCACCGTGTCAATCACACACACCCCAAGTGTAGAATCAGAGGGCTGCTGCCATGCAAGGCGCCGCCACAAATTTCCCTCCATTCCATTTTTGCTGAGCACCAAGCTGGATGGCAGGAAGTTCCACTTTTATATGGTCTTCGGCATGACCCGGCCGGGATTTGAACCCCTGCCTCCCGGGTGTGGGGCGGATGCTCTACCAACTGAGCCACCACTCCAGTCCAACTGAGCCACCACTCCGGTTATTACTGTGGCTCTTCAGTAAATTAAGATAAGATAAGATAAGCCTTTATTAGTCCCACAATGGGGAAATTCCAGGATTGCAACAGCATAGGGACAGCAACACTCAGAGCAACAATCAGAAGGCAAGAAAAAAAACAACATCTAGTAAACATATGTCCATATTACTATAAATGTATATATATATAGACACACAGTGCAGAGCATTATGGCTGGTGAATGTGCAGCAGAAAGTCTAAGCTCTCTCTCCGCGGATGCAGCGGGCCAGCTGGAAGTGTTTGGGCATGATGGTGACCCCCTTAGCGAAGAAGAGACCCACCAGGTGGGCCTCGCAGGTCTCCTGCAGAGCCATGACGGCGAAGCTCAGGAAACGCAGGACGATCTTGAAGTCCTGAGCGATCTCCCTCACCAGGCGCTGGACGGGCGGCTTACGGATGAGCAGCTCCGTGGATTTCTGGCAGCGACGGATCTCTCTCAGAGCCACGGGCCTGTGACGGCGAGGCCTCTTCACTCTGCCGGTGGCCAGAGCGCCTCTCCGAGCAGCCCTGGTGGCTAGCTGTCTCCTGGGGGGGGGGGGGGGGGGGGGCTTCTTCCTCCAGTAGATTTTACGGGCGGTCTGCTTGGTTCTTGCCATCGCTCTTTATTATTCTGTCTTATATTTCTTTCACGCCGCCTAAACTCCAGCCCGGCACCCGCATCGTTTTCGCTACAGCTCCCGGTATGTCGAGTTTCCCATTAGCACCGGGCGGCGGCCAAGTGCTAGCTAGCACTAGCTCCTCCCCGCTGTAACGTCTCCCGCTGCAAACCGTGGCTCCGTCCGCCGACCCGGGAGACCCCCGGGGCGATCCGTGCGTCCGTGATATATATACAGAGTGAAAGGTGTAGAAAGAAGAAGGAAGATAAAAAGAAAAGGCTGTTGCAACAGGCAGCCGACTCGTGTGGCGCCGCCACATTCATTATTTTTATTATAATTGAAAAAAAAATCCTTTTTTAAAATTTTTATTTGCTCATTCTATTTTATTATCATTTTACAAGCACTTCTTTTCAAGTATTTATGTTCATGACTTTTATTAATATTTTATATTGCCATTGCAATAAAGTTGTTAAATGAACCTTATATCTGTAAATTTCTGCATTATATTTTACATTTATGTTGATGTTTATGTTAGGGCTTCCTGACTTATTCTGCAAATTCCATGAAATTGTATGGATTACCAGTCTTTCCAAAACCTTGAAATTACCTGAATTTACAGTTTCTTAATATTTCATAAGTCTTTAAATAATTAAACTCCACTACTTGCAGTGTCAACCTGGTCTCACTGCCATCCACCACTTAATTGGCAGAGATACAGGGAGATAAACTGATTGGCTGATTACTGTACATATTTGCCTAAGCTCCTAAAACCCAGCAATTCATCTTTGTCCTCTGTAGTTGGCATTATATTTTATCTCATATCTCTCATACTATACACAACACTCTGTTAAGTCCTGTTGTTCCTTTGAGTAGACAAGTGGAGCTGTAAAATACCACATGTTCGTGGGTGTGACCTTCCCAGCCTCTCTGGCCCACTTCCAAACACAGCCTACATTTGGGCCTGTAAAGCTTAATTGGCCTACCTGTTTCAGACAGGAATACTTGTTTTCTATGGGCATGCACTAGTTAATATGATTCAAGATTTTTTTTTTTTTAACTGAACTTAATGAATTGAGGTTTTCTTTATAGGTATATCTTTTTGAAGTTGATCTCAGTGACCCTTGGGAAGAATGCAGATTAAAAGCAGTCAATGACTGAAAAGTGGTCTGTAGGTTTTAACAATCTGAAATGTGTCTGTTGGTCATGTAATTATTGAAAACATGACAAAAACCACTCACTTCGCTTTAAAAACACACAGCCTTTTTCTCATTTTTCTCTCCAAGAAATGGTTTTGACTCTTCTGTGGATTTTCTTACACTTCGGGAAATGATAAACTCAGCCCAGCCCACCCATGATGCTTCATTTCATTCATTCTTTAAGACAAACATTCAGGGCACGGGCTCAGGGGTAACAGGCCACGTCAGCCACTGGCCGTGTCAGCTCCTTAGGTCGGATCTGAGATCTTTGGTTGGTTGAACTGAGAATTTCTTATAATATTCTTTACATTTGTTGGTGACTGAGAAAAGTCTTTTTCACAACTTTACAGAAACCCTCTACTCATGCCATTACCACCATATCTTGTTGAGTGGCGAGGAGAAGCAAATGCTGGTGAGCGCAGTGATTTGAGGGGTTCCATTGGAGTTGATGGAGGCGGGGGCTGGCCAGCAGTTTTTATGGTCGTGAACCGTCGCCCCCAGGAACCCTGAACGAACCCCTCAAATCGCAAAGCTCACCAACCTTTGCTTCTCCTTGCTGCTCCATGAGATACAACCCTTAAAGATCCCAGGGCTGACGTCAGGGACTAACTTGACTTGTATTCAGCTCAAGATGCATCCAAGCTATAGGCTAGGAGCTAGCATGTTTACATGCACACAAATAAATGAGTTATGATTGGATTTCTGGAGTTATCTGGTTATTCAAGGGGTCATGTAAACCAAATAATCTGATCAAGGCCATGTAACTGGGGTCATTAACTCAAGTGGTTACCCTCCAGTACATAATATGTTTATTCAGTTCATGTAAACACAGCAAAACTGATTATTGTCATTATCGGTTTATTCCCAGTAATCGGTTTATTGTGACCATGAAATCGGGGTGAGTGTTAACAGTACTGATGTAAGAGGGATGCAGAGTCAAGTCCAGTCTAAGATTTAAATGTATATACACTCAAAACAGACCTGAATAATAAAAAACAAATTTGCTGCAATATTTAAATAACTAAAGAAAATCTGAACAAAATATGTCACAAACATTTCATGAAGATGTGTGAGCTGTTAAAGTGGGAAAAAGGTGCAGTCAGTGACTCTTTTAAGGGTGTTTCCATCTGTTACTTATTTTGAGTAGAAAGACTGTATTTATGTTTTCTTGTGGTGAAGCTCAATAAAGTAGTGCAAAAAACCAAATTCCATTATATTGTTGTCCTCCTTCAAATAAAGTCCTTGGTTTGCAATGTACATTTTTGGAAAAAAAAAACAACAACAAAAAAACAACAAAACATAAAACAAACTCATCGTATATCTTATTATTTTTAAAAAATGCAAAATATATGAGGAAATGCAGGGACACAACCAGATATATGGGGCAATGTGGGGAGAGGGAAAATGCTGATGTGCATATCTTTTTTAATTATGGAAAAGCAGTCCATGAGCAAGGTTTGAATTAATTATATTTAATTTAATAATTATTAATTTATCCTCACCATGCTACATCAATCCCCCTAACCCAGCGAAACAGTTGGAAATGATTAATTGGCTTTTCAAACTTGCTGAAACAACACCCTGGTGTTTTAGAAAATGCCTTATTTCATCTACTTGAAAGTTCCCTTCAAAGAAAATGAGCATGTCCACCCCTGTACTGTCAAACACTGTGATTTTGTTTGTAGTGTAACTGTGTTATTTTCATTTCATCTTTGCCCACAATAATAAATCTGCACTTCAGAGGTTATGCTCAATTTACAAACACAACAGACTACTGTGAATTTGCATGCAGTGGTGCATAGACAAATCTGTTCTCACTAACAAGTTGCAACATACTCAGACCGTCACATTTGAATGGAGGTGGCCCAAATGCAAGACTCATTTCATCAAAACCAGAAATCTATGGCATAAAGAGCACGAGGAGCAGGTGGAGAAAGATGTGATAAAACTAATTGTGCAGTGGGAAACACTATAAGTAAGAAAAGCCTGAAGATGTCAAAGGAAAGCCAGTTTTCCCAATGAAGCAAGACATCATCATAATAAAATAGGAGAATCACATATGCACAAAGACACAAATCATGACAACAACTTAGTACTCACACTGTTGGTGACATATCTTTAGCTGAATTTTTCTTCTTGTTTTCATAATTACAGTATATGTATAGGAGCTGAGACTAAAAATGTCATAATCTGGACTTGATCATAGGATTAAACCCAGATTTTATGTCCATGTATGATTATTATTTGCATTTATTGTCCTCTTTGTTCCCCTGAGTCTCTTGTCATTGTCTTCTGTGTCTTCCCCCTTTGGTCCAAGGTCTGTGTGCATATCTGTTTACCTATTGTTCCTGCTCCTCATGTTTTCCATACCCCTAGCCACTGCCCTCTCTGTATTATTCCTGTATCGTTGTTCTGTATGTTCATTGTCTTGTTTCATGTGCATCCCCTGTTTGTAATTGTCTGTACAGCCCCGCCCATCCTGTCTCCTCACCTGCAGCCACTTCCCAGCTACCCTTAATTGTTTCTCAGCTGTTCTTGTCTGTAATCATTGGTCCCTGTATATATATCAGTGTTCAGTGTGTGTCAGGTGTCACTTCGTCATCTGATTTTCCCTGCCAGTCATCTTAGCATCCTGTATGTGTCCCTGTGAGTTTATTTATCAATCCTGTACTGAGTTATTTTCCAGCCTACAAGCCATATCTTGTTTCTTTGTTTTGTTATCAATAAAACCATGTAACAATGGAGTTTTGCCTGCGTAAAGAAACCTTCATACCTGCCAGCCGTAGGTGACTATGACAAAAAATGCTCTGTTGGTGATGTCAGTTTTGCATCAAGTACAGTGTATTACCAAGGTCTTGTCTAATAGCTTGGTTAAGATGGGAGACTTTTGCTTGTTAATGTATGTTTAACAGTGTCAAAAGTTGCATTTAGACCAAAAATGTGGCTCTTTCCCCAAACGTAATGGACTTAGTTATTTCATTGTCAAGTAGTTTTTATGCCTTAGGGTAGTCATTTATCCATTCATCCACCTTCTGAGAAACCCAGATTGCTGCCCAATTCATATACAATTACTTCCATATAGTATATTTGGACACTAACACAAGTATTGTTATTTTAGCTGTGTACCAAAACATATTCAAGATACAGTTATAAAATCAATATGGACCCAAAGTGCAAAATCTCAGCTTTAATTTGAAGGTATTCAGATCCCATTTTTAGTTGTGGTTTAGGAATTACAGCCATTTTTATACAAAATCTCTTCATTTCAGGTCCTCAAAAGTAATTGAACAATTGGCAACAATTGGCTGCATGGGCTTTTCACTCATTAATCCATCATCAATCAAAAAAACAGATGAAGTTGATTCCAGATGTGGCATTTACATTTGGAAGCTGTTGCTGTGAACCCACAACATGTGGTCAAAGTTGCTCTCAGTGGAAGGGAAAAAGACCATCCTTAGGCTGAAAAAAGAACAAATCCATCAGAGATAGTGGAAATGTTAGCAGTGGCCAAATCAACAGTTTGGTGCAGTCTGAGAAAAAAGAGTGCACTGGTGAGCTCAGGAACTCAAAAAGGACGTTCATAGAAGACAACAGGGGTGGATGACTGCAGGATCATTTCCATGGTGAAGAAAAGCCCCTTCACCACATCCACCCAAGTGAGAAATACTCTCCAGGAAGTAAGTGTATCAGTATCTAAGTCTACCATAAAGAAATTGGTGAGAGCAAATAAGACGGTTCACCACGAGGTGTAAACCACTAATCACCCTCAAAAATAGAAAGGCCAGATAAGACTTTGCCAAAAAACATCTAAAGATCCAGCCCAGTTCTGGGAAGAAGAAAGTATGGAGAAGGGTTGGAACAGCTCATGATCAAAAGCACACCACATCTTCTATAAACATGGTGAAGGCAGTGTGATGCATGGGTATGCATGGCTTTCATTAGCCACGGTTACATGGGCAAAATTTCTTCAATCTGATTACAATTCCAATTAGAATTTTACTGTTTACATGGATCCTGAAAAAGCTGATCTGATTAGGATGTGCGTTTCCATGTGTCATACGTTTGAATGGACTAAATTATTTTGACATGCGCACGTCGACATTTCAACATTCCGACATTCCGAAAATAGTAGAAGAAGAAACAACTTCCGGTGTAAACAAACCCCGCTTCATGTCTTTCTCTTTTTGAAATTGACCTGTATTGTGTTGTTCAGACTGTACTTTTGCTTCTGCTGGTCTCCGTAATGAAGCTACAAGTACATACTTCTGCATATGATGAGCAGAGGGAGACAGCAGGACGATACAGACCAGTTTTGTTTTACTCCCGCTATGTCTTCCGCTAGCTGCTGTTAAAGGTGAAAATACGTCACATCGACTTGTGGCTGATGTACAGACATGCACGGTAAACATATTTTCGACCCAAGCTTCGGAATAAGTGTTTATATGTGCACCATTCGGATTAACAATCGGCATAACCCATCCGGCTATGTTTACATAGACACAAGTAACCAGATTAAAAGCCTGATTGGAATAAAAATGCTTCATGTAAACACGGCAATCTGAATATTCTAGCCCAATCATGCTCATTTGGATCAAAATTTCATTCCGATTGAGATGGGTGGGTTATGCCGATTGTTAATCGGAATGGTGTGCATGAAAACACTTATTCCGAACGTAGGGCAGAAAATATATTTTCTGTGCATGTCTGTACACCAGCCGCACGTCGACATAACGTATTTCCGCCTTAGCAGCAGCTAGCGGAAAACATAGCGGGAGTAAAACAAAACTGGTCTGTATCGTCCTGCTGTCTCCCTCTGTTCGTCATATGCAGAAGTATGCACTAGTAGCTTCATTACGGAGACCAGCAGAAGCAAAAGTACAGTCTAAATAACACAATACAGGTCAATTTTGACACGAAGCGGGGCTTGCTAACACCGGAAGTTGCTTCTTCTTCTACTACTTTTGGAATGTCGAAATGTTGACGTGCACATGTCAAAATGATTTATTCCATTCAAACGTGTGACACATGGAAACGCACGTCCTGATCAGATCAGCTTTTTCAGGATCCATATAAACAGTAAAATTCTGATCTGAATTGTAATCAGATTGAAGAAATTTTGCCCATGTAACCGTGGCTAATTTGGAATGAAATTTTGATCTGAATGAGCGTGATCAGGTCAGAATATTCAGATTGCCGTGTTTACATGAAGTATTTTTATTCCGATCATGCTTTTAATCCGGTTACTTGTGTCCATATAAACATGGCTAATAATGGCACTGGGTCACTAGAGTGTTTATTGATGATGTGGCAGAAGACAGAAGCAGCCAGATGAATTCTGAAGAGTGTAGGGATATACTGTCTGCTCAGATTCAGCCAAATGCAGCAAAGTTGATTAGATGGCGCTTCATAGTACAGATGGACAATGACCCAGAACATAGTGTGAAAGCAACTCAAGAGGTTTATAAGGCAAAGAAGTGGAGTATTCTGCAAGGGCCAAGTCATTCACCAGATCTCAACCCGATTGAGCATGAATTTCACGTTCTTAAGAAAAACCCACAAACAAGCAACAACTGAAGACAGCTGGAGTAAAGCAAAGCATCATGTAGCATCATCGGCTCAATCAAAATTTATAAAATTACGCTTTGCTGAGGAGAAATTGCTTCACCCAGAAGTGTAGTCATAAACCTCCTTTTGCAAAACACACAAGACAGCCAAAGCTTTGAAGCCACTTTCCATGGCCGAATTGAACCCCCTGCAAGGAAGTCTGGAGTTACCTCCCTACATCAATCTACCCAGAGGACTTATGTTTAGGCGTTTTTACGATAACCTGTCAAGCTGATAATAACCAACTGACCTACAAGGATTTTCTCATTAGGAGTCAAAAAGTCCAACATTGCCCTCCAATGAATAACATAGGAATAGTACCCTGAGGACTGAATATTTTTCTCTCTGGAGTTTAAAACTATGAATTGTGAACAATAAACTAACTTTTTATTCTCTACAGACAACATCAGCTATGGAAGACTATGGATGGACATTGATGGACTCTAATGGGTTTGAAATGCTTTTATTGACAGGATTTGATATGTGTTCCTTAATCCATCCATCCATCCATCCATCCATCTTCTACCGCTTTTCCTGAGGTCCGGATCGCAGAGGCAGCAGTTCAAGCAGAGAAGCCCAGACTTCCCTCTCCCCAGTCACCTGTTCCAGCTCTTCAGAAAGGATACCAAGGCGTTCCCAGACCAGTTGGGAGACATAGTCTCTCCAGCGAGTCCTGGGTCTGCCCCGGGTCTCCTCCCAGAGGGACGTGCCTGAAACGCCTCAAGTGGGAGGCGTCCAGGAGGGATCCTGATCAGATGCCCATGTTCCTTAATCTTCACAAAGAATTAATTTTGCATGTCCACTATAAAAAAAAAATACATTTACAATGTAGACACATTGTTTTGTTCCTTTATTGTTAAAGTAGAATATCTTAGTCACTAAAGTTTTAAAGAATTTATGCTTTAATAGACAGCATATATGTTTGTAAGATTATTTCACTTCTCATATCAAATACTCTGACTTCCCTGTGTGAGGCTCACATTCCAAAATTGTGAACTGACCAATCAGTTTCCAAGTCTCCATGCATCTCCTTTTGGGAAACTTTACGACCCATGGCTCAAACAAAGCAACTCAGTGCAATGGGTGAAAAGTTTATACTAATAGGCAGATTCAGTCCTAATCTTTGACTGTAATTGGTCAGGCGCAGTTGTCATTCTTAGATACTGAGCCATGCTGCCACACCTAACAAGTTGGACTACTTTCCCTTTGTTAGCAACAGTCCTGAAAAAGTCTGGGAGAGGCAATCATGCGCTCTCTCTTTTTCAATGTAGGTCCAGAGCGTGAGCTCTGTAACTCTTTCAACTTTTTTCTTCTTTGGAATTCACCTTTTTCCTATTTTTACACCTTTTTCTTAAATTACAGTGCTAAAAAGAATTTGCTTTGATTTTCACCAAGCTTAAGTCAACTTTGTTTTGACCACATCAGAAGAACCAGACTTTGTTTTTGTTTTGTTTTTTTTTAATCAAGGTTGTCATTCTGATAGGACTTTGAACTATAAACAAAATAATTGGGAATTTGACAACCTGGCCAGATGTCAAATTCCTTTTTCTGTGTATAAACTGAGACGATAACCTGTGTGGCCAGCATCTAACTTCTACAGATGTGACCCAGGACCAGTGGCCATTACCAGACCATTTTGTAGCAGAAGCTGCCCTTTCCTCTCAGTTTCACCAATGGACATCCATCTAGACCAAGGTTGGCACCTGAAAGGCCTGCTACCACCAGGAGACACAATCAGACTCTGTTGTGCTTAAGGTCTGTTGTCCAAATTAAATTTAATTCTTCAGAATATTCCTTTTACAAGCTCTAGAAACCTAACATCTTCAACTCCTTTAATAACTTCAAATTCATTCATCTTTTCATTAATCTCTGTCCCTTTTTTAGAGTAACACAAATTTTCCTTTTATAAACAAACTTTTATCATTTTCTTCATATAATTGTGACCAATTTTCCAAACCATTCTGTTTTACAGCTATTTTATGATTCTTTTTCATTTTCCATTAAGGTGGATTCACACTACAACGTCTGGATCAACTTTTACTGACGTTTTGGCAGACGTCTGGCTCTGCTGGCAAAAGTTAATGATTGCTGGGGTTTGTTGGCAAACGCTGGCAAAAGTTGTTCTTTGAAAATTTTCAGCCTGCTGAAAATTTACCGACGTTTGGAAATACACGTTGGTGAATGTGTGCTCATTTTGTTAAAAGTTCCTGAGCACTGAGCTAAGTTATGCACAATTTACCTAAGTCAGCCGAAGTAAAAGCTGGGTTCACTCTATAGCGTTTGGACCAACTTTTACAGACGTTCTGAAAAATCAGAGAAATACTCAGCGCAGTTCAGCTGACACTCATATAAAGATCATTGTTTGTGGAGGCTTTCTGCTGTTCTGGACCTGCTTCTGGAATGAACACATCTCCCTTGGGTATATGTTTCAGTATTTATTTTTGTTTTATATTCCTATATAGTTACTTCTGCATACCCTTTTCCCTCGTTCGTTCGCTCTTTCATTCATTCATTCATTCATTCATTCATTCATTCATCTAAAAAATAATAAAATAATGCTATAGACTCCATCATTAAGTCTGCAATTAAAATGTGAATGTGGATGGAATTTTAAAAAAAACAAACTATTAATGAATCATCATAAAAATAAAATGACTGTCATGATACGTCTCCAGTTTGAGTTCATTTTTTTCTGTTTGTTTCTTTATTTTTCATGGTCTGTTGTATTTTATCTGTTTATTTTTGGAGTGTTTGTATTCTTGGTTTTGTACTTATTATCTTGTCTATTTATTGTTATTTTGTATTTATGGTATTAGTTACATCTTTTTGGGGTTGTGTTATCTTATTATTGTGTCATCAAGTAGTTTCCGATCCATGCTTTTATTTTGATAGCACCTGTGCAGCTTCCACCTGTCAAACTGTTTCGAGGGCTGCACAGCTGTCACTTGTTTGATTATTTTCTCAGTCATATACCTGCACCTGTGATGCATTTGTCATCTGTGTATTCATCTATTTAAGAATACGGCAACGCTTCTCAGGTTGCTGTGTCCTACTGTTTACCTCCTCAGTAGTGTCAATCAGATTCTGAGGAAAATTGGTTTTGCCATTGAGGTGAACCGGTGTGCTCCGACCAGGTACGTTTATCCTTTTTTCATCTTCCCTCAGCTGTGAGCCCCGGTTCCCTTCGGATGTGACTCCGGCTGAGTTTATCTTTTCCCCTGGCGAGTTTGAGTGCTTCAGCCGGTGTTTTCCCCTGGCTGTTCTTCTTCCTCCTGGTCGTGAGCCCCGCTCTCCTCCGCCGCCTTCATTCCCTCGTTATTTCTAAGCATAGTGTTTTTCTGTATGTTTGGCTTTTTCTTAATAAATGTGCAACACTCACAGCATGCATTTGGTGTCCTTCATAGGCCTTTAAAAGGGCAGTCTATGACTGAAGGACACGGCCAGTGGGTGTGGACACCAGCCACAGTGGGTTTTTGCATTTTTTTTCTCTTTTTCTCCTTTCCGTAATTATTTTTGTTCCTCCCTTTGCTGTCATACCTGCTAAGATGTCAGCAGGTGGAAGACAGGACCCACTGAGCTTGGGATGGGAGCTCCGCACAGCTCTTTTGGACATTGACAAATATAATTCAGATGCTCGTCAATCTTCCACCCCTCAAGACTCTCTGTGGTATTTGGGTCTCGCGGACGTGACACTGCAGCGCCATCCTCAGCTTGTATTACACGCTGAGGGGAGGGAAAGGATTTTCCTGATGGAGGATATGCAGCAGGAGTAACGCGGGAAGAGCCCCGTCAGCAATTCGAGGTCTGTGCCGACAAAAGAGTAGTCCCGGACTTCAGAGCGATCGGCTCCTCGCCAGCCCCCAGCTCCAGTACCCGCTCCGTCGGCTTCTCAGCCACTCCGTGGGAAGAGGTCCAGCAAACCATCTGTGCTGAGGCCTATGTTAATGAATGAGTGTCCCCGGACTCCGGTGTCTCTGCCTCCTCCTCCTCTTCGCCCGGTGACCTTCGCAGCCTCCGCCTTCCCAGCAGTCTCTTCCTCGCCCCCCTGGAGAACTGCAGCAGCAGCCTCCTCACCTTTCCTGAACTGTTTCCCCTTGGCTGCCCTGTCAGTTACCTCCTGTCCGTCTACCGCTGCATTCTCCTTCTCCTCCACGGCGTCACCTCCAACTGCTGAGTGGTGGGCAGTAAGCATGTCTGCGGGGCCGTCCCCTTCATTTTCTACAATAGTGCCCACGCCCGCTGCAGCCATAAAGAGAGATTCACCTGGGTTTGCAGAAGCAGTTACCATCATGCCCTGGGAAATAAGGCAAGTAACTTTTCATTCAAGATTCAAAGGCTTTATTATCATGTGCACAGTTAAGAAATGCTACATTTCCTGAGCAATGAAATTCTTACTTTGCTCTCCGAACGAATGCCAAGGTAATAGGTACACAATGATACTAATAAGGTAATAACACAATAACACACTAACTCAATCCTAATACTAATGGATGCTAATAACACACACACCAACACACAGGCAATTAGGACTCTTAAGCACGCCTTGATATTAAGTACTAATACTGTAGTCATCCTCCTCATGGACCGTCACCTTATCGTGGTGGGGGGGTTTGCGTGCCCCAGTGATCCTAGGAGCTATGTTGTCCGGGGGCAATTTGCCTCTGATAGGGTCTCCCAAGACAAACTGGTCCTGGGTGAAGGGCCAGACTAAGAACGATCCAACAGACTCTCATGATAAATTGTATATCAAGGATTCAGTGTACCCCGCCCGGTATGGGGTTACCGGGGCCCCACCCTGGAGCCAGGCCTGGGGGAGGGGCTCGAAGGCTAGCGTCTGGTGGCCGGGTTTCCACCCATGGGACCCGGCCGGGCTCAGCCCGAAGGAGTTACATGGGTCCGCCCTCCAGTGGGTCCACCACCTGCAGGAGGGATCATGGGGGTCCGGTGCTATGTGGATTAGGTGGCGGTCAAAGGCGGAGACCTTGGCGGACTGATCCCAAGCTTTCTAAACTGGCTTTTGGTACGTGGAATGTCACCTCTCTGGTGGGGAAGGAGCCTGAGCTGGTGTACGAGGTTGAGCGATACCGGCTAGATATAGTCGGCCTCACCTCAACACACAGCTCCGGTTCCGGAACCAGTCTCCTGGAGAGGGGCTGGAGCTTGGCCTTTTCTGGAGTTGCCCTGGGCGAGAGGCGACAAGCAGGGGTGGGTATTCTTGTATCGCCCCACCTTGCTGCCTCTATATTGGAGTTTTCCCCGGTGGACGAAAGGGTTGCTTCCCTGCGCCTTCGGGTTGGGAAACGGGTCCTGACCATCATTTGTGCCTATGCACCAAATGATGTTTCAGAGTACCCACCCTTTTTGGAGTCTGTGACTGGGGTGCTGGAGGGTACTCCTCCTGGAGACTCTATTGTCCTACTGGGGGACTTCAATGCGCACGTGGGCAACGACAGTGAAACCTGGAGGGGGGTGATTGGGAGGAATGGCCTGCCCGATCTGAACCCGAGTGGTGTTCAGTTATTGGACTTCTGTGCTAACCACAGTCTGTCCATAACGAACACCATGTTCAAGCATAAGGGTGTCCATATGTGCACCTGGCACCAGGACACCCTAGGTCGCAGGTCGATGATCGATTTTGTTATCGTATCATCAGACCTGCGACCGTATGTCTTGGACACCCGA
The DNA here is from genome assembly GCA_020510985.1 of Pholidichthys leucotaenia. NCBI lineage: Eukaryota > Metazoa > Chordata > Actinopteri > Cichliformes > Pholidichthyidae > Pholidichthys > Pholidichthys leucotaenia. The sequence goes on from CM035836.1 coordinate 159,724,946, forward strand.
GTAAAGAGAGGTGCAGAGCTGTCAACTGATCACCACCTGGTGGTGAGTTGGATCCGATGGCAGGGGAGGAAGCCATTCAGACCTGGTAGACCCAAACGTATAGTGAGGGTGTGCTGGGAGCGTCTGGCTGAGGCCCCTGTCCGGGAGGTCTTCAACTCCCACCTCCGGAAGAACTTCATCCACATTCCGAGGGAGTCTGGAGACATGGAGTCTGAATGGGCCATGTTCTCCACCTCTGTTGTTGAAGCGGTGGCCCAGAGCTGCGGCCGCAAGGTGGTCGGTGCATCTCATGGTGGCAACCCCCAAACCAAGTGGTGGACACCAGTGGTGAGGGGGCCATTAAGCTGAAGAAGGAGTCCTATCAAGCTTGGTTGGCTTGTGGGACTCCCGAAGTAGCTGAGGTGTACCGGCAGGCCAAGCGGAGTGCAGCTCGGGTGGTTGCTGAAGCAAAAACGCGGGTATGGGAGGAGTTTGGTGAGGCCATGGAACAAGACTTTCGGTCGGCTTCAAAGAGATTCTGGCAAACTGTTCGGCGGCTCAGGAGGGGAAAGCAGCTCCCCGTCCACACTGTGTATGGTGCGGATGGGACACTGTTGACTTCAACTGGGGATATCGTCGGGCGGTGGAAGGAATACTTCGAGGATCTCCTCAATCCCACTGATACGCCTTCCACAGAGGAAGCAGGGTTTGGGGACGAGGGGGATGACTCGCCTATCACAGGGGCTGAGGTCGCCAAGGTGGTTAAAAATCTCCTTGGTGGCCGGGCCCCGGGGGTGGACGAGATTCGCCCTGAGTACCTCAAGGCCCTGGATGTTGTTGGGTTGTCATGGTTGACACGCCTCTGCAACATTGCGTGGAGGTCGGGGGCAGTGCCTTTGGCATGGCAAACCGGGGTGGTGGTTCCTCTCTTCAAAAAAGGGGACCGGAGGGTGTGCTCCAACTTTAGAGGGATCACACTCCTCAGCCTCCCTGGGAAGGTCTATGCCAAGGTACTGGAGAGGAGAGTCCGGCCGTTGGTCGAACCTCGGATTCAGGAGGAGCAATGTGGTTTTCGTCCTGGCCGTGGCACATCGGACCAGCTCTTTACCCTCTCGAGAATTCTTGAGGGTTTGTGGGAGTTTGCCCAACCAGTTTACATGTGTTTTGTGGACTTGGAGAAGGCATTTGACCGCGTCCCTCGTGGATTTTTGTGGGGGGTGCTTCGGGAGTATGGGGTATCGGGCTTGTTGTTACGAGCTATTCGGTCTCTGTACGACCGTTGTGAGAGTTTGGTTCGTATTGCCAACACTCGGTCGGAGTCATTCCCAGTGAGAGTTGGACTCCGCCAGGGCTGCCCTTTGTCACCGATCCTGTTCATAATTTTTATGGACAGGATTTCTAGGCGCAGCCAGGGAATGGAGGGTGTCATGCTTGGTGACCGCAGGATCTCATCTCTGTTGTTTGCAGATGATGTTGTCCTGTTGGCTTCATCCAGCAATGACCTACAGCTCTTGCTGGGATGGTTTGCCGCTGAGTGTGAAGCGGCTGGGATGAGAATCAGCACCTCCAAGTCCGAGTCCATGGTCCTCAGCCGGAAAAAGGTGGATTGTCCTCTCCGGGTTGGGGACAGGCTCCTGCCCCAAGTGGAGGAGTTTAAGTATCTTGGGGTCTTGTTCACGAGTGAGGGGAAAATGGAGCGAGAGATCGACAGACGGATTGGAGCAGCATCTGCAGTGATGCGGACGTTGTACCGGTCTGTTGTGGTGAAGAGGGAGCTTAGTTCTAAGACAAAGCTGTCGATTTACCAGTCAATCTACGTTCCTACTCTCACCTATGGTCACGAGCTTTGGGTAATGACCGAAAGAACGAGATTGCGGATACAAGTGGCTGAAATGAGCTTTCTCCGTAGGATTGCTGGACTCACCCTCAGAGATAGGGTGAGGAGCTCAGTCATCCGGGAGAGGCTCAGAGTAGAACCGCTGCTCCTCCGCATTGAAAGGAGTCAGTTGAGGTGGTATGGGCATCTGATTAGGATGCCTCCTGGACGCCTCCCACTTGAGGTGTTTCAGGTACGTCCCACTGGGAGGAGACCCCGGGGCAGACCCAGGACTCGGTGGAGAGACTATGTCTCCCAGCTGGTCTGGGAACGCCTTGGTATCCCCTCTGAAGAGCTGGAGCAGGTGGCTGGGGAGAGGGAAGTCTGGGCTTCTCTGCTTGAACTGCTGCCTCCGCGACCCGGACCTCCGGAAAAGCGGTAGAAGATGGATGGATGGATGGTACTGTAGTCATATTTAATTTTAAGGGTGATAATTTATGAGGATTATTTAATTAAGTTAGAAGTGGGTGTGCGGAAGGATGTTTGATTCTTCCACAAACACAAACTATGAGAGGAATACTCTAATCAGAATGGGGCACCAGTCCAATTTTGGACGATTTATTAATGATTAATCCTCATATTTTATCAATCAATGAAGCAATCAGTCTCAAACAATTCATGAGTTCTTTGGTGCAGTGACTTAGAAAAGCGTATATGCAACAGAAAACAATTAAGATTTCTCTCGTTTACAACTTTATTAATGAAGCTAATTCAGGTTTCATGACATTGCATTCAACTGATTTGTAAGCAGGTTCAAATGGTCAACAGGTGTCAAATACATCAACTGTTAATGGATTCCTGAGCGTAAAAGCTACAGTTAAACCTTTGTGGAACAAAGGAAGGAAACAAGATTTTATATTTCAACTGTAATGCAATGGAAGGCTGAGTTAACTAAAGAAATCATACATAAAATTGAATGCAATTTTATGAGGAAAAATTACATAAGCTGATATCTAAAAAAGGAAACTGCCGAATTAATTTACAAAAATGAACGGAGGTTACTGAAAAGAGAATAGGAATTTTACTCCAGTTTATAGCTTGCCCTATGGCTGGTGGACTAATTATACCATGAAATACTGGTCGTGTTCAGTTATAATTGATATTTGGGACATCTCGTTTAAACCCAGCAGATATGAAAGTGGGAGTCTCACTTACAAGCACAGCCAGGTCAGCCCATTTCCAGCAGCAATCACAAACGCCAGTAAAGTGGCAAACAGGGGAAAGCAATGGCCAGTCGTCTTTCCAGTCGTTCACAGCCGTGAGAAGCGTAGACTAGGCTGGGGGCTCCCCAGAGCATGCAGCACGTAGCCAGCAGCAGGATGAACAGGCTCCAGGAGCAGACGTGACATCTTTTGGCAACCAGTCCGACAATTTAGGATGTCCACAGCACACAGGACAACCCCAAAGGCTGAAGGAAAATGTATTTAGGCAGTTTCACCCACGAGGTCTGAGTTCTTCTCTGTGGGAAAACAGAAAAGTCCCAAATCTCTATTAGTCCACTTTAAAGGCAGGAAAATTAAAACTCCAAGGAAAAAACGTGTAATAGGATAAACGCGGCTTCTGAGGAGAGGAAGAAAAAGAGATTGAGAGTTTGACTCTCATTTAGAGGTGAGCTCACAGGAAAAGGATGGTTTCCCCTCAGTTGCCAGAAACACAGGCAAAAGCTTACAAAAGACGATTTAAGAAAACTAGCACAGGACAAGGTTCAGACACACAAAGACAAAAGCGACTTCTTAAAAACACTCTGCTGTTAGGGCATTTTCTCCTCTTTTTAAGGGTCGTGCTCCTAGAATCATAAAGATATAACTGGCAGCAAGACGCCCCAATTATCGGCTACCATAATAGATTTGAAAGGGCTAAGAGCCAATCAGCAAGCAGTTCTTTGTCTGTAGCCGACCAACAGGATGAAAGGAAGGACGTCATCTAACCGGGGCAGCCTGAGGTTGGCCGATACAGTCAGAAGACAGACAACAGGGTTTCGGTTCACATACACAATTTTAACTGGAAATTCATTATGTACTCAATATAAAATCTGACTAGCTTCAGTGATTCAAGACTACTATTCAGTGACTAGGTACTTTTTATAAACACGTCCTTATATAATTGACACACATCAGAATAAGATTAATCAGCATTCCAACATGCAATCACAATTAAAACAAGAATTAATGAATTATTACAAACCATTATTGTCCATCACAAGGGCGATTATCTTCACAGTGTCCAGAGTTATCCTGAGGAATGAGAGCTTGACAAAAATTAATGTTCAGTCATAAGTAACAGTCCCAGATTGCAAAATTAATGAAACATATCCCATAGCTGTCCACCAGGAGGTACTGTTGAGCTGTAGATAATTTTTAGGTGACCTGGATATGTCCCCAGGATCTGACATGCAAAAAGGGAGACAGTTTCTGAGTTTTATGGATGTTCTGGAAAGGCTCCAAGAGTTTATCAGCATAACCTGATGTGTTAAGGAGTAAAATTTGGAAGTTTATGACTTTTTAGGAGGGCCAGTTCCTAGTACGAAGGCTTCTTATCTGCTTGGGAGGAAGCTTGAGAGATATTTATGACATATTTTAATCCTTTAAAAAGGGGTCCTTATCAGGTTTTCTCTACAAAGGGGGTCCTTATGGTGAATAAAACAACAATTCTTGACCAGACCTTGAGTGAGAGTTTCTTTAAGATGAAAAGTGATTTCCTGAATTAGCCTGAGGAGAAGCTGATGCTACAAATACTAATGAGTACTAATAACACACAGGCGATTTGGACAGCTAAAGCTGTTGATGCAGTCAAACAAGAGGAATGAAATTGAAAATTCACTGGATGACTATAGTGGTAGTGGCATATTGATATCAGAGATGATGTGAACCTGAGATGGCATAAACCTATGTACAACATGCAAATGAGCATTGCGTACATAAACCTACGTACAGTGTGCAAATGAGCATTGTGCAGCGAGCAGTACATAATTATAAATTACAGATTACAAATTAGCACCCAATGCTAATTTCTCTGTAACGGTAGTACCAGTAGACTGCACAAGATAAATAGCAGCAGAGATGATAATTAGCATCAGAGATGATATGGACATTGTCAAACACAGTTTGATGAAATGCCTTGTCTTATTCCCGGTGATGAGGGTCAGTAACAGCAGTCTAAATTAGCTGAGTCCTCACCACCTGCTGCTGTTATATTTCCCTCACCTGCTTCTCCCATGTCCCCCTCTGTGTATCCTATGCGTCTGTCGATCCCGAGAGAGAGCTGCCGGACAATGGAGGGGCCTGCGGCCCTGGAGGATTCCATCCCGGCCCCGCAGCCATGTTTAGGACTGGGGAGGAGCGCCCCCTGTGCGCTGAAGACTGAGCCAACAGGAGATTGTCCCCTGGCTTCAGCTGCATGGGTCTTTGTGGCAGCGGTGAGGCAACCTCCAGCATTAGCCGCCATGCTGAGAGGTCCACCAGTATCAGTCGCCATGTCTGGAGGTTACTCAGCAGCAGATACTGTACCAACAATTGAGAATTAAGGCAAGTACCTTTGCATTCTATTAAATTTGAAGATGACAGGCCTTGCCTTATTTCCAGTGGAGATGCTCAGCATCAGTAGCCCACATTAGCTAAGCCCTTGCTGCCTGCTGCTGTCACCTGTTGCTCACCTGCCTCCCCTGTGTCTCCTCCTGTGTTTCCTGAGTGTCCTCTGGTCCTGGGATGGAGCCGCCGGACAACAGAGAGGCCTGTAACCCCGGAAGATGCCGTTCCAGCCCCACAGCGACACACTGGATGGGAGGAGAACATTACCTACATCCTGAAACCTGAGCCGACAGGAGAGTGTCCCCTGGTTTCAGCAGCATGGGAGCCGGCATCATTGGTGAGGTAACCTCTAGTTTCTGCCACCATGTCGGGAGTTCCACCTGAATTGGTCGCCATGCCTGGAGGTTCTTGGGCTGCATACACCATTACGTCTGCTGCTGGGGTTGTCGCAGCAGAGTTGCCGGAGTCCTGGGCAGCGTGGAACTTGAGTCCAGGCAAGTACTCTGTTCTGTTCTAACACCTGCAGATCTAGAGAAATTTTGTCTGGCTCATGGTGAGGAGAACCGGCTGCAGATGTTCTCTGCTCCTGAATTCTCCTGGTCAAGCTCCACCACTGCCGGCAACTATGTTCCAGTGTTTTTCTCTTCCTCCCCATCTAAGGTGGCCAAGCTGGGGTGGAATCGCCAGATGAATAGCATCAAGACATCCCAGCCAGAGTTGCTGTAGTCCTGGATGGTGGTGGAGCTCGAACTAAAGCAACTTCTCTTCTTTTTCTTCACACTCTCGGTATTAGAGAAAGCCTGCTTAGCTCTTGGTGAGGAGAACCAGTCGCACCCTTTGGTTGCCCCTGAATTCTCCTCACCAGGCTTCACTGTTGCTGGTGGTAGTAACCCAGTTTACGTTTCTTCTCCTCTGCTTGAGTCCTCACCTGGGTCCACTGATGGCCATGCTCCATTTCCACCTGAGGTCATCACGGGTTCTTCATCGTCACCTGAGGTTGCCACAGATTCTCTACCCTTGCCAGAGGTCTCCGTGGGTCCTTCCTCTCTGCCAGAGGTCTCCGTGGGTCCCTCCTCTCTGCCAGAGGTTTCCGTGGGTTCTCGGCCTCCGCCAGAGGTCTCTGTGGGTCCTCAGCCTCTGCCAGAGGTCTCCGTGGGTGCTTCACCTCCGTCTGAGGCTACGGTGGGTGCTTTGTCTCCATCCAAGGCCGTCATAGGTGCTTTGACTCCACCTGAGGTCGTTGAGGGTTCTCCACCATCGGCTGAGGATATTGTGAGTACCCTGTCTTCATCGGAGGTCCCTGCTGAGCAGTCACTCTCCTAATCTGGTCCTCTCGCTGGGCAGCTATCCTGGTTGGTAGCCTTCTTCTCCATGTTTCCCTGCTGGTCAGCCGTCACTTTGTCTGGGCTTTTTGCTGATCAGCCATCTGCCTCAGTTGGTGTCTACCCCTCAGTCCCTGTGGTCAGTAAGGGGCACGAGTTCCAGCTTCCACTCTCAGGAGGGGTGTGCCGTATCCTGTGGCCTGTTGGCTCAGGGATGTGGGAAGACCACCCGATGAGCCTCATCGTCTGCTTGGGTGGATTTGGGACTCTGGAAGGCCACCCGATGGACTGCTCCTTCTGCTTGGGTGGTCCTGGAATGCATGGAGGCCACTCGACTTGCTCCAGTACATACTCCGGTGGACTTGAGACTCTGGGAGACCACCCGACAAGCTATGCCATCTGCTTGAGTGGGTCAAGAATCCTGGTAGGCCACCAAACATGTTACACTGCGTAATTGGGTGGTCTTGGGACTCTGATAGGCTGCCCGAACTGTCTCATCTACTTATCTACTGGTTCTAGAGTTCTGTACTGCCACCTGTTGTACAGTGTTGTGGGTCATGAGTGTTTTCTATTGTTCTTTGGTTGGGTTCGGTCCCCCCGTGCCTAGGTTCCCTCTCCTCTCGCCCTGAGTGTTTGTTTTTTTTTTTGGGGGGGGGGGGGTGGTCCTTTTTGAGGGCAGGTCCTCTTTCCATTTTTGATATTACCCTGGGGTGTCTGGGGTCCACCTCTTGGGAGGGGGGCACTCTCATGATCCTGGGCATGGGTGGGGCCATGCCCAGTCTCCAGTTATATACACAAACAACACTGCAAAAACACAAAACCACACAACAAAACAAACTCATCACCTACAAACAAACTCAAAAATGTCCGTTATATACCCCATATATTAAAAAATATTGAAAAAACATGTCATACACACCACGTTATCACCAAACAAACAGTCTACATTGTCCTCTTACATATGTATTTTCTTTTTTTTAACTCCCCCTTCTCTCTATTTCTCTTTCATTCCTGCATGTCTGAGCTGAGTTTTGATCTAAAAACATCTGTTTCCACCAGCATTTCAGTTTGCCAATGGAGCTTAACTTAGGCTGACTTAGATGAACTCTGCATAACTTAGCCCAGCACTCAGGAACTTTTACAAATTGAGGACAACTTTCATCAACGTTTATTTCCAAATGTCAACAGATTTTCAGCATGCTGAGAATTCTCAACGAATACAACTTTTGCCAGCGTTTACCAACAAACACCAACTTTTATTAACTTTTGCCAGCAGAGCCAGACGTTCGCCAAAACGTTAGTAAAAGTTTGTCCAGACTTTTTTAGTGTGAATCCACCCAAAAAAGCAAGTCCAGGATGGCAGGAAGCCTCCACAAACGCTGATCTTTATATGAGCGTCACCTGACGCTGATGTCAGTTTAACTGCGTTGAGTATTTGTTTGCTTGTTAACCTAAGTTGGCAACAGCTACACATACGCTAGCCTAAGTTGGCAAAAGTTTGACAACACTGAATGCAACACTGGCAAATGCTAGCAAAAGTTCGTAAAAGTTTGTAATGGTTGATGTGTGCTCACGAACACAATTTCACCAACGTTTGGACTGATTTCTTTGATTTTTCAAAACGTCAGTAATAGTCAGTGAAAACATAGTGTGAATCCAGCTTTACAGTGCCAATTTAAGCTATGTTTTTATTTGGTTCCACAAATGTTTGACAAACAAGTTATGCTTGGTATCCATTAATGGTTTAATGTGTTCATGATACATGTTGAATTCACTGTCTTAAAGTCATCTGAATGTGTTCATCTACGGTTGATATAAAAAGTCTACACACCCCTGTTCAAATGCCAGGTTGTTGTGATGTAAAAAAAAAAATAGATCAAAATAAATCATTTCAAAGCTTTTTCCACTATTAATGTGAACTAAAACCTGTACAACCCAATTGAAAAACCAAAATGTATTCTTAAAAAAAACAAAAAAAACAACTTACAATAACCTGTTTGGATAAATATGAACCCTCTTATAACTGGGGATGTGGCTGTGTTCAGAATTAACCAATCACATTCAAACAGTGAGAACTACCACCAAGCAACACTGTGTTTCAGTGCAAGGAGTCAGATTATGGAACGATTTTGGACCTGAATTAAAATCATGTACAACGCTTGGTTAATTTAAACAAAAACTAAAGGAAGAACTACTCCAAACATACGTATATACAAGATGACATGTAAAATCACATAAGGATTGTCATATCCAGCCTGCGTTGTGTTGTAGCTTAGTTTTTTGTCACATTTTGTCTTAGCTTTGTTCTGAATTGTAATCGCTCTTGTTTTGTTTTTTCTTTTGAATTCTTGGATGGAACATGGGTGGGCAATATAAGCTGCAGCTTCAGCCATCACCCATTTCGGATAACTTATGTTGAACTGTATAATCAGAGGAGTTATTGTCTAATTTGACCTTGTTGGATTTTCTTTCCCCTTTTGTTATATTATTCAGTTTCTTTTAACCTGTACTTTTAATCTATCCGAAATAAAGATTCATTCATTCATTCATTCATTCATTCATTCATTCATTCATTCATTCAACTTATATTAAACGTGAGTCAGCACACACCTGCTACCATTTAAAGTGCCTCTGATTAACCTCAAATAAAGGTCAGCTGTTCTAGTAGGCTTTTCCTGACTTTTTTGTAGTCACATCTTACAGCACAAGCCATGATCCACAGAGAGCTTCCAAAGTATCAGAGGGATCTCATTGTTCAAAGGTATCAGTCAGGAGAAGGGTACAAAAGAATTTCCAAGGCATTAAATATACCATGGAACATAGTGAAAACAGTCATCATCAAGTGGAGGAAAATATTACACAGCAGTGACATTACCAAGAACTGGACATCCCTCCAAAATTGATGGAAAGATGAGAAGAAAACTAGTCAGGCAGGCTGCCAGGAGGTTGACAGCAACATTAAAGGAACTGCAGGAATTTCTGGTGAGTACTGGCTGTTTAGTACATGTGACAACAATCTCCTGTCTAAGGTGGCAAGACGAAAGCCTTATCTTGTGAAAAAAAAAAAACAACATCCAAGCCAGGCTACATTTTGCAAAAATGCATTTGAAATCTCCCATATGCATGTGGGAAAATGTGTTATTGTTACGACCCGAGCGCTGGGTTCTGATCGCGCTTGGGCTAAGTTCAACTCGCTGCCCGCCTTGACAGCTGTGGGTTGTATTCTGGTCTCACCGGGCTCTTATTGTGAAGGTGCTTGGTGGGGCTTCCGCCTGTCAAGGCTGGTCAGCTGTGTGTCATTACTGCTCGTTAGTGTTCACCTTCATAAAGCGGGCACTAGCGACAGTAATGTTGCAGGAGTATTGTCAACATCTCGTCAGACTTTGTCTAAACCTCGTTAAGTATTGTCAACTTTCCTTGTCAGTGTGTCGTTTGACCTTCATGTCAGGTTCGTTATCCCTTGTCATGTCACAGTGTAGCTCGTAGTGGCTGGGGGCAGCCCTGCGAGCCCAAGTATTGATTTATGTGTGTTTGTGCCGAGAACGACTCACAGTCTTGTCCTGTCTTGTGTGTTAATAAATCACCATCTTCGCAAAACTCACTGGTGGACTCTTGGCGTCTTATGGTGATCCGCGAGGATCACCGCATGACAGTATACTCCTGCCAGGACGTCTGAACGGAGACGCCACACCGAGACACCTTTCACCGTGAGTTTTTGCCTTTTTGGACGTTTGTTCTTTTTCTGTCTGGGTACGGTGTGCTGAAGGAATGCCGTCGCTGATGGGCCGTGCTCGGAGTCTGAGCCATGAGCTGGCGGACGTCCTTGAGTACGTGGATGAAACGCTCATCTCTGCTTCGTTCCTCGACTACGACAGCGAGGTACGCTGGTACCTGGACTGCGCTGAGGATGTGCTGAATCATCTTTCTCCCTGCTACGCTGACCACCCTGAAGTCGGCGCGAGGAGGGATGACATCACCGCACAGCGCGAGATACTCCGTATGGTGGAGGAGGACTACGGCAGGAAGCAGTGGAGGAGGCATCCTCGCTTCCCGTGCTGGTATCCCGCTCCTGCCCTTGACCCGGTCCAGGAGTTTGCGCCATCTGGGGCCGACGATGACGTCGGCGCCGCGGCCCAGGCAACCCACAGCAGAATCCCTGGCTGGACTCGCTGCTGGAGAAGCCCGTCAGCGAACCTCTGAGAGAGGCTCCACCTCTTCCTTCCAGAGAGCCCTCTGTCGCCACCCAGCGGGGAGAAGGAGGAACAACGTCCCCTACAGCAGGAACCATCTCTTCCCTGGGAGAAAGGCAAGTGCATGATAATTTGTTACATCTTAATTATGATCTGCCTTGTCTGACTCCTGGGGGCGGAGTTCAGGGTTCGCAGCCCCCCGAGCTTCCTCCACCTGCTGTAGAAAAAATTACTAAACCTGCTGCCTCTGTGTTCCCCCCTGTCGAGCGGTCCGCAACGCCAGGCCAACATCGTCGGATGAAGAGGGGGCAGGCAGTGCTGGAAAGCCTGGATCCGGCCCTGCAGCCACGTCGTGGACAGAGAAGAAGAGCGGACTGCGGCCCGGAGCCTGAGCCGATGAAGAAGAGTCCCCGGGTCTCCTCGCCGGAGCGGTCTGAGCCAGTGGGTCGAGGGTCCCCTGCCCCCATGCCATACGGGTCATCGGCGTGGACAGCAGCGTGGGAGGAACCTCAGGCTGCAAATGACATCCTGCCAGCTGCGGAGCCCAACGCAGCTGAGTTCGAGCCTGCTGACGAGAGTCGCCGCCCTGAACCTGGATCGTCGGAGTCCTGGGTGGCAACAGAACCCGAGTGCAGGCAAGTGCTCGCTCTTTTGTCTCTGTCCCCTGTGTTGGAGCATTTTTGCCTGCCTCTCGGGGAGGCGAGTGAGGAGCAGCCGCCTGCTGCGCCCGAGCTCGTCTCGCTGGGTTCTGTTGCTACCAGTGATTCTGATCCCGGTTTTCTTGTTTCTGAGCCTTGTTGCAGTGTCGCCGGCGTGGAACGAGTCGGAGTCACTGGGTTGGAGGTCCCAGGTTCAGGGGTGGAGATCGTCAGCAGAGCTGCACCGACCCAATCGGGGTCCGTCGTCGAGGCTGCTGTGGCCCAATCGGGGTCCGACGTGGGTGCATCAGAGGCCCAATCGGGGTCCACCGCAGCGGCGGTTCTGGCCCAATCGGGGTCCAACGTGGGTGCACCGGAGGCCCAATCGGGGTCCGCCGCAGGTGCGGTTCTGGCCCATCGGGGTCCAACGTGGGTGCGTCGGAGGCCCAATCGGGGTCCACCGCAGGTGCGGATCTGGCCCAATCGGGGTCTAACGTGGGTGCACCGGAGGCTCGATCGGGGTCCACCGGGGGTGCGGTTCTGGTCCTATCGGGGCCTGACGTGGGTGCAGCTGGGACCCAATCGTGGTCCAGCAGAGGTGCAGCGCCAGCGTGGTCCGCAGACGGGGGAGGAGCTGCAGACCTTTCACCGTCGAACGGATTACAGGCTCATCCTGGTCATCTGTCCCCTCTGAGTCACCGCCCCTGTGCATCATCGCCAGGGGCCGTGGGGGCTCCTGTTCGCTCGCCCCGGCTCTCCCGAGTTTTGTCCTCGTCAGGGAGGCCGCCGCGGGCTGTTTTCCCCAGGACTGGTGGCTGAGGGACACGGGTCGGCCGCCGGAGGAACTGTTTCGCCAGTTTGGCGCCTCGGGTCGGCCACCCGACGTGTTGTGTGTGTCTTCGGGTGACCTGGTTCGACCACCGGAGGAGCGGACGTGCTGGGCGTTGGACTCTGGTGAGCCGCCTGGTCATGTTCCGCCTCTTGTGACCACCCGCCGGCTGTTGGACGCGGGGAGACCACCTGAACTGTTCCTGTGGCGCTTGGTCTCCGCCGGTCAGCATAAACTGTTGGGGGGGTAGTGGTTTTTCTGGGTTAATCCGTCACGGTGATTGTTCTGTCTTTTTTTTTTCTTGTCCTTGCTGTTCTGTGTATTTTGTGTTTTGGTTATGTCTTGCAGTTGCCCTAGTATGTGTTTTGTTCTACTGTTGCCTTGTTTTTTTTTGCCCCGTGTATTTTGTCTGATTTTTGAATATTTGTTTTTTGTCATAGTCTTGTGTTTAATATTTCTGACCCAGTAGTTCTGGTTTTTTGTTTCCTCCATGTGCATTTTTTGATTTAATCTGAGTAGTTTTTCTGGTCATTGTCCTGTATGTCGTTTTTTCTTGTCTGTTTTGTCTTTGGGTTTGGTCTCTCTCCCTCCGCTCCTATCCCCGGCCACCCACTCTGGGGGGGGGGGTGGCAGGGTGGTCCTTGGGGCGTTCTGAGCCCACCCGTGGAGGGAGGGTACTGTTACGACCTGAGCGCTGGGTTCTGATCACTCTCGGGCTAAGTTCAACTCGCTGCCGGCCTTGACAGCTGTGGGTTGTATTCTGGTCTCACCGGGCTCTTATTGTGAAGGTGCTCGGTGGGGCTTCCGCCTGTCAAGGCTGGTCAGCTGTGTGTCATTACTGCTCGTTAGTGTTCACCTTCATAAAGCGGGCATTAGCGACAGTAATGTTGCAGGAGTATTGTCAACATCTCGTCAGACTTTGTCTAAACCTCGTCAAGTATTGTCAGCATTCCTTGTCAGTGCGTCGTTTGACCTTCATGTCAGGTTCGTTATCCCTTGTCATGTCACAGTGTAGCTCGTAGTGGCTGGGGGCAGCCCTGCAAGCCCAAGTATTGATTTATGTGTGTTTGTGCCGAGAACGGCTCACAGTCTTGTCCTGTCTTGTGTGTTAATAAATCACCATCTTCGCAAAACTCACTGGTGGACTCTTGGCGTCTTATGGTGATCCACGAGGATCACCGCATGACAGTTATGGTCTGATGAAACCAAGGTTGTACTTTTTGGCCATAATTCCAAACGGTATATTTGGCGCAAACACAACATTGCTCATCACCAAAACAACACCATAACTACAGTAAAGCATGGTAGTGAAAGCATCATGCTTTGGGGCTGTTTTCCTTCAGCTGGAACTGGGGCCTTAGTCAAGGTGGAGGGAATTACAAACAGTTCCGGATACCAGTCAGTGTTGGCACAAAACCTTCAGACTTCTGCTAGAAAGCTGAAGAAGAAGAGGACCTTCATTTTTCAGCACGACAATGACCCAAATCACACAGCCAAATCAACAAAAGAATGGCTTCACCAGAAGAAGATTAAGGTTTTGGAATGGCCCAGCCAGTGTCCAGACTTGAATCCAATCGAACAACAGTGGGGTGATCTGAAGAGAGCTGTGCACATTAGATGCCCTCGAAATCTGACAGATTTGGAGCGTTTTTGCAAAAAAGTGTGGGCAAATATTGTCACATCAAGATGTGCCACACTGATATACTCCTCCCCAAAAAAGATTGAGTGCTTTAATAAAAGCCAAAGGTGCTGCAACAAAATATTAGTTTAAGGGTGTGAATATTTATGCAAACAATTTTTTTTTATTTTTTATTTATCCCCTTAAAAGATTTCAGTTTGTTTTTCAATTGGGTTGTACAGGTTGTAGGTCACATTAATGGTGGAAAAAGTTCTGTAAATGACTTATTTTGGTCTCATTTTTTTACATCACAAAAACCTGGCATTTGAACAGGGGTGTGTAGACTTTTTATATCCACTGCATCCTGTAATTTCTTATTAAACTGTTTAAAAGGCATATTGGAGTTATTGTTTAATTTCATGTCCATGTTCTTGATTAAAAGCAAAAAGAACTCACAGGTTTTGAGACTGATTCATTGCTGGTGCAAATATTGAATTATTAATAAAATTGTCCATGCTTTCTGGACTGGTGCCCCAATGAGTTTACATGTGCTGGTAATGAAGAGAAATCTTCATTCTCATCCCCATATATATGTTTATATTAATATTTGTATCCGGATAACCCACTACAATCAAAAAAGGAAAAAACCCAGAGATGTCCATAGATTTCAGACTTCAGGCAGTCATTACCTACAAAGGATTCTTAACAAATTGCTAAAAAGGAACATTTTATTTATGGTATTGTTAATTTGTCCAATTACTTTTGAGCCCCTGAAATGAGGAGATTTTGTATAAAAACTGTTGTAATTCTTAAACCATAACTCTTATTTGGTTGTGTGAAAAGTTCATAGTTGTCAAATTTGACCACTACGAACTTTTCTGCCCCCCTCGTGTACTGTCTACTTATGTGTGCTCATATGAAACTATGCACACAAGTAAGTTTTTTTCTAACAGCCGGTACTACTGTATTCAGACACAGAACATTTAAACACCCAGTATGAATTTAAGAAAATACAATGGATTTAAGAATAAATTAAACATTTTTGTGCTGTACTGTGTTTCAGCACATATTATAGAATCCTTAACTCGGCAGTCTGCTCCTGTAACTATATATGAGCTCAATCTCATTTGACAATACATTTTGATATTAAGCAGCCTCTAGTGTGCAGCATGGTGGACAGCGGTTAGCACTGTTACCTCACAGCTAGAAGGTTACTAGCTCAAATCCCTAGGCTCACAGTGGTAGTTGCTTTTCTGTGGGGAGTTTAGATGTTCTCGCTGTGCTTGGGTTGATCTGCAGGTGTTCCATTTTCCTCAACCCAATGACGTGCTTGTTATATGCTCATGATTCTAAATTGACTCTAGGTGGGTATGTGCCTCAGAAAAGTAGGTTGATGTAGTTACTAGCACTTTGAGTGGTCATTGAGATAAAAAAAAAAAAAAAACCTATATGAATACACATTCTTTTTCCTAGTGGAAAATAAAGACATTAGTTGACTTGAAGGAAGGTATGACTTCAAATCATCTCCATGTATAACTCCCGTTTATCCTGTCCTCAATTTGGTGAACTATATGACTCCATTTAGGAGAGGTGGAGGGAAGAAACCCTCTTTATTGTTTTGAATTTGAACTGGAATGTTATTTCAAAATACTGGTTGTAAGGACTACATTATGTTTCTTTAATATCGAAAGAAAGGAAATTGTGAAACCAGAAAGTGAAAATCAACACATAAGGTAGTGTGGATTAAAGGACACGATGAGGATGGGAAAACAGATTTCCAGAATGGGAGTTTGGTTTTCAGTCCTCACCCAACTCCATATGATGATTTGAGTGGTGTGAAATGCACTGCAACACCTTGAAATGCAGGGACTTCACCATCTTCTAGCACATATTATTGTACTGGGATTTGTAAACGTGCAAACCCATATTATTAGTTGGAGGGTTGTTGTGAATGCATGAGTTCACATTGACAGAATCAGACACAGACAATGCCTCTTTATCTGGACAGCTTAGCAGTTTTGTGGACATTACATTCACTCTTCAATGATTAAAAGTTGATTTTATGCTCCCTGCTGCATGAGTAAAGATATTGGATATCGTATATTTCCACAAATAACATCCTTTCCCATTGACTGTGAATGACTGTAGTACACTGGAGTGCAATTGAAAGCCTTCGAAATCATATTCCATTACCTATCTGACAGTGTATTAGGAACACTGCAAACTTCCTCATGACATTGGACCAGATAAAATTTCAGTCATGCTTCTGTGCAATAAGACTCTGCAGGCATCTTCTCCTTTTTCATTCTCTTCTCCCTGTTCCACAACAACATTTGCAACAGCATAAAAAGACTAAACAAAGCATGAAAAATATATTGTATAAATTTCTAGCAGAGTGAGCGTTCCTCCAGTGGGAAAAAGCAACCACTACACAAGTTAATCAAGGTTTGCATGTCTGCCCTCCGGCTCTGTGTCAGCTGCCTCCAAGATTCAAATCTCAAAGAAAGCCTAATATTTACGGAGGGAGGGGGGCAAAATGTTTAGGGCTTCTGTCAAGGTTGCAAGTATTTTATCAAAATTTTGAAAGGTGGGACCTGAGGTAATATTTTCTCAAAACTGGGATAGAAGACAAGACAGCTGCAGGTGTGTGAGGGGTGAAGGAGAAAAACACAAGATTCATGAGTGTTGTTGCTGCTTACCGGCAAAAAAAAAAAAAAAAGATGGCTGTGTTGCAGCAGAATTTACTCTGACAAGCCAGATGCCAGTGTCAGATCAACAAGTTTTTTCTTCAGTCTTTTTACACATAAGCAGTTGTTCTTGTTGTTTTCTTTTTATCATTCTTTTAAAGAGCCATTGTTATTTATTGGAGGAAAACAGCATAGTAAATGTCAAGGTTTCTGAAGGTCTTAAAATTGTGTTTATCAAAAGAAGAGTCTAAATGAATGTGTTTTCTGAGACTACTTGAATATGCAAAAACCTTTTAAAATTATGCAAAATAATGTAGATAGAGCATTCTTTCAGCCCCTGCCTTATTTCCTTTTTTCTGTTTAGTGGCATTTATCGCATTGACCATAAAATGGTGAGAGAAAAAAAAATCAGAAAGCTTATAAAAGGCATGGGCTTTTAGCTCTGAGCTGCAGTAGTCTGAAGCTGAACAATCTGAGTTTTCAAAGCTCTGCCACTGCCAACATATCAGTAATAATTAACAACCTGTACTGTACATTTCTAATGAGATAGAGGGCTTAAGGTCAAAAAAGAGAAAATTGTAATTTTCAGGAGAATAGATTTGCAACCAGTAGGACTCACTAACTCAACTACAATAAAATTGTGAATGTGTAATTTTTTTAGGGCTGGAATAATTAATTCTCTAACTTTTTTGAATAATGTGGGCCCACTATAGCATTGAAAATGACCCTGTCAAGTCACTTCCTGAGCTGATGTTAAGCAGTGATGACTGGTTTGCCTTAGCAGCTGGCTCAGGTTAAAACAAGCGTAGGTCTTGTTTTTCGGTGTATAACTAACTACTAACTAACCTACACTTATATAACGCTTTTCTAGTCACAAAGACCACTCAAAGCGCTTTCACTAGTACTAACCCTCTATTCTAAGGGCCTATAGGAGAAAGATATCTAGGGACAATTTAGAACAACCAATTAACCTAACATGCATGTCTTTGGATTGTGGGAGGAAACCGGAGCCGTATAGCCGGAGTGTATAAATGGGCAACGCTTACACACCACCAAACTGATCTTCTTGTACTCAGGGCTACTTTATCCTGCACATACATGCTTAACTTCAAGCATGCACACACATGCACATACCTGACCTAGCATCATTGATTGGGCTGCTCGCTTGAAAGCATGAAAATAGGCAAGCTTATCAGAGTGATCGGCGGAAAACACACACTCAAATATACAGTCAATAAAAGCTTCTAACTCACCATTAAGTTCAGGAGCTTTTGAAATCAATGAATTGCTCCATTTGTTTGTACTTTTATGGGTTGAAATAAGTAGGAAAGTTACATCAAGTAGAAGCACTTTCTGTCTGACTGTTTCAAAATAACAGAGGAAATGTGACAACAATAGTAAAATGGCAGATTTGCAGAGAAATCAACTCTCTTTATATTGAACTGAAAAAGAATATTATAAATTGATCTCATAAATTGTAAAATTAGTTAATTTAAAATGCATTCATCATTATCAAGAGTTTTATGTAAAGCCCATTTGGTTGACAGAGTAACAATTTAGTTTAGGAACTAATTGAGGACCCCTACTCTTGCAGTATTTTTGTTGAATATGAGAGTCATAAAGTCACAAGTATGTTCAATGAATATAAATGCAACTAAAAATTGTTCAGTTATACTTCGTTTTCATTGATTCTTTTATGCAAGTTATGCAATTAATAGCAATTATAGAAATTATAGAAATAATTATTGAATAATTAAAAAAAGTGCATTTAATTTGTTAAAAAATAATCGGTGCACATTTGGCAATGGTTTATTCATGTTGGTAGCAAATACATGCTGAATTTTAAATACCAGATTTCAGTTGTAAATGTTGTTAGGAAAGATATGATACACATGGTGTTTTACTATTGTTCCGAGAAAATTGTTAATGCAATCTATAAATGCTTTTCTGACACCATAAAATGTGATCAGTTACAACTGAGGTGAATATGACAATGAAAAAAAAAAACAGTAAAGTGTAAGGGAATGTTAAGATAAATTAGTACAATGGCATTTAGGAGACTTTTAGCATCTGAGACTGCAGTCATGTGGCCTAGTATACCATATATCAGAAAAAGTAATAAAAAAAATTACAGTTGCATTGACCACATTTTCACAGCAAAAAGAATGCCTGCATTTAATAATATGACATTGAGCTGCCCCAGTAAATTAATTATGCTTTTACACAAAAATGTAAATTATTCATTTATTGCACTGGATTTTATTTTTAATTAATCACCTACTGAGTTGTGGAGAGGGCTTTGTTCTTTTGTGTGTTTTGTACAGATAAAATTGATTGATTTTTGATTTCTTATGGTTTACCAATTACAGTAGATGAGGACATTAGACTTGCTCACATGTGTCTGAATATGAATCCTAATGTTTTAAAAAGTAGAACGGGAGGCAGAGTTCTGGGCATTAAGTTCATAACTTTTATTTTGGCTTCTGGAGCCAATTTATTGTCTTCTCTCTGTCTTTGTTTAACAATATATAATTGATTCAGAAAACTGATTTTAATTAGAAAGATCTTAAATTTTATGACATGATAACACAGTTGTCATGAACAGTGTTGCGAGTAATGGTTAAAAAGAAATGCATTACTGTAACACCACTACTTTTGCAGTAATTGTGGAGTAACAAAATTACTTTTTCAAATTAAGTAATGCTGCTTCAAGTACAGACATTTTAACAAGTTTGTTACTCATTATTTTCACTAAAGAAAAAAGATATTATTCATCATTACACATTGTTGTCCTTAACACAGATAAGATGAGAAACATTGCATGGCTGATTTAGAAAAATTAAACTAGATATTATTTTGTAACTACGAAAAGGATTAAGCGGAAGAAGATGAATGAATGAATGAATGTGGTGATTTACTGCATCAAAAGCTTTTTTTTTTTTTAGCTCCAGTAAAATAGCTCCCACAACCTGACCTTGATCTATTGATTTTTTTTTAAAATTTGTTCAATCAAGTAGGAGTTAGTGTTATGTCTTTAATGGAAGCCAAGGACGAGACCGGTATTGAACTGGACACAGATTTATTTGTGACTCTCTCTCACAATACAGGCACATCCGTCAGGTGGAGAGGAGGCCAAGAGACCGCCCCTCTCCCTCACAGCCCTCTTATACCCCAGGTGGTGGCGGAACCGGAAAGGTGGAGTGACCACCCATGTTACACAATAACATGTCCCCAAAACCCAACACAACACTCACCCCACCTTTCAAAAATGGTCCAAAACACACACATACAATCGAAACCCTCACCAATTTGGAAGCCAAATCATGCACTAAAAGAAACTAAACAGAAATACCTAAAAGGCCTATCACATTCACTCAAAACAACTAAAACTAGGGGAGAAAAGGTGGACTACCGTCCCACCCCCACACGGCAAGACGGATTATTCTGCCGTCTACACTAGATGAACAGTCCCACTAAACAAAAACTGCCGCATTCCTAAAAATAATATAAAACACAAAATAATCCCATCAGCAGAACTAAATAACACACCGGTTGTCCCACTTTTCCATCACCATGCATAATATGTGTAGTCCAACTGTCAGTTTGCCCCTGGAGAGGAACCACCCCCCGGAAAAATGTTGGAGGATTCCACTTCAGTGCACCCTCTCTTCTTTGCTCCCAGGGACGACCCACGTCCAGGTCCAAACTCCTCCTTCTTCTCCCGGGCGCACTGCAGCTCATTGGGATGCCTCCACGAGCCATCAAATAGCTGGAGGTAGGCATCCTCCCCAACAGCCACCACCTGCAGCCGCCCCTGGTCATCATCTCTCCGACATTTGGCCCGAACAGCTCTCGACCAGGCCTCCTCTCTGGGTCGGACTACATCCGGGACCCCCAGAGGGGCCCTACTTGGCTTCCAGTGTTTCTGTTTAGCACGTCGTTTCACCGTGCCAGCCGGTCCTGCCCCGCTCTTTTCCATTTTCGCTGCCGGTCCCTTCCAGAAGAACCCCGGGAGCAGAATGGGCAAGACAGTCGGCACCACCCGCTGTCTCGGGCATCCCACCGTGCTGCCCAGTTCACTCAGCTATGGTTACTTGGGCACTGGCACCGGGACCCTCCTGCGATGGCCCTGAGTGGTGTTGGTCCTGCTCATTGTCTAGATTACTAGGTTAAAGGCTCGTCCCACACAGTTCCATCCATCTTTTGCGGCACCGGCCGGTCCCACAAACCACAGCCCGACCACTCTTCTCCAACGCTGCTTGTGATGGCAAAGCCCAATCCATAAAATAAATCACACCCCATAATGTTCTCTCCACGGGCGGTCACGATGAACTTCAAGCTGGACACCTCCACTGACTTGTACCTAGCCGTCAGTTCCACCAACCCCACCGTGGCCAGTCTTCCTCCACCATATCCACACAGCGGTGCTGAATCACTTCTAACCCAATAATGTGGGAAGAAACTCCTCACGGTTGCCCAATTTAGCACAGATCTCACCGCTCCCATGTCAGTAAGCAACGGCACCGTTACCCCGTCCAGTTCCATCATACAGTAAGAGCAGCCATTGGTACTTGGGGATACAGTGTGAATAACCATGGGAGTTGAAACGGGGAGATCCTCCTCACATGTCTGATCCCCTTGCTCGAACCTGTAACATGCCCTGGCAAAATGATGCAAGAGTCCGCACTTGCCGCAGCACTCTTTGCCTTATAACGCTGGTTGGTGGACCCAAAACCCAAACACCTGGGTGATCCCAGGATGGACCTCATCCTGACAGTATTAGCGTAGCCTTCATCATCCTCCACGCCATCGTCACTGTCCGGGTCCACTGCCTGCACCATCGACTGTGGTTCAGATTGGCGATGTAATGTTCTCTCGCCGAGCTCTCTTGATTGCTTGTCTGCTGCCTCAAACTGCTGAGCTAACTCGATGGACTTGGATAATGTTAGCTTGCCTGAGTATGTAAGGAGCTTCGTCCTCATAGCCGGGCAAACGGTATGTTCCACCAACTGGTCATGGACAATCTCTTCCTCCAACGCTCCAAACTGACAGTCCTTGGCCAGCTGGCATAGGTCTGCTACAAACCGCTGCACCAACTCGCCAGTCTGCTGGTGGTGCTATCGAAACTGGATCCTCCGGATAATGGTGTTTTCCATGGCACGAAAATGTCGTGCCATTAGCTCCACCATTTCCTCAGAACTATCACTCTCACCCAAAGTACGTAAGATGCGTTGACCTTCCATTCCAAGGTTGTGATCCAACAGTGCCCGTGCCCTCAACTTCTCCAGTCTTCCAAGGTCCAAAGCCACCAAATATGTTTGAAAGGCCTCAGGCCACCTCATCCAAGGGACGGGCGGCTCACCGGGAAGCTCCAAAAATGGCCAAATGGATGTAACTCCCTCGTCCATACCTTTTAACCCTCGTCACCAAATGTTATGTCGTTAATGGAAGCCAAGGATGAGACAAAGTGTTGAACTGGACACAGATATATTTATGACTCTCTCTCACAATACAGGTGCATCCGTCAGGTGGAGAGGAGGCCAAGAGACCGCCCCTCTCCCTCACAGTCCTCTTATACCCTGGGCGGCGGCGGAACCGGAAAGGTGGAGCCATCACCCGAGTCACACAATATGTCCCCAAAACCCAACCCAACAGTTAGCACTCTCAGCTGAATAATTTGGTCAGAAGCCATAGAGAGGATCTAAGTAATTAGACTCCATATACTTCAATAACTGTGTAGCATTTTTTTTTCTAAAACTCTAGAGAAAATTAGTAATATACTAACAAACACATACCTGATTTACGGCTTGAGTTTTAAACCCTGTATCATTGCGGCAAGTGTCGAGCCAATGTAAAACATCCCACGGACAGGATCCCGGAATGGTAAGAGGTTTACACCCCACCATATGCTGACATCGACTGTTGCAAAGACTGTGAATCAGTTTGACAGTGGCCGACAGACAAGAAGCAGCGAGTTTCTTCTTGAGAAATATTACTTTTTCCATTCTAGAGGTTAAGGACAATAAAAAGTTGCTGAGTTGCAAATTATATTCTAATGTAAAGACCTACTCCACATCAAAAAATATTAATCAAATCTTCAGAAGCATCTGATTAAGCAACATCCTCCGACAATGCTATTCACTAGGGAAAGGCTGGCTACACTACCACCACTGTACAGTCATGGCTGGATGTCAAACCCACATAAGCATCTGGGCACCAAGAATTAAACTGATTGATTGCCAGATATGTCATTGAAGACATGTTATCATTATTAACAGTTGAGTCAGCTGATTAGCAAAATACCGGCGACAACCAAATAATGTGAGCCACTGCAGAAAAATATTTTCCTGCTACCTCAATAAAGCTATAACATGTTAATTTTAGTATGTGGATTTAACCAAATAGCTTTTGTCTCTAACCTGCAAGCATTAAAAATGGACAGAAAAAAAGGGAACAGCACAGTACAAATTCAGGCATGAGAGGCTGCTGTTTCCCTCCTTATGTGTACACAAACACAGATGCTTATAAGGCAACACCTCGCCCCCACCTCGGCCTTTCTGATCACCTATCCGTGATGCTGGTGCCTGCCTACAAACCTTTACGGAAGCGCAGCAGGCTAGTAGTGAAACAAATCAGGATTTGGCCAGAGAGTGCAACCTCAGCACTGAAAGACTGTTTTCTGCACACAGACTGGGAGGTCTTCAAAATAGCAGCCTCCCAGGAAGACAAGACAGATGTGGGGGAGTATGCTGAAACGGTCACCAGCTACATCGCGAAGTGCACAGAGGATGTCACTATAATGAAGACTATCATTGCATGGGGCAACCATAAGCCCTGGATGACTGCAGAGGTGCGCTCGCTGCTCACAGCCAGAGATGCAGCCTTCAGAGCGAAGGACAGGATCGCCCTCCACTCAGCAAGGTCTGCGCTCTCAAAGGGAATTAAAATGGCAAAGCGTGCCTATGCGGAGAAAATCCAGGGACACCTCTGTGACACTAGGAACACCAAGTGGATGTGGCAGGGAGTTCGGGCACTGACAGACTATAAGTCTAGGCAGGGAGTCGAATGATGACGACGCTTCACTTCCAGACAAGCTCAACAACTTCTTTGCACGTTTTGAAGCATCAAACCTGACAATCAGAGGGACGGCTGGCCCATCTCCACCATCGGTTGGACCAGCTATCACCATCAACACAGCGGACACATGGAGGACCCTAACCAGGGTCAACCCATGTAAAGCTGCAGGTCCGGACAACATCCCGGGACGTGTGCTCCGAGACTGCGTGAGCGAGTTGGCGGATGTCCTGACTGACATTTATAACATCTCCCTGAGTCAGGCCATCATTCCCAGATGCTTTAAGACCTCAACCATAGTACCGGTGGCAAAGAAACCAGTTGTGACCTGTCTGAATGACTATCGTCCTGTTGCACTGACACCAATTGTGATGAAGTGTTTTGAATGGCTTGTTAAACCACACATCACAGCCTGCCTCCCTGCATCACATGACCCACTCCAGTTTGCATATCGTTCAAACCGCTCCACGGAGGATGCTATAGTCACCACCCTGCACTCTGTCATCACCCACCTGGATCAGAAAGACACCTACGCCAGACTCCTGTACATTGATTTCAGTTCAACATTTAACACCATTATTCCCCAGAGACTGATGAAGAAATTACTCCTTCATGGTCTGAACACCGCCACATGTCTCTGGATCCTGGATTTCCTGACTGAGAGACCTCAGTCTGTCCGGGTTGGAAATAACATCTCCAACTCTATCACACTGAGCACCGGATCCCCTCAAGGCTGCATACTCAGTCCACTGTTGTTTACACTTCTAACACATGACTGTGTCCAGACATGAGGGGAACCAGATTATTAAGTTTGCAGACGACACCACGGTGGAGGGACTTATTCAGAGGGATGAGGAATCAATGTACAGGGAAGAAGTGAGAGACCTGGAGGGCTGGTGCAGGGAGAACAATCTGGTGCTCAACGTGGACAAAACGAAGGAGATGATTATCGACATCCGGCGGTCACAGCCTGAACACATCCCTCTCAGCATCGGCGGCCATTTAGTGGAGAGAGTGGAGAACATCAAGTTCCTCGGAGTGCAGATCTCGCAGGACCTGACCTGGAGCAAGTATTCCTTGGGGATCAGGAAGGGGGCCCAGCAGAGACTACACTTCTTGAGGAAACTCAAACAGGCCTCTCTCCCCATCTGCCTCCTCAGGATCTTCTACAGAGGTGTGGTGGAGAGTGTTCTGACGTACTGCATTGCAACATACACTACCGTTCAAAAGTTTGGGGTCACCCAGACAATTATTTTGTGTTTTCCGTGAAAAGTCACACTTATTTACCACCATGAGTTGCAAAATGAATAGAAAATATAGTCAAGACATTGACAAGGTTAGAAATAATGATTTGTATTTGAAATAATAATTGTTTCCTTCAAACTTTGCTTTCATCAAAGAATCCTCCATTTGCAGCAATTACAGCATTGCAGACCTAACATGAGTGCACAAGGGTTTTCTAATCATCCATTAGCCTTCTGACGCAATGAGCAAACACATTGTACCATTAGAACACTGGAGTGATAGTTGCTGGAAATGGGCCTCTATACACCTATCTAGATATTGCATCAAAAACCAGACATTTGCAGCTAGAATAGTCATTTACCACATTAGCAATGTATAGAGTGTATTTCTGATTAGTTTAAAGTTATCTTCATTGAAAAAAAAGTGCTTTTCTTTCAAAAATAAGGAAATTTCTAAGTGACCCCAAACTTTTGAACGGTAGTGTAATACTCCAGCTGCAGTATGTCAGACAAAAAAGCCCTGCAGAGGATAGTTAAGGGAGCTGAGAAGGTAATTGGAGTTTCCCTCCCTCTGTCCAAGAACTTTTTCAGAATCGTTGTAGGAGCAGGGCACTGAACATTGTCAAGGACCATTCTCACCCTCTGCATAAACACTTTGAACTTCTGCCATCTGGCAAACGATTCCGGAGCATCAGAGGCAGAACCACCAGACTGATTAACAGCTTCCTTCCACAAGCTGTTAGGATGCTGAACAGTTGATCCGGAATATCTCATACATACTACTGCACCTATGGACATTATGTATATTATTTTTATATTATAGTTCTGGTTAGTTTTCAAGTATGTCTCAGGGAAGTATGAATGGCTGTGTTGGGGTGGGGGGTGAGGGTGTGTGTGAGTGTGAGTGTGTCTTAAATTATGTTCTTTTTATTTACTTATATGGATGCCGAGAGAAACGCAATTTCATCTTGCCTGCACTACAGTTGTATGTACAGCAATATGACAATAAAGGCTGATTTGATTTGATTTGATTAGAGCGTATTGTGTTTGGAAAGCATCTGGGGCCCAAAATAGGACCAAATGCATCTGTCTTGTGGCTAAGAAGGGCAAAAGGCAACATAGCATTAATTGTTAGTCAGTGGTCACATGGTGATAGAGTGGTTAGGATGGTTCTAGAGGGTTCTGACCAGTTTTTGTTTAATTACAGGTTCTAAATAACTGTAGATACAGTAGGGGTCTTTCTCTCTCTCTCTCTCTCTTTTTTTTTTTTTTTGGTCCAGACTGGTGTAGACGACTAGTTCTACTGCCAAAGGTGTCTGACCTAACATGAAACGACTGTCACCGACACAAATTCAGGTCTGGAGTTTTAGTTCCAATTAAACTGAATTACATCAAGTGACCCTTGTCTAACCCCTGTGAAGAGGATTTATATACCTGTTCTGCCTCTCTGCAGCACTCTGATCTGATGTTATTACCCATATAACATATGGAGACTGCATATTAATATCAGTAGAAAATGTGGGCAGAACACTGCCATGAATGTAATGCGCCTATGCAGGCAGAAGCAATTGGACAAAGGAAACAGCCGAAATCCACTTATTTTATGAGAACTGGGCTGGAGACAGGCAAGACATCTCATCTGTATTACAAACACATTTCTTGTTTCAACACAATCCCACACTTTCCTGTCACATTACATCAGGTCATGTGAGACAAAGCAATCCAATAAAATGTATCAGTATCTTCTAGGGGCAAACATTATCAAGCCTTTCATGCTGTCAGTTCAATGTGCGCTGATTCTTTGTCCTGGAGTCAATCTGAAAGGGTTAGTGCAAGGGGAGAAATAAAAGAGGCTCCCGCAAGAAGATATTCAGATGCCTTGTGTTTGTCAGCACAGTGTATCCAGAGGGGTGGAAGTTTGTCAAAAGAATTAAAAAGTATGGAAAAAAAATTAGACTTGACCGTTCATAATAAACTGCTCGCCCCAGATACAAAAGTTTCAGTGGGTACATGTTTTTTGGCCCTGTTTAAAGGGCCTGTATCATGCAAAATCGACTTTTTTGAGCTTTTAAGCATGCTATAATGTTAATTCCTCACCAAAAACGCCCCCAAAGTGGTATTTTGCTCCATTCTCGCATCTCTGAGTATTCCTCCTCAACCCTGCTCTCTGAGCTGCTGCTCCGCTCTGTCCCTGATAATGACTGGGTCCCCACGTTCATATGTATGAACGTGGGTGAGCCGCCCACTCTAGGAAGTGCCTGTGCTGCCAGCACCGCCCCCAGGCTAACGCACACACCCACTTTCTCCACGCAGCTAACGGAGCGGTGATCGGCAAAACTCTTTCACTTTAGCATCGACGCTGTGAAGAAGTAGTTCCTCTCGCACCTAATCTGCTCAGTAGTGATGGGTCCGGCAACACCGATGCATCGGCGCATGCGTCGAGCTCATAGAGCGAAACCCTGTGTCGATGCGTGTCGGTGCGTATCGCTTTAAGAAAGTCACGTGACCGATACAGGTACTGTATCGGTCACGTGACGCTAGCGCGTCGAAACACTGACGCGCCAGCGTTTATAAGGAAGCGCATCTGTCAACGGGATGCATTTGCCCAAAGACTCTCGTATGTGTTGCGGACGGTCCTTGTGCAAATTTATCACAAATTATGGAGCACGAGCATCCTCAAGGAAAAAGAAAGGTTTCTGCCGTGTGGGACCATTTTGATCTGATGTCGGAAAATAAGGTATTTAAAAATAGTATTTTTAAAATACTATTTTCTTTGTGTTGCCGGGAAATAATACACACTGAACAACAAATGTATTTTATGGGTTTTATCTGATATATCGAAAATAAAGAGCAGCACACTTCAGAATGAAAAGATTTACAATAATTTTTAAATGTAAATAAAATAAAATGAAATGTACAAATTGTCTCTTTGTATAAAACTCTCACGTTTGTGTTACAGTTTGTACTGCCTCAAACACACAGGAGGCGGATCTTAAACAAAATGGTGGATTACTAACAAAGAAAAATACAATCTGATAAAATGCTCAGTAAACTAATGACCCCAAATAATTCCGTACAAACGGTAGTGGTGATACTGGAAATGAGAAAGGCACATAATAGCTTTAGTACACCACAAACCTTAAGTTCACACTCCAAATATGCTCAAAACTTAACAAGAAAAGCTTTTCACTTACAACATACACACGACGCCACACCAGCGCGTGATCACTGACTGATCTTCACAGGACACCCGAGTCTCCCTGGTTTGATTGACAGTATAAAATGTTTCAGTACTCGTCACCGTGTAAAACAAAAAAACACATCATAACATTGTGACCAGAGTAGCAAACAACACACTTTTACATTTACACTCATGCTTACATCGTACATAGCCGGATATTTTAAACTATATCCTCTTGGATAGGCACTATGTTCAGCCACGGTATACCATGCTAGTCAGGCAGCAAATCTGTAGGTCAATCTACGTCTTATCTGTTACTAGGCCGACTTTATTACATCCTCCTCGGCATAATTCACCGTGTTCGTTAAGAGTAACAATATATTTTAACTGCATTGGTGAACTTACAACGTTTCTTTATGAAGATTATTCCTCGTCTTGCTTGCTTTTCAAATCCAGTCTCCTGAACCGTTTTCCCAACCAAAAAACCCCAGATATTCAAAATCCTCTACCTGGCATATCCCGCCCACACCCTGAAGTCACTTCCTGTTGAGTCAAGTTCAAATCAAAATATTTAAACGCAAATCAAATCAACAAAGATCCATAAATATGACCCGGTTACATTCTCCCCTGCTTACAAGTCAACGGCCTCGGTGACTACAAATGAGTTTTTGATTTCCCTCACAGCTTCTCTAAACAAGACCGTGCCTAAGTTTGCAAAAATCTGAGCGATTATAGCTGAAGAACTGGGATCCAAAACTGACTTTGGCTCATGGTACGGGTTTGAGTGCTGGCCTGCTGTTGACCTTTGACTCCTGCGGGGAAAGGGAACAGGTTCAGGCATGGCTTCATCTTCTGTATCAGACCGTGTTTCTTGTGAGTCTACCTCAGATTCTGGTTCAGGAAATTCATCATCCTGCTCTGACTCACCATTGATGCTACCTTCCGCACTATTCTCACTGCTAGGGATCCTGACCTGACCATCAGTGTGAGCTGGGTTACGGATGGGACTAAGAGCCCTCACTTCTTCCAAAACTAAACCATCGGTAGGGTCCTCTGAATTTAGACTGTCCTCCGGCGGGGACTCTGGGGACTTTCTAAGACACTGGCTACTCGGTCGTGACCTGAAGACGGGTGGGGACACACATGGTCTGATGTCAACTCTGTTAACTCTTTTTGTTGGTCCTCCTTCTACAGGTTCTACCGTGTATGTAGTTCCTTGAATCTGCACCACACGGTGGGGAATGGGTTTCCAAGCATCTTGAATTTTGTTTCTGCCTGGGGGCCGGTTTCTGACATACACAATCTGACCTAGCTCAATAGGGGGACAGTACACCTTCTCGTTATGCATTGAAATGCGTTCAGCAGCTTTCTGTTCACAGTACTCTTTGGCCCTGGCATGAGCATCATTCAGACGCCTTTGGTGGATCGCCAGCCAGTCGTGACTGGGCTCTACAGTGGACTCCTGTCCTAAAAGGGCATCAACAGGAAGGTGTGGGTCCACACCAAACAGAAGGTAGTAAGGGGAGTAGCCTGTTGTTGAATGCGGGGTAACATTGTACGCATAGACTAACTCTGGCAAAGACTCTGGCCATCTGCGTTTTTTCTCAGGCGGGAGGGTGCGCAAGAGTTCATGCAACGTCCTATTAAAATGTTCACATTGGGCATTCCCAGTAGGATGATGGGGGGTTGTATGAGATGAGATGAGATCACCTCGCTTTCAAAATTCCGGCCCTGGTCCGAATGCAAACGCTCAGGGACACCATACTTGAGAAACCACTCTCGCAGCAGAACCTTGGCTGTTGTGTCAGCTTTTTGATCACGTGTTGGGAAAGCCTGCGTAAACTTTGTAAACACATCAGTGATCACTAGAACATTTTCTCTACCATCGCTAGAGGGTTCTAGAAGAGTAAAATCAACTGCGACTACCTCTAAGGGCCTACTAGCTAGAAATGATTTCATGGGGGGGTGAATCTTGGGATTTGGCATTTTTGTTAACACACAGCGTTCCCATTTCTTTATCCACTGTTTGACATCCTCATGAATCCCTACCCAAAAACATCTTTGTCGTAGCAGTTCCAGAGTATGCTCCATGCCTTGGTGCCCCATCGAGTCATGCACACTCTCTAACACCTGAGACTTTAAACAGCCTGGCACTAGTAGTTGAAAACGTTCCCCATACCTCACATCCTCAATCACCTGATAAAGCAGTCCCTCCTTCTCCCTAATATGTGGCCAATGTTTCAATAAAGAGAGCACTGGTTTTTCAAGGTCTTTCCTCTCCTGAAAGTTAGGTTTACTTTTGCCGTCCCAAAACCTTCTAAAAACTCCCAGTACTGGATCCTGCCCCTGAAATTCCCTTAATTCCTCTTTTGAGTAGCCAGGTAAGGTAGGAGTATTACCCTGGGCTCCAGAACCGGAACCATCTCCCTTTTCGTTCGCCCGCATTTGCCTAATCCTGCAACTCTCAAGACCAGCACTGGTTAGCTCAGTGCCAAGTGTTGTCCCTTTCTGTATCACATTGCAGATAGCCACACACCCATCATAATCCATGTCGTCCGACATTGGTTCCTGCTCCCCTGCAAACGGGTGCCTAGATAATGCATCAGCAGCCCGGTTAGACCGGCCAGGCCGATACTGAACATCAAAATCAAACACTGCTAACTGAGCCACCCATCGCTGTTCTAGTGCTCCTAATCTAGCAGTGTTGAGATGACACAACGGATTGTTATCAGTAAGGACCGTGAATTTAGAACCTAGTAGGTAGCCTCTGAATTTTTCTGATATTGCCCATTTCAGAGCTAGAAGTTCTAATTTCATACTGCTATAATTTCTGTCATTCCTCTCTGCATTTCTGAGCCTACGGCTTGCATATGAAATTACTCTTTTCTTTCCCCCTTGTTCTTGATACAATATTGCTCCCAACCCTTGATTATTGGCATCTGTCTCAACAATAAAGGGACGAGTAAAATCCGCATACCCTAGTACTGGGGCGCTAGTGAGTTTCTGTTTCAGAATATCAAACGAGCTTTGGCATTGTGGCGTCCATAGACTGCACATCCATTGATTCACCTTGGAAGGAGGCCCTGAATTCAAACAGAGATTCACCAGGTCGTGAAGCGGGCTAGCTATCTGGGAAAAGGGCTCAACAAATCGCCTATAATAACCGCAAAAGCCTAGGAACGAGCGCAACTCTTTCAGTGTGGTAGGCACTGGCCATTGCTTCATTGCCTCTATTTTACCTGGGTCTGTTTCAATTCCATCTGCTGAAACCTGGTGACCTAAAAACTTAACCTTCTGCTGCAGAAAGTGACATTTCTCTAGTTTGACTTTAAGACCGGTATCTTGTAGTCGTTTCAAGACTATGTCAACTCTTTCTAGGTGCTCCGTGAATGTCTTGGAAAACAGCAAAATGTCATCCAAAAACACCAGCATTATTTGGAAAATCAAATCATTCATCGCAGTTTGCATCAATCTTTGAAACGTTGCTGGACCATTACATACACCCATGGGCATGCGCAAGTACTCAAAGAGACCAAAAGGGGTTGTGAAGGCTGTTTTATGTTGGTCATGCTCTTTTACTGCCACCTGGTGGTACCCACTTGCTAAGTCAATTGTTGAGAAAAACTTTGCTCCCTGCAAAGCATCGAAACTCTCATCAATTCGCGGCAGTGGAAAAGCATCTTTTCGTGTCTTCTGGTTAAGCTTACGGAAATCCACACATAGCCGTATACTACCATCAGTTTTTCTCACTACCACCACAGGAGATGCGTAAGAGCTACAACTCTCCTTGATTATCCCCTTTTTCAACAGCTTGGATATGTGCTCTTTAACCTCTGTGTATTGGTTGGGTGGAATTCACCGATAGGGTAGGCTCACAGGTACATCATCCACTAGGTTTATGTCATGTTTGACTCTGTCTGTGTACCCCAAGTCATCATCATCGACAGCAAAAACATTAACATACTTGGCCAGCACAGTTTTCAATTGATCCTGTTGCTCTTTACTCCCTCCAATGTCTAATTTGTCCAAGACAGACGAGGTGCTGGCATCAAGGGCACTAGGCTGATCAACTGAGACATGTTCGATACTTGCTGAAATACGGTTAAACTTTACTTTAACTGGGGGTTCGTCACTTAAGCACTCCACAGGGGAAAATACCCCAAGCCGGGTCCTCGCGTTTAGCCACACATCCTCCGATGAAAGATTCACTACTTGCACTGGGACAGTATTACTGCTAGCTTCAACCAATGTGGGTAGGACAACCAGACCACTTGGCAAAGTTATGTTCCCCAGCTCTAGTAATCTCAAGCCGTTACCCCCTTGTACCTTGGGAAACCCTTTTGCCATGACTGTAACTACTGATGCTGAGGGGATGTGGGCTCCATCCCTACCTACCAGCCTAGCCACACTCCGCCTAGTGACTGTACATTTCTGAACCTGCTGAAAGGCACTTCTCCAGTCTGAATCGAGTTTCCCCCCAAGGACAGTATCAAACTCAGCATGCACCAGTTGACGGCAGCGGCTAATGATATTCATGCCAACAATCCCTGCAGTTTCTGAATTCGGTGGGTCTTTCACAACGAGGAAACCGCAATCAGGTATTTTCAGTCCCATGGTCTCAATCTCTAACTCAAGATATCCTAAATATGGGATTTCTAATCCATTAGCAGCAGTCAACCTTAACCACCCCGCTGTAGTCACCATGTCATCATCCTCCCCACACAAATGCTGACGGAAAAACTGTTCAGTTATGGTGCTGACCTGGCTGCCCGTATCTAGTAAGCAACGGGTTACCACACCACGTATGTTAATCTCTACCATGGGACATGTTCCTACTGCACGGGCCAGTAACTGATCCTGAGTAATCTGTGCTTTAACTGAGTCTGAAGTGTTCCCCCTAATCGCTTGACTCACGGCGACCGGGGCCTCTAGTTTCCCTGATTCTGACCGCTTTGCTGTGCCTTTTGCTTCTGGGTGCAATTCTTGGCTATATGCCCCTCCCCTTGACATTTAAGACAGATGGGTTTTCCATCATCTGTAAATTTCAACTGAGCTCGACGGCGGGTATTGGTCTGTTCACTTGAATTTGTTCTCTGCATAGTTAGGGTCTTAACCGCAGCAGCCAGCTCACTGATCTGCTTCCCTTGCTCTGCTACTACTTTGAAAAGATCACCCACAGTTCCCACTTGCTGTTCCTGAGCCGTTATGGCACTGCACTGGGTCTCTCTATCTCCACTGTCTCCTTTACTTCGGCTTTTAGAAGATCTGGAATGGCTAGCATCCTCCACTGACCACAAATAGGCTTCTTCTCGGACCTGTATCATAGTGGAGTCTGGTTTCTGTCTTGCAAACTTCCTCAGTTCTCGCTTAAGGAGTGGATCACTAAGGCCTTCAATGAACTGATCCCTAAGAACTTTCTGCTCATTAGCTAAGGCATTTGCGTCGTGCTTTGAGATCGTTCTCAAAATCTGACACAAGGCATGTGAGTAGCCAAGGATATCTTCACCATCTTTTTGTTTTCGACTGTATAGGTCATGTAAGAGCTGAGTGGTGCATCTTTTATCTCTAAAGGCTTCTCTGAGGTACTTGAACAGGTCAGCAACGGGTAGTGATTTCCCCCCACTACGAAATCGCATCTCCTCTAGAGCTGCACCCTTTAGAAGTGACATTATGAAGTCATACCGGTCACTGTTTGACTGGTATCTAGAATGCACTACACGCTCAACCTCCTCAATAAAATCCTCAACAGAACGACCATCCTTATCATAATCACCACTGAAAGGGGGGATTTGTCGTTCTCTAGGTACATAAACATAGGATCTCTGTGGTTCCTCACTCAAAGCCGCAATGGCTGTCAAGGCTTCAGTTTGTTTACGTTTCAGTTCAGAAACCTGTTCTAAAAGGTCTCTGTTTTCAGGTGATACCTCAGCATTTCTGCTCGCAGAGGAGTCCTCAACGCCTCTGTTTTCAACGCCCCCCACTGCGCCCTCTTCCATGTTCAAAAGTCTCTCTTACAAGTAGTCAAGGATATTGTGTTGAACTATCCAGTCTGATGGAACCCCGGGAATTGCAGTCTCTTGGCCCCGAGTCCTCTCCGCTGATCCAAGGTCCACGATCACTCCGGCCGGTCTCTCCGTCTGCACCCCGTCAGGCTCCAACCGTCCAGCCGCTCTCGTCTGCTTCGTATCACCACTACCGTTTACTGTACACCAACCCACTCTAAACTATCAGATAATTGACCCCACTCCTGGTACCAAAATTTGTTGCCGGGAAATAATACACACTGAACAACAAATGTATTTTATGGGTTTTATCTGATATATCGAAAATAAAGAGCAGCACGCTTCAGAATGAAAAGATTTACAATAATTTTTAAATGTAAATAAAATAAAATGAAATGTACAAATTGTCTCTTTGTATAAAGCTCTCACATTTGTGTTACAGTTTGTACTGCCTCAAACACACAGGAGGCGGATCTTAAACAAAATGGTGGATTACTAACAAAGAAAAATACAATCTGATAAAATGCTCAGTAAACTAATGACCCCAAATAATTCCGTACAAACGGTAGTGGTGATACTGGAAATGAGAAAGGCACATAATAGCTTTAGTACACCACAAACCTTAAGTTCACACTCCAAATATGCTCAAAACTTAACAAGAAAAGCTTTTCACTTACAACATACACACGACGCCACACCAGCGCGTGATCACTGACTGATCTTCACAGGACACCCGAGTCTCCCTGGTTTGATTGACAGTATAAAATGTTTCAGTACTCGTCACCGTGTAAAACAAAAAAACACATCATAACATTGTGACCAGAGTAGCAAACAACACACTTTTACATTT
The DNA here is from genome assembly GCA_020510985.1 of Pholidichthys leucotaenia. Classification (NCBI taxonomy): domain Eukaryota; kingdom Metazoa; phylum Chordata; class Actinopteri; order Cichliformes; family Pholidichthyidae; genus Pholidichthys; species Pholidichthys leucotaenia. The sequence goes on from CM035836.1 coordinate 159,759,963, forward strand.
ACACTCATGCTTACATCGTACATAGCCGGATATTTTAAACTATATCCTCTTGGATAGGCACTATGTTCAGCCACGGTATACCATGCTAGTCAGGCAGCAAATCTGTAGGTCAATCTACGTCTTATCTGTTACTAGGCCGACTTTATTACATCCTCCTCGGCATAATTCACCGTGTTCGTTAAGAGTAACAATATATTTTAACTGCATTGGTGAACTTACAACGTTTCTTTATGAAGATTATTCCTCGTCTTGCTTGCTTTTCAAATCCGGTCTCCTGAACCGTTTTCCCAACCAAAAAACCCCAGATATTCAAAATCCTCTACCTGGCATATCCCGCCCACACCCTGAAGTCACTTCCTGTTGAGTCAAGTTCAAATCAAAATATTTAAACGCAAATCAAATCAACAAAGATCCATAAATATGACCCGGTTACATTTGTTTTAATTTCCTTGTTGTTTCATCCTGTTCCTCTCAGAGTTTCCACTTGATTTATCTGAATTCAAATTCATTTGAAAGTGACTCTTAGTTTACTCTTCATATTTTCTGCAGGCTAACTGTCGCATTTGTTCGACAGAGCTGTTGTATTTAAACAAAAGCACCTCTTCAATGCCGAGGCATTATAGGGCCAGGCATGAAAAGGAAGTCCCGGATACACCCAGGATAGACTCAGGTATACAGCCCTTCTACTACTTACTCACAGTTGCTTTATTGATAATTAATTCCTATTAATTTATTTTTTACTTCATTTTTAACCATCAAGCTTCCAGGAAGCAGATGCTGGATGAAGCTGTGCTCAATTTCATCCTGAAGGACTGCCAGCCCCTCAGCATTGTGGAGAGTGAAGGGTTCAGGGAACTGATTCAGGCCCTTCAGCCCTCATATGTTTTGCCAACCAGAAAGGTTTGTGGAAATTATCTAAAGTAGTAGTTGATATATCCAATTTATTTAATCTTTAATTTAAATATATGGATTTGCTTTTGGTTTGACTTGGTGTAATTTTCAGACCATCAAACAAATGGTGGCCAAAAAGTACGAGGAGGAATGGGAACGAGTGAAAAAGGAAGTACAGCAAGCTGTGGCAGTGAGTATAACAGCTGACATGTGGACATCTGTGAACATGGAGGCTTTCTTGGCTCTTACCTGTCACTACATTAATGAGAATTTGCAGTTGTGTACGTCTGTGTTGGGAGTGCAATACTTTCTACAAAGTCACACTGCTGACAGTTTGGCCCAAGTCAAAAGGGGCATGATGGAGGACTGGGCCATAACCAATAAAGTGTTTTGTGACCGACGCAGCACCAAACATGATTGCATCCACTAGACAGCTTCAAATTCGGCACTCAATTTGCATTGCACATAGTCTCAATTTAGATGGGACCATCTTCACAACAGCTGTCTGCACCCACTTCAGCCATGTTATTCAGCATTATTTGTTTGTTGTTTGGAAATCATGTACTAAAATGCCAATTTGTTGTTTTTTAGATAACCTTTGGCAACATCTCAACATCGAAGTGGGCAGGCAGACCAAAAGCGCCACAGCTGATGCCATCCAGGAGGTGCAGAGATACCTGGCAGAAGGCAATATTGCCAGGTCCCAGGATTCTATGAGATACTGGGACAACCAAAAGACCATCTATCCAAACCTCTTTCAGCTTTCCTTACAATTTCTCTGCACTCTAGCCTCATCTGTGCCGTGTGAGCGGGTGTTTTCTACAGCTGGAGAAGTTGTATCAAAAAACGTAACAGACTCGATTTCAAAACGTTGGAAAAGCTTTTTTGTTTTTAATAAAATTTTGTAAAAAAAAAAATAAATAAAAAAATCCCAGTCCACAAGCATCCTCATTCACAAGACGTTCACTTAGATTTTCACGTTACGATACATGTTCACATTATTTATTGACTGTATCTAAAAATATCAATGATATTTGAAATTAAAATGAAGATATGAAATAATACAATATAAAACATAATGACTTAAATTAAATACTGCTCAAAAAATAAAGGGAACACTAAACATCCTAGATTTGAATGAAATATTCTTATTAAATACTTTGTTCTTTACATAGTTGAATGTGCTGACAACAAAATCACACAACAGCAAGTGAAATTGATTGTCAATCAGTGTTGCTTCCTAAGTGGACAGTTTGAGGGACAGTGTTCCCTTTATTTTTTGGAGCAGTATATTATTGTATATACTAGGTCATCAAATCAGTGTCAGTTGAGTCTGTCAACTAGGTTGCCTGTAGGGAATTTTAAGGTCCAGCAGGTGTCAGTATTCAGTGACACAGTATCAACACAGTTTTGCAATGTGTCAAAACGCATCATGACGCCTCATGGACCCATCACTACGTGCTCAGTGACAACAACTGTTTGTTACGACTCACGCTTGCCTGTCTCCCGCCTCAGCTGCACGCACACCTGTGCCTCATCAGTCTCGGGCTATATAGCCCGCTCCGCCTGGAGCCGTCTGCTAATCTTCGCTCATCGTCTCAGCGCACGCCAATTCCCTGACAGCCTGCGCTCTCTGGATTGCTTCTCGTCTGCACGTAGGCTCATCATCATCTTAGCTTGTCTGCAGTTTCTCCCCTGTGCACAGGTGGATTCCCTGGCGGCGGATTTTGTCCCTCATCCTCCCCATCACTCTCCTCACCGCGCCGAGCGCGCTCCTAGGACACTGTCTTCCAGGCGGGAGACCTGCGGCTTAAGCCAACGCCAGCCACATTACCATCGGCATGTAAGCACAAGACTGTGTATTAATTCCACTGGGTGTGCACCGGCAGCTAATCTCTGTTCTGCTCTGCCCTTAGGGTTGCCTGGCTGTACAGCGCTCTGCTTCGCCCTTGACGCATCCTGTTCACCTGCAACACATATCACTCCACAGACACGCACCCATACACCTGCTTTTCTCACAATAAAATTATTGAATCACACTCGAGCCTGTGTGCATGTTCCTGGGTTAGACCTTATGTCACAGTTTGCTTTTTTTACGTAAGACAATGTCTTCTAAGTGGCGTGAATGTGTCTTTGGCTGTGAGAGATTTAGGAGTTTGTTCAGCCCATAGACATACATAAAGCTATATCTACGTCATTGGTTCAGCCTTCCTTGTTTTCATGGGCGGAACCCAGCGACACGCTGCAGCAGCCGGCTCAGGGGTTACGTCATGAAATGGGCGGCAGCCACAAGGAGAGGCAGAGCCTCAGAGATCGAGGCATCTTACTTCCGGGCTCGTGAAAATAACTCATATTTCATAAGAAATTCATTCTCCAGTGTACCAAAGGTAATATACTATCACATACATGCATATACAGTAGTTTACTCTGAAAGGCTTAAAATAGCATGATATAGGCCCTTTAAGCTTCAATATTGCACTTAAAGAGACAAAAACAAAACAATGATAGTTATTAACATTAGCACATGGGACTTGCTTTATTATGAAGCCCTATGACTGGCGCCTAGCGGCTGCCCCGGCCTTGGATGCGCTCTGCAGAGCGTGCCCAAATGCCAAGTCACGTTTCGTTACCTTGTATTCATACATGTGTAATGACAATAAAGTTGAATCTCAATCTCAATCTCAATCTCAAATTGTAATAAACAAACGATATGACCAAAAATTATATATTTCATGAGCAGCAATACCCGGTGAATACGGCATGCAGTATTTAATCCTGATAATGCTACAGCAGCGATACCAAGGACCTGCTGACCAACCTCTGCTCCTCTTAGAGCTCAGGGGGCTGCAGTGGATATATGGCTTACGTGCAGCTCTCCAAAAACTACATATTGTGGACACATTTTGAATAGAATGGCCTTCCATATAATTGGTCCCTTTCCCAGACAGCACCCTCCGTATGACAATGTCGGCCTTACATAACAGTGACCCTGGTTACATGGTCACAATAAACCAATTACTTGGAATAAACCAATAATGGCAAAAAGCAGTTGTGTTTACATACACTGAATAAATGGATTATTGGAGGGTAAACCACTTGAGTTAATGACCACAGTTACATGGCCTTTATCAGATTATTCTATGGCCATTTGAAGAATCAGATAACTCCAGAAATCCAATCATAACTGGCTTATTCACGTGCATATAAACATGGTCATTGTATATAGTATTTAGAGGCTAGAAGTTGGCAGCGTGGCTGTTTCCAAATGTTAGTAATGCATTGTTTTTGTGTTGCATTCAAGGAAGGTTATTGCTTCAGAATTCCTGTGTTCTCAAGGGTATGTAAAGCACTAAACATATTTTAAATAGTTTTTTTTTTTTTATTGTACAAAGTAAAATGCACCATTGGTTGATAATGGCATGTAGGCTTTAAACACATAATTTACATTTATTTACCTGATTTACTTAATGCATTATTTTATGTTCAGTCATGAAATAGTTTTTTATTGTTGTATATCCTTCAATTTTACTACTCTTTCACTTTTAGTGAAATTTATTTATTTTCTGAAATGTCTTGCTTATTTCTTTTAACTTTACTGCTTTTGTCTCAAAAATTTAACTTTTCTCATATAAATTTGTATCTCACATACATTCACAAAAATCTTTTCTCAAATATGACTTTTTCTTGTAAATTTGAGAGTTTTCTCAAAAACTTCTTTTTTCTTGTAAATTAAAAACTTTCTAACTTACCAAATTTTTTCCTCATGAATTTATTACTTTTTTTTTTTGTAAATTTGCAATGTTCATACACGCAGAAAAAATAAAGGTATAATTTTTGTTCCTTACAGGGGACTTTTCAGAAAAGCACCCTGTAAGGTACAGAAGGTGGCAACTGTGGACCTTTGTTTGGATTTAAAGGTACATTTTTGTCACTGGGGCTCCAGATATGTTCAAGGTACAGTTTTTGTACCCTTTAAGGTACTGCTGGAGCAAGAAGTGTTTGTACCTTTTTAGGTCCATTTCTGTTCTTTGTGTCATGTTCTGGACATGGTTGCCAACCATGTCCACACTTTTTGTTAATTTTGGACTCTTTTGTCATTTTGTTTCTGATCATTTATGGGTTTCTTAGTTCTGATCATTATGTTCTGAACATGGTTGGCAACCGTATCCATGCTTTCTGTTATTTTGGACTCCTTTGTTGTTTTGTTTCATCGGCAGTAGTGGTGTTCCTTAGTTCTTGGTTATGTTGGTTATTCTGATTTCATTCCTTGTCTTAGTTTCGTGCCCATTGTGTTCCTTGTCTATTATTAGGGTTTTGTTAGGTCTTTATTGTGTAAGGTCATCCTCAGTGTTTTCCCCAGTCTCTTGTAATGTTGTGTCATCTGCTGTCTGGTCCTGGGTTTCATGTGTGTACTTGTTTACCTATTGTTCTCAGTTCCTCATGTTCCTATACCTCCAGCCACTCCCTCATGTGTTACCATGTAGCCCTTGATTGTTTCCACCTGTCTGGTGTTTGTAATTATGAGTTTCCCCCTATATATGTGAGTCTCTGTTCTTTGTGTTTTGAGAGGTCATTGTCTTCACCCTGTCAGTGTTCCTTATCCATGTTCCTAAGCGCTTCATGTAAGTTTGTTCTTGCCTTGTCTTACTTTGATTTTTTTTGCCTGCCTAGATAGTTTTCTTTTCAGCCCACATGCTGCTTTTGCTTTGTCCTGGATTTTTTTGTTAATAAACCATTATTGCACCTGATCCTGCCAGCTCCCTGAGTCCTCCCTTAAACTCTCTACTGCCTGGAAATCAATTTGACACTTTGATTTGTTAGTGTATACAGATACTGGCTAAGTTTTTGTTCTATGTGATGGCTTATTTTTTCTACTGATCTGGACAATTATCCAATTTTTTTTTTTTTTTTGGAAGGGAAGTTTTTTGGGGGTCAATTTTAAAGGTTTTGGTGGATAGATGGATGGATTTTCATAAAAATACATCTTCCTGGCTGTCTCTACAAACATTATAAATTCACAACAATTCATACTTTCTATCAGTATGCTAGGTAATATTGTTTAAACACATTATTTTTAATAGAAGACAGTTGTGTCATTCACATTTTCCACAGTTTCAAAGCGAGTGGGATAAACAAGAGTCCAAATTCAAAAGAATATTAGAAAATTAGCAGATACAAAACATTTGTATGACTCGACCTAACCCCAATAATTACATACTGTACATTGTTTGATGAAGTGGCGGTGTGTGTACATACTGTTTTGTGTAATGCCATGTTTTTTCTCTGTTGCAGCGATCATATTAAAAAGTTGTTCTCCGCTCTTGTCAGTTGCTATTTAATAAACAAAAAGACATGATTTGAACACAAATCACTGAACACAGCAAAAACCTGTTTTGGCAATGCAAGAACACCATTGGTGGAGTTTATGATCATCAAGTGCCGACCCTTTTACATTCCGAGAGAATCTGTCCTGCTAGTCGGTGTGTATGTCCCGCCCACCGCCATTGGCAAGAGGAGTAATGCACTAAAGGAACTCTATCAGGCTGTAAGTGAGACACAAACAGCACATCCAGACAGATTCCTCATCACAGTAGGAGACTTCAATCATGCAGATTTAAAGGTCCTCCTACCAAAACTACACCAACATGTGGACTTTTAAACAAGTGGGTTTACTCCGGGATTTCTCCGGTTTCCTCCCGCACACCAAAAACATGTAGGTTTAGGGCGCTCGAGCACGCAGCGACCGGCAGCCGGTGGCTTGTCACCAGACTGCAAACCAAATCTACCTACGGGTACAAAATAAGTAACAAAAAAAAAAAAAAGAGGAGACAACTTGCTGGACCTGGAACCTCATGTACAAAGACTTTTGCAGATTTCCTACTGAAATATGGCATACGTTTAAATCAAGAAAATGCCGTAAGCAAAAAAAAAAAAAAATCCAGATGTATATATGGGTATATAGCTCAATGGTTAAACTGCCAGATTTCAAAGCAAAAGGTTCCAGGTACGAGATCAGCTGCGATTTCTTTTAGGGACCCCAATGGAAATAAGTTTGCTCATTTTCTTGTGTCATCACATTGTTTTTAAATGTATGTTGTATCTTTTATACAGTGTTATTTTAAACGATGAATAAATCATTCAATCAATTTGTGACCAGCCAGGAGGATCAGCAGTTTTAATTAAAGGAAAACGGTCACGAAAAAGAAGACAATATGAACCTATTTATTGGGTAGCCACGGTCACCTGTCAGTTGAAAACGGATCATATTAGACTTGGCAAGTACATATTTTATGTTCAAAATGCAAATCTCATCCTTTATAATTATATACAACTTACATGGATTACACACACTACTACTGTAAATGAATGAAGTGCCCCGGGAAATGAGTGACACTGTTGCATTTTAAACTTTACGCATGTGTTCATTGACATAACTACTGTACACACAGAGGTAACTGGGGGCTTGGTAGGATGCTGTGAAACTGTACTTTAATCAGGAAAAAAGTAAGTCACTTACTCAAACCAAGGAGTTGCAATGAAGTCTTGAAGACAGGGTGATATTTGTGGGGTGCACAGGCACGTTGCACATGAGGTGGGCTATTATTAGGACAATCACATGAATTTACTTACCAAGAAGCCACCTATCCACACAGTGCCAGTTTGTAGTTTGCTACCAACAATGCTGTTCATTAAAATCCTTAGGAAAACTGGCTCTCACTGCAAATTGTGCTTTGATGTTGGCCTGTTCAACTGCATTGTATGCGGATGCGATGTACCTGGGTGACAGCCAGATAATGCCATCCCACACAGCTGGCATAGCTTGGCTCAAAGTTGACTGGGAAATTCCTGATGAGTCTGCCAGCTCTCTCTGGAATGCCTATTTCCAGAAACCCCAGAGTTGTCAGCACCTGCACTGGGACGGGCAGCACATGGCTTCTCGCCGTGTCGTGCTACAACAGTGGCCGTAGCTCTGTTCAGCTCAGTTCCACAAGGACTGCCCCTGGAAACCTAAACCGGCTGACAAGCCAGTCATCATCCTGAGCCAGAAAATCTTCTGTCTCTAAATGCCCTTTCTCTTCTCACTGCGCAATTTGCAATATCCTCTAATCCTCTGTTGTTAGAGGCATTTTAGGCATTTCTTTGCACTTGCTTTTATATCCACTCATCTAATTGTGCACACTTGGAGGTTTGTTCATCACGCGTCTCTGGTGTGTACAATAATTTTAACGTCATTATGAGTCTCCCAACATCACCTCAGCAACACCAGAGATGCATGTTCTATCTGGTGCGGCATACAGACCCTCACCAACTACAAACCTCTACCTCAGACCTGTGTGAGTGACATCACACTGCTTAACAATTTAAATTACTTCTTTGACTGCTTTAAAGCACAAAACAGCACATCAGCACAGAAGACCACTTCTCCCCCAGACGAGTAGGCCATAAGTCTGGATCCAGCTGGCGTAAAGAGGACCCTTTCCAGGATAAACCCACACAACATCACGGTGTGGGATGGGTCTCATGCCCTCGTCCCAATTTGTAATTCTAGTTTCTTGTTTTTCAGGCATGGGACTCAGCCCTCGGTTTATGTTCATTGTTGGTATTTTCTGTATTTCTTTCTGGTTGTTTTTGTGATCCTGGGTTGCCATTATTATTATCATTATTATTATTCTGTTTTGTGTAGTTTTTCTCTGTGGGTCTCTTGATTATCAGTACTATTATTATTATGTGTTATTCTTGTGTTTCCTTGGATTGCATTTTCCTCTGTGTGTGTATCTCCATTCAGCCCTGCCTGTTCTGTCCAACCATGCCCCCCTGTGTCAGTTCGCCCCGATTTTTGCCACCAGCTCTGTATTGTGTATTGCCATTAGTCATACTGCGTGATCAACACACTTCTGTCTGTTCTGACTTGATGGGTTCCTGCCTGTATTTTGTAAGTTTTGTACAGCCCCTGTGCTGCCTGTTATTTTGTGTTACTTTGTGTTTGGTTTGAGCTGTGCCCGTCTGGCCAGCTCGTTAATAAATGTAGTCGAACTCTAAGTACCGCATTTTGGTCTAATTCCACACCAACTGTGACAGTATGGCAATCATGACAGACCAAGCGTACTTAGAGTTTCGGAATATAGGTCTCAGTGAAAGGGAAGCCTGGGTGGCCACCAACATCAAGGCCTACATTGAGGATACCCGTGCCTCCCACTCACTGGAGGAAGCCCTCCGCTGCCTGGAGTGTGCCAAGAAATTGGGTGAGGAGTTTCCAGAACTTCTACGGTTCCCTCAGTTTGCCTGTTTGCATTAACTGAGCATCGACATGCAGATTATCTGCCTTGGGTTGATGGAGTCATTCCCGGCTGTGGGAGAGGCACGGAAGGAGTAAGGACTGGATCCATCCGTGGGTGGCAGACAAAGTCATCGCCGGCGCTATGGGACACAGAGGCCCGGTGTCTCATCCTCAGCGAGGGAGTGTCAGGCTTCCACTTCCTCCTTTGGCATGCCACCAGAGCATCATCATCGAGCATTCTTCCCCCGTCTGATGTGTCACAGCTTCTCCCTGGAAGACTTGTCAGATGAATGCAGGTGAATGGGTGGCAACAGACTGGGAATACAGGCAAGTATTCACTCATTTTTTAACATCATGTGATGAAAGGGCTTGTCTGGTTCCCAATGGGGAGACAGTCAGCTGTCAGTTCTCTCCACCCTCCTCTGCTATTAACTCTGCTGCCCTTTCCATCCACCTATCCTCACCTGCTTCTCCCTCTATTTTTTGTGAGAAACTGGCCATACTGGGTGGAAACCACATCATCTTGGAGGAATCTGCTGTTCTGGAGGGCTCCCTAGCAATAGCTTCTTCCATATCGACGCCACTGGACACGAAGGTTTACCATATTGTGGCTGCAGCTGTGGAACCCCTGTGTGTTGATGTCAAGAAGGAACAGGAGGCGAGTCGGCAGGCAGTGCTAGCCCAGGAGGAGCTTATGCTGGACCATAAGCCGTGGCTCCTTCCAGAGCCTGTGTCCCAGCTGTATCGGATCCAGATGGCTATGGACATTCCAGCTCTAGAACCTGCTCCATGGCACAACCCAGCTCCAGAACCTTCTCCATGGTGCCACCCAGCTCCAATTCTTGCTCCACGGTACCACCCAGCTCCATCACCTACTCTCACTCCTTTCCTGTTTGTTCCAGCTGCTCATGAGGTGCGCTTTACAGCTTCAGTCACTCCTGAGGTGCACACAACAGCTCCAGCCACTCTTGAGGTGCACATAACACCGCTGGCTGTACCTGAGGTGCACGCAATGGCTCCAGTTGTCTCTGAGGTGCACGTAATGGTTTCCACTGTCCCTGAGGTGCACAATGCAGCTCTTGCTGTTGTTCCTGTTCTGCTGTAGGAGCCTGTTCCTGTTCAGCTCGAGGTCCAAGCTGCAGCTCCTGCGGCTCATCCTGAAGAGGTCACCCTTACAGCAGAGGATCAGGAGCTCAGGCAAGTACTTTTCTTTACCTTTATAACATCAATACTAGTTAAGTCTTGCCTAGCTCCTGATGTTTTCATTGATGCCTCACCCTGCCTTTCTCCTCCATCTAAGGTGACTACAACGGGGGTGGTGCTACAGGCTTTGGAGCCGGATGCTCCAACACCATCCACGCAAGAGGTCGAGCAGTCCGCTCCACTCGTCATTGTCGTCCAGGAGGTCGAGCAGTCCTCCCTACCCGTCGTCATTGTCAAGGAGGTCGAGCAGTCCGCGCCACCCGTCATCATCGTCAAGGAGGTCGAGCAGTCCGCTCCACCTGTTGTCATTGTCCAAGAGGCCGAGCGGTCCGTTCCACCCCTCGTCATCGTCCAAGAGGCCAAGTAGTCCGCTCCACCCATCGTCATCGTCCAAGAGGCCGAGCAGTCTGCTTCACCCGTCATCATCGACCAAGAGGCTGAGCAGTCTGCTCCACCTGTCGTCATCGTCCAAGAGGTCGAGCAGTCCGCTCCACCCATCATCATCAAGGAGGCCTTTCTGTCTCCAGCCATAGCCTGAGAGGCTGGGGCTTATTCTCCGGTTTGGTGGCCTATGGACATTGGCAGGCTGCCGGCCTGGCCCTACATTCTCGTCTGGGGGCCCTTGGATTGGGGCAGACCCCCCCAACCCATGTTGTTCTCTTGTCCAAGGGTCAATGACCTCTGGTAGACCCCCTGACCCAGTGTATGTTGCATCCTGCTGGCCAATGGACTCTGTTAGACTCCTTGACCCAGTGTATTTTGCAGCCCATTGGCTTATGGACTTTGGTAGACCCACTGACCCATTGCATATTCCGATCCAATGGCCCATGGATTTGGGTAGACCACCTGACCTGTTTTGTTTTGGGTCATGGGGCCTTGGACTTAACTCTTTGAATGTGTTTGTCTCTGAATTGCAGTGGTCAAGAGTGGTAAATATTTTTTTGTCAATAAAATAGTTCAGATTTCCAAGGCTATAACTTGAAAGTGGTAAGAGATAATTGGTTACTGTCAATTAGAAAGATGTAAAATATTATCCAAAGTTTCAGATAGGAATAAATTTACACATCTAATTTGCATAATGTTGCGGCACCTCTTTAAATTCCATAACTCAGTCAAAACTGGACTTTGGACGTATTTACACAATGAATGGTTCAGTCTTCTGACACCGTTTTTGTACAAAGGTACCTCATCATTTAATCTTCAAAGTATATGAACAAGAAATCAGTACAATTTAAAACACACACACACACACACACACACACACACACACACACACACACACACAAAAAAAAAAACAAAACAGAAAATTCTCACTGACTTTTGACAAAGGGGGGCTTGCTGGCTGGTGTGGCCGCTGCGTTTTCACCAATCATGGTTGTTATTTTGCGTTCTGTCGGTCATGTTAAAGTCTCTACCACATCTACAAAGTCTTATGATTATCCCACCTAAATTTCGCATGTATCCCTCGGCTATTTTCCGCGTACAAAGCCGATAAAAATGACGGTGACTGATCACGGACATATTAGCTTTCTGGGCTAAAATGCTAAAAACAGGAAAAGTAAATGAGTTCTTCTTCTTTGGTGTATTATGTGTCATCCACTGAGTCCTCCAACAGATGTCTGCCACCTTTTGAAACTGGCAAATCAGTACAAATCCCCAATGCAGGCCCCAATGCAGGCAATCATGTGAGAGTGAGACGAGAGACGTAGTGCCACACTCTGCCACTAGGGGCACACAAATTCACACACTCAAAGGGTTAATTTTGCCCATGTTCTCTTTGCTTTGGTCATGATCTGTGGGGGGGTTGCACTTTGTTTCGGCCCACCTGTCCTTGTACCCCCACCACCCGCCCTGAGGGTCTCCTTTTGTTTCTGTTTTTTGTCTTACCCTGGGGTCATTTGAAAGCCATCCCTTAAGGGGGGGGAGGGGTACGGTCATGGTGTGGGATGGTTGTCATGCCCTCATTCGAATTTGTAATTCTAGTTTCTTGTTTTTTAGGCATGGGACTCAGCCCTCTCTTTATGTTCATTGTTGGTATTTTCTGTATTTCTTTCTGGTTGATATTATGATCCTGGGTTGCCATTATTATTATCATTATTCTGTATTGTCTAGTTTTTCTCTGTGGGTCTCTTGATTAGCAGTATTATTATTATTAGTTAGGTGTTATTCTTATGTTCCCTTGGATTGTCTTTCCCTCTCTGTGTGTGTGTGTGTGTGTGTGTGTGTGTGTATCCATTCAGGCACACCTGTTCTGTCCAACCGTGCCCCGCTGTGTCAGTTCGCCCCAATTTTTGCCACCTTTTCTGAATTGTGTCTAATTGCCCTGTGTGTATTTATACCAGCCCCAATCTGTGTGTCATTATGATTGCCATTAGTCATACTGCGTGATCAACACGCTTCTATCTGTTCTGACCTGACGGGTTCCTGCCTGTATTTTGTAAGTTTTGTACAGCCCCTGTGCTGCCTGTTATTTTGTGTTACTTTGTGTTTAGTTTGAGCTGTACCCGTCTGGCCAGCTCGTCAATAAATCTAGCTGAACTCTAAGTACCGCATTTGGGTCTAATTCAACACCAACTGTGACACACAAGGCAACTGAACCAGACAACATACCAGGTCACATTCTGAAGGACTGTGCAGAGGAGCTCAAGAATGTCCGTGCTGGAATCTTTAACATCTCCCTGAGTCAAGCTGTTGTCCCCACATGTTTCAAAACTGCCACCACAATACTAGTCCCAAAGAAGCCCATCCCATCCAGCTACAACGATTACCAGCCCGTAGCATTGACCTCCATCTTAATGAAGTGCTTCGAGCTGCTGGTCACGCAGAACATCAAGTTTATCCTCCATCCCTCCCTCCCACGACCCATCTCAGTTTGCATACAGATCAAACAGATCCACAGAAGACGCCATCTCTGCTGATCTCCATCCAGCTCTCACCCAACTGGACTCAAAGAACGCCTATGTGCAATTGCTGTTCTTGGACTTTAGTTCCGCATTCAACACAATCATCCCCCAGCACCTAATACAAAAACTCAGACGCTTGGGTCTCAAAACCTCTGTAACTGGGTGCTGGACTTTCTCACAGGGAGGCCACAGAATGTGCGAGCTGGACGCAACACCTCCAAGACCACCACACTGACCACAGTGGTCCCACAAGGGTGTGTGCTCAGCCCACTGCTCTTCACTCTGCTGACCCATGACTGTGTACCAGCCCACAACACCAACCACATCATCAAGTTCATGGATGACATGATGGAGGTCAGTTACAGAAATGAGGTGAGCCATCTGGTCCAGTGGTGTAAAGACAGTAATCTCTTCCTGAATGTGGGAAAAACCAAGGAGATTGTGGTCAACTTCAGTAGGGGACACACCCAGCATCCCCCTCTGATCATCGATGGAGCGGCTGTGGATAGGATGAGCAGCACCAAGTTCCTGGGGGTGCACATCTCTGAGGACCTCTTCTGGTCCAACAACACTGCATCACTGGCCAAGAAGGCTCAAACTTGCCTCCATTTTCTCTGCAAACTGAGGAGAGCATGAGTCCCACCCCCCATCATGTGCTCATTCTACCGGGGCACCATTGAGACCATCCTCACCAGCTGCATCATGGTGTAGTATGGAAGCTGCACCGCCTCATGCCGGAAGACCCTACAATGCACAGTGAAAGCAGCCAGCAAGATCATCGGTGCCCCTCTGCCCCCCCCTCTCGAACATCTATCTCACCTGCCTCACCCATAAAGCCATCAACATTGCAAGTGACATCTCCCCTCCCTCACATTCCCTCTTCACCTCCCTGCCCTCGGGGAAAAGGTACCAGAGCCTCCGGGCCTGCTCCAGAAGACTGCTAAACAGCTTTGTTCACCAGGCCATCAGGACCCCGCACTCTGTCCCCCCCCCCCGCCCCCCGGACCGTAACACACTCACCCGCACAATAACTACATAACTACCTGTTTGCACAGAAAGACTTGCACACCAACTGTCACACCAACAGTAATACATCTTCTGCTGTATGTCTCTGCACCTTACTACAACCATTTGCACAAATACCATAACTGCAGCGGTACTGGGGTTAAGCTCCCAGTGCTCATAAAATGCTCCTTATGGCGTGCGTCTCGAAAAGCCTCTGACAACTAAGTCCAACTCCTAGCCTGCCCGTGTGGTTTAGTCTCTAAGCCCGGCGGAACTGCTTTTACTAATAGGAGAAGGGGCGAGGGCGGATCTCTGGCGCCTTAAAACCAGATGCTTCGGGTAGATGGTGGCTCGTCAACCTGGGAAGGTAGCCCATCTAGGGGATGGTAAACCCTGATTTCAAACCTCCGCTGCCTTGCGGCACACCCGGTCACGGGAAAGGCTTCGGGAGTCAACCCTGAGGAAAAATCCGGAGTCGGAGTCCCTAAGGCAGTTCTCTGTTGTGCTCAACATCGTTCTGGCAGCTCCTGCGATGGCGCTGGTGCCAAACTATAGCAGCCCTGCTGTTCCTTTGGATTCATCAGTGACGTGGAGAGGGGGGATATGCTGCATGGGTAACATCTTGTCCTCCATATCTTCCTGCCCAGGCTTGAATCCTACCAACGCCCAACGCTGGAAGGTAGAACACCGGTGCGCATCGGCCTGTTCAGCCACAGGCGGTGCTGTTCCAGCAGAGTAGACGTTCAGGATTCTCTTCCATGGTCATCATAGACCGACGGAGGCCGACGATTGAGCTGTCTGTTATTGCAATATTGATCATGTGCAGTCCAATCTGTCACTGTCTGCACCCACACTACCACATCAAACTTGCAACTACAAGTCTTACTACTCTACCTTTTCTGTATATAAGATTGCTGGGTTTTATGGTTTATCTTTATTCGCACTATGGGATGTCTGTGTTTTTTCTTTTACCGTTATTTGCACTATGGGTAGCATTACTGAACCTAGACTGCTGTTGTTGTTTTTCCAGCCTTATTACTTTTTTGTTTTTTTATATTGCACACACCTTAGAGCTACGTTATTAACAGAATTTTGGTCCCGTTTCGGCCAGCTCCTCCTTAGGTATGAACGTGAGAGTGAATAGTTGTCTGTCTCTCTGTGTTGGCCCTGCAATGGACTGGCGATCTGCCCAGGGTGTTCCCTGCCTCTCGCCCAAAGATGCTGGGATAGGCTCCAGCACCCCCGTGACAGCCGTCTTCCTGTCTCACCCCAACATGAACGGTCAGGGTGCACTCAATTCTATCACCGGCGTACATGATAATGTGACATGTTAAGCAGTAATAGACCTAAAAGCAGAGACCATGGGAGACCAAGGTTGCAATACAATAATGATTGTTTATTGAGGTTTTAATGCTGGGTTGTGTGCACGGAGAGTCTGGCAGCCCTGCAAAGGGAGAGAGTAGAGGAAGTGAGTTGCAGTAATTACAAGCTGTTATCAATTGTAAATAATGTTCTTATTTACTTACAGGTTGGACCAGGGAACCCAGCGGTGGCAGGTCTCCCTTGGCGACTCTTCGGCATGATGGACTGAGCCCAGCAAGGTGAGTGGAATTACTGAGTGACGGGTTTTGCTTGGGGGAGAGAAGTGAGAGCATAAATTTGGTACACGTTGGCAAGTCGACTTACTTAGGGGATGGAGAGTGGAGAAGGGGAATCCGGAGCCACGGTTCCTCCAAGGAGAGATCCACTCCAACAAGGTAGTCCTGGAGGTATTATGAAGAAATAGTTAGGTGAGGATTGGTTGGTGCTTACAGCTGTGTGGTAGGAAAGTGTTCAGGCTTGGAGGCTGCACACTGGGTGTCTGATCCTGAGGCAGCAGGTAGCGAGTCCGACGAGCTCCTGCGGTCTGCAGAGTGTGAGTCCAATTTAAGGAGTTGGCCTGATTACAGGTGAGGAGCTCAGCTGTGGAGAATGAATAATTAGGCACAGGGGAGACCAGTGTTCAGCCTGGATCACTACATGATGCAGTTAATGATAGCAATGGAGAAAGTGTCAAACTGGCTTAATCAATCATTCCTCACTCTGAATGTAGGGAAAACAGCTACCATGTATTTTACCAACAAACAAAATCATGCACACTATCTGAGTATAACTGTAAATGGAGCAAACATGGAAAATGTAACAAAGTTTAAGTATTTGGGCGTCAAATTAGATCCCACGCTCAGCTTTAAAAATGTATAAAACAAATGAGCTGCACTGAAATAAAACCTTGCAAACTTTCGATGCATCAGAAACTCACTTACTCTAAAAGAATCAAAAATCTATCTGAATGCCATGATGTTGACACATTTCTCCTATTGTATCTCATGCTGGTCACAAGCCAATAGTACGACTCTGAAATCCTTGGAATCCCTGTATAAACAATCCATCAAAATTGTGGATAAGAAGACATGACAATATCACCATTGTGGTATACTTGCTGAACACAAGATGTTAAGCTTTGAAAACAGAATAACATAGAATAGAATAGACTTTATTATCATTGTACAGTTGTATAGTACAACAAAATTGTGGATGCTCCCCTAGGCTACTGTGCAATAAAGTAAGAGAGAGGGATTTGATAAAACACAGTTATAGAAAACACGATTAAACACACGACTGAAATAAAAACAAGAATAAAAATAGTCCACAGGTACACACGTGGACAAAATTGTTGGTACCCCTCTGTTAATGAAAGAAAAACCCACAATGGTCACAGAAATAACTTGAATCTGACAAAAGTGGTAATAAATAAAAATTCTATGAAAATTAACCAATGAAAATCAGACAATGCTTTTGAATTGTGGTTCAACAGAATTATTTTAAAAAACAAACTCATGAAACAGGCCTGGACAAAAATGATGGTACCCTTAACTTAATATTTTGTTGCACAACCTTTTGAGGCAATCACTGCAATCAAACAATTTCTGTAACTGTCAATGAGACTTCTGCACCTCTCAGCAGGTATTTTGGCCCACTCCTCATGAGCAAACTGCTCCAGTTGTCTCAGGTTTGAAGGGTGCCTTCTTCAGAGGCCTTTGTTTCAGCTCCTTCCACAGATGTTCAATAGGATTTAGATCAGGGCTCATAGAAGGCCACTTTAGAATAAGCCAATGTTTCGCTCTTAGCCATTCTTGGGTGTTTTTAGCTGTGTGTTTTGGGTCATTATCCTGTTGCAAGATCAATGACCTGTGACTGAGACCAAGCTGTCTGACACTGAGCAGCACATTTCTCTCTAGAATACCTTGATAGTCTTGAGATTCCATTGTACCCTGCACAGATTCAAGATACCCTGTGCCAGATGCAGCAAAGCAGCCCCAGAACATAACAGAACCTCCTCCATGTTTGACAGTAGGGACAGTGTTCTTTTCTTGGTATGCTTCATTTTTGCATCTGTGAACATAGAGCTGATGTGCCTTGCCAAAAAGTTCCAGTTTTGTCTCATCTGTCCATAGGACATTCTCCCAGAAGCTTTGTGGCTTGTCAACATGCAGTTTTGCAAATTCCAAATTTGCAAATTCAATGCCCTTGCTGATGGAAGGAGGTTTTCACTCAAAATCTCACGATACATGGCCCCATTCATTCTTTCCTTTACACGGATCAGTCGTCCTGGTCCCTTTGCAGAAAAACAGCCCCAAAGTATGATGTTTTCACCCCCATGCTTCACAGTAGGTATGGTGTTCTTTCTCCTCCAAACACGACAAGTTGAGTTTTTACCAAAAAGTTCTGTTTTGGTTTCATCTGACCATATGACATTCTCCCAATCCTCTTCTGGATCATCCAAATGTTCTCTAGCAAACTTCAGATGGGCCTGGACGTGTACTGGCTTAAGCAGGGGGACACGTCTGGCACTGCAGGATTTGAGTCCCTGGTGGCGTAGTGTGTTACTGATGTAGCCTTTGTTACTTTGGTCCCAGCTCTCTGCAGGTCATTCACTAGGTCCCCCCGTGTGGTTCTGGGATTTTTGCTCACCGTTCTCGTGATCATTTTGACCCCACGGGGTGAGATCTTGCATGGATCCCCAGATTGAGGGAGATTATCAGTGGTCTTGTATGTCTTCCATTTTCTAATAATTGCTCCCACAGTTGATTTCTTCACACCAAGCTGCTTACCTATTGCAGAATCAGTCTTCCCAGCCTGGTGCAGGTCTACAATTTTGTTTCTGGTGTCCTTTGACAGCTTTTTGGTCTTGACCATAGTGGAGTTTGGAGTCTGACTGTTTGAGGTTGTGGACAGGTGTCTTTTATACTGATAACAAGTTCAAACAGGTGCCATTAATACAGGTAACAAGTGGAGGACAGAGGAGCCTCTTAAAGAAGAAGTTACAGGTCTGTGAGAGCTAGAAATCTTGCTTGTTTGTAGGTGACCAAATACTTATTTTACCGAAGAATTTACCAATTAATTCATTAAAAATCCTTCAATGTGATTTTCTGGATTTTTTTTCTTTCTCATTTTGTCTCTCATAGTTGAGGTATACCTATGATGAAAATTGGAGACCTCTCTCATCTTTTAAGTGGGAGAACTTGCACAATTGGTGGCTGACTAAATACTTTTTTGCCCCACTGTAAATATAGTTTTGGTGTTCCATCACCCAACAGTAACCTGTTCCTCCATCTTCTCATCAATCCACAACGCCTGTATTATGGAGAGAGACCTGTGGAGCCTAGACTCTGCCTACGGTGTCAAGTGCGCTTTATTTCTCCCCTGGCATATACAGTCATGTGAAAAAATTATGACACCCTGTATAAGCCTATATCTTTTTTTAACATATTTGGACATATGGATATTTAATATCAATATTAAAATTACTGGGAGCTTTACATAGTACAACTAAACAATTAAAAATGAATTAAAGACTTGTTTCAAATTTTCTATAAAATGTAATTCTAAACAAATAGTGAGGAATAAATTAGAACACCCCCCATCTTTTTTAGGACACTCCCACATTCATTCCCACTTACAATGGCTAAAATAAATGTAAAAAATGCAAATGAAAACAAAAACAAGGTTAGACATAGATACGTGAACATTTCTTAAAGGGGTGTCCAATTTTTTTTCACATGACTGTACTTTCACCAGTAAAGGCTGGTGAAAAAAGTCACCTATGAGCCCTTTTATGGTCAAGCAGTCATTGAAACCATGTGATGTGCACTCTTCAGGTATTGTGGCATCGCTATGCAAGAGTTGAGAACCCACAGTCAAGTGGCCTCTGAGTTAGTAGGGGGGCAAAGTTTCTGCCACATACATACATATGTAGGAAAACGTAAAGTTTGGACAATCTTCAGTAAACCCCCAGAAAACAGTGTGGACTGTTTAAGTATGAACTGTCCGTGAAAGCAGTAGCATTTCTACACCAGAGGTGGCGCTCTGTAGTGTTAAGACACTGTGTAGTGTTAGAGCACAGTAGAAGAAGAAGGAGTAGTATGTGTTCTAGTGTGTGTTCCAGAGAATGTTTGAGAGTGTTATGAGACAAGATGGTGTCTAACTATGTGCTGTGTAATTGTGGGCCGTGCCGTGTGTGCTGAGAAGTCAATAAACGGTCGCTGCAAAGTCTAAATAGCTTGGCTCAATCATCCTTCCTCCCCTTCGCCCCTCCTGGGTGTAACAAAACTTGGTAGCAGAGGATGGTTCAGTCGTGTCTGAGACGGTGAGTCAGTGCAAATAAAGAAATAAAAAAAAGGAGGCCGTAACAATGGAGCTGGAGCAGCTACAAGCTAAGCTAACTGAGGCCTTGGTGCCGTTACGGGCCGAACAGCTAAATGAGGTCTGTTTATTTGCAAAGATAAGCCCAGCCGAACCGTCTAAGAAGTACACGCTGATACGACTGTTAATTGAGGAGGTTGAAAAAGCCATTGAACGCGAAGAGGAGGATGTAGTCCGCGAGTTTCTGCTAAAGCTAATAGCATGTGCTAACGAAGCTAAGCTAAGTGAACCGTTGACGCAGGCAGCGACAGCGGCCGGCACGAGCCGCGAGGCGGAGGCACTCGCCAGTTTACAGAGCCAGTATGCCGCTCTGCATGAAAGTATCATTGATTCAGCTAAAAGGGTTGAAGAGGAAATAATAAGAGTGACGGATGATCAGGCCGCGCCGCTACCGGGCCGCCATTTTGTGATACAGCCCGAGACCGCGCAGCCACAGAGCCGCCATTTTGTGATACAGCCCGCGGTCCCCACAGCGCCCCTACCGCCAGAAGTGATCATTAAACGGGAGTTTAAGATAAATGGGCAGATAGGGGAGAGGGGCCAAAAAGACAAGTTGTCTTATTCCAATCTCACTCACCAGATTGATATAGGCTTAAAGAAAAAGCACAGTGAGGCTGAGATAATTGAGGCTGTTGTCAAAGCAGTGAGTCCTGGATTGAGTTTGCGTGCTATGTTGGAGATTAAGTCAGATCTCACACTGCCACAGCTGCGCATAATCCTGCGAGGACATTATAAAGAAGATAGTTCCACTGACTTGTATCATCGTCTGATAAATCTCACACAAGACAGTAATGAGTCACCTCAGAACTTCCTGTTCCGTGCCATTGAGCTAAAGGAAAGACTTTTAGCAGCATCCAGAGAGCCTGGCACTGAAGAGCAGTTTAGTTCTGATCTTATTCAGAGGAAGTTTCTGAGGGCGGTGGAAACAGGACTGATCAGTGTTGATGTAAAATATCAACTGAAGCGTTATTTGGAGGATCCTGCCATCACCGACGAGCTACTGATTTCAAAGACGAATGCAGCAGCCAGTCTTGAATGGGAACGGCATCAAAAATTTAAAAGGCACACAAAAGAACTAAAGGTTCAAGAATGCCGAGTGGAAAATCTGACGGGTCAGTATGCAACCGAGAGAGAAGTGGATGGCCAAGAGCGCCCCCTACCATCGACAAAAGGAAAAATCCTTAAATCCCAAAGCACAGTGACCCGTACGGAATCTGAGCTCCTGAACATAGTCACGCAGCTGAAGAGTGACATGGAGGAGATCAAGAAGGCCATACGTGAGTCTCCCAGAGCACCTCGCGCTCAAAGAGTCAGGAGGACACGTGGCTGCAAGAGATGCCAGTCCACCAGCAATGGCGATCAATGCAACCACTGCTTCAGGTGTGGAGTCAGCGGCCACATGTCAAGGGAATGTCGAATAGGGAGGAGACTTGGAAGAGGAACAGGGCAAGTAGACACGGCGGCCAATACTGTTGCAACCACATCAGAACAAACTAACACACAAGAACTGTATGAGCTCGTTACTGACAGTATTCGGAGGTTGGAAGCAAGGCTGGTAGCTCAGGCCGAGGTACCTCCTGTAGAAACGGTCCATGTTAATCTACTGTCCCCTAATCGCCAATTACAGTTACTCAATTTGGTTGGAAAAAAATGTGTCATCACGTGCTTCCTCAATGACAAGGAGACACAAGCATTGTGGGACACAGGGTCACAGGTTTGTTTAATGAATGACACCTGGAGACAGGAGCACCTGCCACACACCACCGTCAGAGACTTAGCCGAATTGGTGGGTCCAATTATCCTGAGTGGGAGGGCAGTGAACCAGACACCGATTCCATTCTCAGGGTGGGTCAAAGTCACATTTAAGCTGCCGACAGTTAGTCGCCCACCGGTGGAACTCTTAGTTCCTGTGCTAGTGGTGAAGGAGGACAGAGCCACCTATCATTGGGTTCAACGTGATTGACCATGTCCTGAAGATGGGCATTAAACCCCCTTATGCCATCAGGGAAGCTGTTAGCGCAGCCTTCTCATTTGACTGTAAGAAAACAGAGGTGTTTTTGAAAGTGATGCAAAGTGAGGAGGATAGGTTGGGGGAAGGAATGGTAAAAGTTGGCAGTGAGTTGGTTACCATCCCTGCTGGCCAAACCAAAACAGTCAAAGGTTGTGTCAGAGCAGGCTCACTTCCAGACACACAAGATGTCTTATTTGAGCCGAGTCAGTACACCCAGTTACCAGAGGGATTGCAGATGCAAAGTGGGTTGGTGCAGTTATGGAAAGGGAAGCGATCTATGCTCAAAATACCAATAACAAACAGTACGTCCCGTGATATCCAGCTGCCCGCTAAGACCATTTTGGGGGAAACGCAGAGAGTTAAAACTGCTTATCCGGCAGATATTAGACCCCCTGCTGTAAACCAAGCGACCGTTGACTCGACGACGAGTGAAACAGGAAGAAATAAAGAGACCAAGATGAACTGTGCTGTCAAAGAGACTATGGACATGTGGGACCTTCCAGTTCCCCTTGATCATCTCTCGCCCATACAGCAAGAGCAAGTAAAACAGCTCCTATGGGAGGAACGGCAAGCGTTTTCCCGTGATGAGTATGATGTAGGGACAATTCCCTCTTTACAGTTGAAGATCCGACTCAAAGATCACGATCCTGTTAAAAAGACTTATGTTTCTGTTCCCAAACCACTTCATAAAGAAGTAAAGGAGTATTTAGAAGACCTGCTTAACAGGGGCTGGATCACCAAATTCAAGTCATCGTATTCCAGTCCAATCATCTGTGTGCAAAAGAAAGATGGAGGTCTGTGTTTGTGCTGCGACTTTAGAGAGTTGAACAAGAAGTCTATCCCAGACAGACACCCAATTCCCCGCATACAAGATATGCTAAACAGTCTAAATGGGAGTGTGTGGTTTTCAGTTCTCGACCAAGGGAAGGCGTATCATCAGGGTTTCCTGGAAGAGTCAAGTAGACCCCTCACTGCATTTATCACTCCCTGGGGTTTGTTCGAGTGGGTAAGAATTCCATTTGGTTTGTCCTCAACACCAGCAGCATTCCAAAGATCTATGGAGGAGTGCTTGTGGGGGTTTAGAGATGATGTTTGTCTGCCTTACCTCGATGATAACCTTGTTCATTCACAGACTTTTGAAGATCACTTGCGAGACCTGAGAAGCGTCCTGCACCGCTATCAAAGCCATGGGGTGAAGTTGACTCCCCGGAAATGTGAGCTATTCAAGCAGCAGGTATGTTTTCTTGGTAAAATGGTAACAGGACAGGGCTACACCATGGACCCTGCGGACATTGCCCCAGTGCAGACATTCAAACAGCAGCAACCTTCCACTGTTGGAGAGTTAAGGAAATTGCTAGGTTTTATTTCATATTACCGCAGCTATATTCCAAACTTCTCTCGTATAACAAAGCCTCTTTACGATCTTCTGGCTAATGATCACACAGACAAAGCAAAGAAAAACTCAAAGAAACATGTCTAAAAGAACGATGGAGGCCACTTACCCTCATCCCATGTGATCAGGTGGCGCCCAGAGCATCAAGCAGTAGTTTATCAGCTTGTTGACCTTCTTACCCAACCCCCAGTGTTAGGTTACCCGAACTTTGAAGAACCCTTCATTTTGCACTGTGACGCTTCACAGGAGGGGCTTGGGGCGGTGTTATACCAGCGACAACAAGACAAACTGGTGGTGATAGTATATGGCTCCCGGACACTGTCAAATTCAGAGAAGAACTACCACCTTCATTCAGGGAAGCTGGAGTTTCTTGCCATGAAGTGGGCCATCTGTGAGAGGTTTCGGGATTATCTGTACTACTCTCCACCATTCACTGTCTATACGGACAATAATCCCCTAACGTATGTGCTCACCACCGCAAAGTTAAATGCAACCACACAGAGGTGGGTAGCAGAACTAGTTGATTTCCAGTTTGTGATTAAGTATCGCCCTGGAAAAGCAAACAGAGATGCAGACGGACTTTCACGTATGCCCCTAGATATGGAGCAGTACATGAACAAATGCACCCAGAATGTTGATCCTGATGTGATGAATTGTGTGGCACAGGCAGTCAAGGTGAAGTCACAAGAAAGTGAACCATGGCTTTGCCCAGTCACCATTTCTACTCTCATTAGTGAAGCAGATCAAGAAGCCAGCTCTATAGCTGAAATATCAAAGACTGATCTAAAAAGAGCTCAAGAAGAAGACTCCGTGATTGGAGAGGTGTTGCGCTATGTGTTATCAAAACAATGGCCAAGAAGTGGAAAGCAGCAGAACAGTAAAATTGCAGCTTTAGTCAGACAAAAACACAAGCTGTACTTGGAAGATGATGGACTGCTTTACAGGAGAACGGCAACATATGACCAGCTACTCCTACCCCAGAAGTTTCACAAGCTCGTGTTCAAAGAGCTCCATGAAAACATGGGCCATTTAGGGGTAGAGAGAGTGATGAACCTGATAAGAGAGCGTTTTTATTGGGCTCACATGCAAAGAGATGTGGAGCACTACATCACGAGAGTTTGCAGTTGTTTGAAGAACAGACGTCCCAATAAGATAACAAGGGCACCACTGACTAACATTGTCACCACGTACCCATTTGAATTAGTGTCAGTGGATTTCCTGCATTTGGAGAAGTGTAAAGGAGGACATGAGTATATCCTGGTTGTAATGGACCATTTTACTCGTTTTGCCCAGGCTTACCCATGTCGTAACAAAGCTGCCCACACTGCTGCTGAGAAGATCTTTGGAGATTTTGCCCTTAAGTTTGGCTTCCCCACATGACTCCATCATGATCAGGGAAGAGAGTTCCAAAATAAACTTTTTGCAAAACTCCAAGAGGACAGTGGTGTGCAGGGGTCCCGAACAACGCCCTACCATCCCCAAGGGAATGGGCAGGTGGAACGATTTAATCGTACACTGTTGGCAATGCTCAGAAATTTGCCTGACGCAGCCAATCAAGACTGGAAGTCCTCTCTGGCAAAAGTGGTTCATGCCTATAATTGTACGCGTAGTGAAGCTACGGGGTATGCACCATATTTTCTGTTGTTTGGCCGTAGTCCAAAGTTGCCTATTGATCTGATGTTTGGCCTCACAACAAGAGAGCAGAGTGTTTCTCAGCAGGACTATGCTGAAAAGTGGAGAGCTACAATGACTGAAGCTTACAAACTCGCTTCTAAAACAGCAAAAAAAGAAGGGATGAGAAGTAAAGCACTTTATGATAAAAAGGTTCACGGTGCTGAGTTACTCCCTGGATCCAGAGTATTGGTCCGAAACTTGACCGAAAAAGGTGGACCAGGAAAATTAAGATCATTCTGGGAAGACAATGTGTATGTCGTGACCCAAAAGAAGTACCCAGACAGTCCAGTATATGAAATCAGACCTGGAAATGGCAAGGGACGCACTCGGGTCATGCACAGAAACCTTTTGCTACCTTGTGACTTTCTTCCCATGGAAACAGTGGAGCATGCCTCTAAGAAAATGAGAGAAAGAGACTCTAAAAGACAAAGGCATGTGGACAGACAAAGCAACACGGATGATGAAGATGAAGAGGGTTGGAATGCCATAATCGGATTACGAGCTGGGAAGGATCAAGAGCAGCGTCCACTGAGAGCCGATGCACCGGAGTTCTACCCGCATGATGACACTACTCCGGAGGATGAGGACCAGGACCCAGATGACGTCACGCAGGTGCAGCTGGCACCAGAGGTCGACGATCCGGTGGTTCCAGATCCAGCTGAGGCAGACCAGGACCAGAGTGATGAGGTGTCGGAGTCCAGTTCCAGTGACCAGGAGGGACCTGACGAGATTCCTGCTAAAACGTATCCTTCAAGAATAAGAAAACAGCCATTGAGATTGACTTATGATAAGTTAGGCCAACCTTGCACTTCATTGCACTTCATCTGTCTAGAACAAATGTGTAGAAGCTAAAGATAACCATGGGTCAGACATAAATGTTTTGAAAAGTAACTTGGTAGTTACTGTGATGGTTGATTAAAAAATTGAAAAAAGAACAAAAAAATTTAAAAACACAAAAAGAGACTTGCAGTGTGTTACTAAGGCACAGGCATCACACCAAGGTTTATTTGGTAGGCTATGACTAGATTGAGTACCCTTACTCTCAGGAAAGATGCAGATACCCACCATGATGGATGGAGCGGTTGAAGGTTATCGTGCACAAAGACCTCTTCTGCAAATGTATTGCATGGAATAGGAGATACATGCTGTACTATGGACAATTACCAGTTGCATCTTTATAGACTTTAATGAACTCTGACTCCTGTGTAGTGATACCCTACTTACATGTAATACATGATAACCAAATGTGAACTGACAGAAGAAAAGAGGGGAAAAAAAACTACTGTTTTTTAAGAAAGGTGTAATGTCGGGACAACATTAACTTTTTGAGGGGTGAGTGTAGGAAAACGTAAATTTTGGACAATCTTCAGTAAACCCCCAGAAAACAGTGTGGACTGTTTAAGTATGAACTGTCAGTGAAAGCAGTAGCGTTTCTACGCCAGAGGTGGCGCTCTGTAGTGTTAAGACACTGTGTAGTGTTAGAGCACAGTAGAAGAAGAAGGAGTAGTATGTGTTCTAGTGTGTGTTCCAGAGAATGTTCGAGAGTGTTATGAGACAAGATGGTGTCTAACTATGTGCTGTGTAATTGTGGGCCGTGCCGTGTGTGCTGAGAAGTCAATAAACGGTCGCTGCAAAGTCTAAACAGCTTGGCTCAATCATCCTTCCTCCCCTTCGCCCCTCCTGGGTGTAACACATACATATGTACATATGAGGGGGTGCTGAAAAATTCATAGGCTGAAAAGGTCATAGTAGTCAGATTTGACCAAATTTGATTTATTTTTCAACTGCATGGATCCAAGCGCTGCAACACTGATGGTGTCATGATCCGGTGCACGGGCAGGGGCCGTGCCAGATTAATTTTCTTTTTTTCTGATCATTTTTTCTGTTCACCTTGTTTGCTGTATTTGGTTCCTGGTTTTGATTAGCTCTTTGTTAGTTTCTGTAGTTCCTTTTTTGGTTCATTGTTTTGATCGTTGCTGGCGCTGTGACAGCTCACGTGTCACTTCCGGCTGTCAGATTCTGTTCATGGGCTGTCATGGCTGCCAGCAATGATCGCCACTCATGACCTCGCAGGTGTTGTCAGTCTGGGGTTCCCTATTTAAGCAGTTTGCATCACTTCCCTGGCGCAGCAGCGAAAAGACCTCTTCAGTCGACAATCCCCCGGACTTGCTGCAGTCATTATTTACCTGTCTTGTTCTTGTTTATTGCCCCAGCGTCAGTGCTACATTGTGTTTTCTTTTCTGTGTTTCTTTTCTATTAATAAAACTGCAAACTCACAGTCAGCGGTTGGAGTCCCTGTTTGCCCTACTGGAGGGCCGTTTATGACAGTTCGGCGCTGCCAGTTTGTGACGCCAGCGGCTATGGGTTCTGCCATTTTTTTTCCCTTTCCCTCCCAGTTACTTTGTTTAGCCTGTTTTTCTCCGCTGCTATGGCCGTTAACCCGGACTTTAGTTTGCTCGGGCTGAATGAGGAGGACTGCAGGGCGATGCAGTTAATCCAAGTTTTCATTTCTGACGCCCGCACCTCCCGTATTCCCGAGGAAGCACAAAGATGGCTGAACTACACGGTGGAGATGGTTGAAGTAACCCCCATCCTGTGGTCTTATCCGGACCTGATGAACTTACTTCTCTCCATCGTTAAGCCACAGTTCATGCTAAATGGGTGGGGGGAGACTTCTTCCGCGTCTGTGCCGGCTCCCATGAAAAAGCGACACCATGCACGGAGGCTCCGAGCCTCTCACCACTCCCCAGCAGCAGCAGCCCCGCCTTCTTCTTCTGGACAGTGGCCCACACCATCGCCAGAGGAACAGGAGGAACCCTAGCAGGTTTTGGCAGTGGAGGCGGAGCTGCTCTTGGAGTATAAGCCATGGCTATTCCCCGAACTGGCAGCCCAAGTAGGGGGTGAATGCCCAGCTCCGCTCACCACCTTGCCTACTGGGCCAGATCAACCAGGAGTTGCATTGGTGCCCTTGCCCGCTACAGCCATAAGTGAGGAGTCCTCGGGACCATCTGCAGCAGCCACCACCTCACCGTGGGAACAAAGGCAAGTACCTTTTCATTCTACTACACCTGAAAATGAATTGTCTTGCTTTGTTCCCACTGGGGGAGGGAGGGGGGGGGGGGCTCAGCTGCAGTCACACACGTTGGCTGCTGCAATTCACTCCCCATGCTTACCTGCCTCTCCCGTGTCCTCCCCTGTCCTTCCTGTCTGTCTGTCTGCCAGTCCTGGGAGGGAGCCGTCGGATGGAAAGGAGGTCAGAGATTCTGGAGGAACTGGTCCCTGCTGAGCTGCTGTACCCTGGAAGGGAGAGGCATGCCCCCCATGATCCAAAACCTGAGCCGGCTTGGAGCCCCCTGGTTTTGGCATCATGGGACCCGGTAGGTGAGGCAAGCCCTGGCCGCTTCATGCTGCGCTGAAGTTCCCCTTGCTGCTGTCATCACTTCGGAGGGTCCGTCAGCGGTGGCCACCATGTCGGGAAGTCCACTAGCACCTGTAACCTCATCCAGGGTCCCGCCAGTGGCAGCCACCACACCAGGAGGGCCGCCAGCTTCCCCAACCATCATGTCTGCTACCTGGCCCGCCGCAGCAGGTTTGTCGGAGTCCTGGATGGCAGTGGAACTTGAGTCTAGGCAGGTGCTCTGTTCTGGTTTAACATCTTCAGATTCAGAGAATTCTTGTCTGGCTCAGGGTGGGGAGATTCAGTTGCAAATGTCCTCTGCTCCTGAGCTCTTCTCACCTGGCTCCACTGCCGCCAGTGAATCTTCTCCGGTGTTTGTCCTTTCTCCTTCTCCCAAGGTGATCGCATCGGGAGAGGTTGCCCTGATGGTGGAGGTCGAGACATCCCAACTGGAGTCGCCGGAGTCCTGGAAGGTGGTGGAGCTCGAACTCAGGCAAGTTTCCATATGTAGCCTGGAGAAATCTTGCCTGGCTCTTGGTTGGGGGGACCCAATGCAGCCCTCAGCCACACTTGAGCTCCCACCACTGGGCTCTACCGCTGCTGGTGACTCAGATCTGGTGAGTGTTCCTGTTTCTGTTCTGTCTCCCGAACCACCATCTAGGGTCACCAAGGCCTCCGTGGGTGGTGCACCTCAGCCCGAGGCCTCTGTGAGTGGTGCGCCTCAGCCTGAGGCCTCCGTGGGTGGTGCGCCTCAGCTCAAGGCATCCGTGGGTACTACGCCTCAGCCCGAGGGCTCCATGGGTACTGTGCCTCAGCCCGGGGGTCTCCTTGGGTGCTGCTCCCCCTCTGGTCGAGGTCTCCGTGGATGCTGCTCCCCCTCTGGTTGAGGTGTCCGTGGGTGCTGCTCCCCCTCCGCTTGAGGTCTCTGTAGGTGCTGCTCCCCCTCCGCTTAAGGTCTCTCTGGGTGATGCTCCCCCTCCGCTCGAGGTCTCTGTGGGTGCTGCTCCCCCTCGGCATGAGGTCTCTGTGGGTGCTGCTTCCCCTCCCTCTGAGGTCTCCGTAGGTGTTGCTCCCCCTCCATCCAAGGCATGGATGCTGCAACACCTCCGTTCAAGGCCTTTGTGGGTGCGATGCCTCTGTCCGAGACTTTCGTGGGTGCGACACCCCAGCCCGGAGCCTCCACAGGTGCTGCTATGCCTCAGTCCAGGGCCTCCGCGGCTGCTGCTACGCCCCTGTCCAGGGCCTCCGCGGCTGCTGCTACGCCCCTGTCCAGGGCCTCCGCGGGTGCTGCTACGCCCCAGTCCGGGGCCTCTGCGGGTGCTGCTACGCCCCAGTCCAGAGCCTCCGCAGGTGCTGCTATGCCTCAGTCTGGGGCCTCCACGGGTGCTGCTACACCCCAGTCCAGGGCCTCTGTGGGTGCTGCTACGCCTCAGTCTGGGGCCGCTGTGGATGCTGCTATGCCGGAGGCTGCCGTGGGTCCCTTGCCTTCGCCGGGGGTCGTCAAGGGTCACTGGGTCCCGCTGGAGGTTCCCACTGGTCGGCCACCCATTTCAGGAGGATGTCGCCACCCAGCTGCCATGGTCCATGAGGGGTGACTCAGGCAGGCCACCTGAGCTGCTTGGGTTCTCTTCTGAGGCCCTTGAGTCTCCAGCACCTGTTGTACTGTTTTGAAGATCATAAGTGTTTTCTTTTGGATTTTTTTGTTTGTTTGTTTTGTCTCGGTCCCTCCAAGCCTGGGTTAACCCTCCTCCCCCCCGGGGTGGGTTGTTTTTCTTGTTGGGGAGGGGTCTCCTGTGTTTTTTTTTTTTTTTTTTTTTTGTCATGTTACCCTGGGGTGTCTGGGGTCCACGCCTTGAGGAGGGGGTTCTGACATGATCCGGTGCACGGGCGGGGGCCGTGCCAAATTAGTTTTGTCTTTTTTTGATTGTTTATTTTTTCTGTTCACCTTGTTTGTTGTATTTGGTTCCTGGTTTTGATTAGCTCTTTGTTAGTTCCTGTATTTCCTTTTTTGGTTCATTGTTTTGATTGTTGCTGGCACTGTGACAGCTCGCGCATCACTTCCAGCTGTCAGATTCTGTCCGCGTTCTGTCACAGCTGCCAGCAATAATTGCCATTCATGACCTCACAGGTGTTGTCAGTCTGGGGTTCCCTATTTAAGCAGTTTTCACCACATCCTTGGTGCAGCAGCGAAAAGACCTCTTATTTCGGGAATCCCCCAGACTTGCTACAGAAAAATTATTATTTACCGGTCTTGTTCTCATTTATTGCCCCTGCCTCAGTGCTGCATTTTCATTCCCTTGTGTTTTGTTTTCTGTGTTTCTTTCCTTTTAATAAAACTGCTAACTCAGTAAGCATTTGGCGTCCCTGTTTGCCCTCGTGGAGGGCTGTTCATGACAGATGGAAGAAGTGTGTGGACCGAAGGGGAGATTATGATGGAAAAATAAACCACATTTGGTCAAATTTGTCAACTATGAACTTTTCAGCTTATGAACATTTCTGCCCCCCCCCCCCGTACATACATACATACGTACATGCATACATACCTACTGTTATGTCCATAATGTAGGAAGGAAGAGTGAGTCTCACCTTGGTTAACAGGAGTTTATTATATACAATACACAAACTATGTACAGAGGCTTACGGCACTCTCCTGCTGGCCAGGTGGGTCCACGACGAAAGAGGCAGAGCCTCTTCCGCCCACTCTTTTATACCCTGGGTAGAGTAGCCACCCCGGTCTATCCCATGACCAACTCGGCCACCATCTTTGTAATACCAGCCTATTTACATACATAACAATCCCCCCCCCCCCCCCCGGGCAGCGCGGTGGCGCAGTGGTTAGCACTGCGGCAGCAC
Source organism: Pholidichthys leucotaenia (assembly GCA_020510985.1). Lineage (NCBI taxonomy): Eukaryota > Metazoa > Chordata > Actinopteri > Cichliformes > Pholidichthyidae > Pholidichthys > Pholidichthys leucotaenia. Next base: position 159,791,313 of record CM035836.1, read on the forward strand.
AGCAACTCAACCTTGGCCGGGGGATCCTGGGTTCGATCCCAGCCCCCGACCAACAGTGATCTGTGTGGAGTTTGCATGTTCTCCCCATGTCTGCGTAGGTTTACTCCAGGATTTCTCTGGTTTCCTCCCACATGCCAAAAACACGCAAGTTAGGTTAATTGGCATCAAAACTGGGGATTCTAAATTATCCTTAGGTATGAATGTGAGAGTGAATGGTTGTCTGTCTCTCTGTGTTGGCCCTGCGATGGACTGGCGATCTGTCCAGGGTGTACCCTGCCTCTCGCCCAAAGATGCTGGAATAGTCTCCAGCCCCCCCCCCCGCTTAACCCGAAAAGGATTAAGCAGAAAAAGATGAATGAATGAATGAATGAACATCCCCCCCCCAAAAAAAAAACGCCAAGCACACAAATAACCCACCCAAATTTATCACCCTACACACGCACTAATCCAAAAATATGTACAGAAAATAAACAAACACCTATCCACTCACACAACTAAGGCTGAGGGGCTGGGTAGACCACCAGCACCCCCTACACGGCTGAGCGGGTTATTCTGCCGCTTGGAACAGGGAAATATACAAACAAAATAATAATAGGCCATGTCTCTAACTGAAAGCAATCCCTTTAAACACATCAAAACATATACAATAAAGCACAAGACAATTCCTATAGGTGGGCCCCCCAACCCAGCTCCCACCCCACAATGGGCACACAGAATAAAAGTGTATAAAAGGGGCAACACAAATAAAACAATCCAATTAAACCAAATTCCAATAAATACTTAAAATCCAATCAATACCAGTCATACGGGCCAGGCAAACTCTAGAAAAATACTAATGTACATTCACACAGAGAAGTCATTGGCCATACTAATTAAACCCCAAAATTCAACACAATTCACCAGGGACGAACACGTCCTACCCCCCAAAATTGGGCACATTAAACAATATTTCAATAAAATTTCTTTCCAAAATGGCACATAACTTTGCATAGATGAGCCCCATTGGTCAGAACAACACAAAACACAGAAAATTTACCATACAAAGAGCTCAAATTTATCAAATTCCCTTACTTTTCACCTTTTTCTTTTAATTTACCAGAGTACCAAATAGGAAAACCAACACAAAACAGGACTGAAGAAACAACACAAACATGCAAAATAAAACCCTCAGTCCCCGGATGGATCCCTTTCAAGGCGTCTCCATCGCTTCACATCAGGGGTCCTGCTGTGCCATCTCCTCTCCACCTCCGGCAGCCGCAGACCCCTCGGGTGTCTCCAGACATGGATAGACCTGCACCCAACTTCCTCCATCTGACCAGGCTCCGCCTGAAACAGCCTCTGGTTGTCCCGCTGTTCGCGTGGACTGTGATCTCTGTGTACTCGAGCATCAACCCTGGTCTTCGAGGGAGACCACTTCCTTTTCATCAGATCACTGGTCCTGTGACTGGCCCCCGACTACAGCTGCACCGACACACGGGCTCTCCTGGGTCTCCTCTTGGCAGGTCTTTGCTGGGAGCGCTTTACGATAACCACGCTCTGCGGTCTAGCCCGTTTTCTCCTGGCGTTGGCACCTCGTCCTGATGAGCCTCATCGGGGGTCCCGTTGTGCTGTCTGGCACCGTCATCCAGGGCAGCCTGTGTGATGGCATCGGGTCCATCCCGAGAGGTCTCCGCGTGGCGCGGAGTGTGCACTCCCAAATTCACATTGACCATCCAGTCTGAATCCCACACCTCAGCACCCTCCAAGGCAAGAACAGGTCGACTCTACAGTCCGCATCCAGACCATTTTTCACCGGATACGTTCATAATGGAGAACCCAAGGCTGTAAAATAGGTTGCAACCCATAACGTTAACACCGGATGCAGAAATGTTAATGCGAACGCTGGGCGCCACACTGTCCTTATATCGGGCCTCCATCTCCACATAGCCAAATATAGCAAACCTGTTCCGTCCATAACCATAATATTCCACTTGTTGCCGTCTTATCTGTCAGTAGGGAAACAGTCTGTCCATGGTTTCAAGATTCAGGACAGAGATCACCGCTCCCATGTCCACTAATAGCGGGACATCGACTCCATCCAACGTGACATTGCACCCAATTCTCCCTGTCGTCTCTGGGGAGACGGTATGCACAACTGTCAGAGTTTTCTGCACAGCACCTGGATCTCTCCCATGGCTCCTGCGTACGAAGTTTTCGCACACCCTGGCAAAATGGTTTAAAAGACCGCATTTGCTACAACGCTTTCCTTTCACCTGGCACACTCTGGACTTATAGAGATGCTCAGTGGACCCACATCCATAACATTTTGGTGTACCAGGGGCAGACCTTATCCTGACCATGGAGGCAAAATCATCCTCTCTGCACTCGCCATCACCAGGGTCCAGATGCAGTGCCTCAGCGCAAGACACATTCTTCTCCAGAGGGGCCCCTTCAGTTAGGCCCCTCGCAATGGTCTCTGCTGCCTCGTACTATTGGGCGAGCTCAACAGCCTTCGCTAACGTCATCTCTCCTGGGTGAGTCAACAACCTGGACCGGGCCGCCGTGCAACAGACGTGCTCCACCAACTGGTCCCGAATCATCTCGTCCTCCAGGATCCCGAATCTGCATTCCCTCGCCAGCTCTCGGAGGTCCGCCAGGAATCTTCGCACGGGCTCTCCCGACCGCTGGCGGCACTGTCGGAATTGAATGCGTTTCACAATGATGTTCTCCAGTGCCTTAAAGTAGCGTGCCGTTAGCTGCACCACATTGTCAAAGCTGTCTGCTGCTCCCAAATTCTCAAGAATCCTCTGCCCTTCCATTCCTAAGTTATGTACTAACACAGCTCATGCATGGAGCTTCTCCATATCTCCCAAACCCAGTGCAACAAAATAGTTGGTAAAGGCAGCGAGCCACCTAGGCCACAGCACAAGCGGCTCACCCGGAGCCTCAAGGAACAGCCAAAAGCTAGCAATAGAGCGTTCCATTACTGCTTTTACCTCGTCACCATTTGTTATGTCCATAAAGTAGGAAGGAAGAATGAGTCTCACCTCGGTTAACAGGGAATAAGTGTTGAACACATGAAGAAAAAGAAGTGCAAAAAAGGCATAGAAAGCCAAGAAATCAGCTGAAATCCATCAGAATTTAGGAAGCCATCCCATCTCCCATTGGTGCAAATTAATTTCAGCTGGTTAAGTCCTGACTGATAGCCTTTAAAAAGGTCTGTGAATATCAGCTTGTCACACCACAAAACCCTCATGATGGGTAGAAGAAAAGAGCTCTCTCTAGACCTTCACAACCTTATTGTTGCAAAACATAATGATGGCATTGGTTACGGGCACATTTCTAAACTGCTGAATGTTCCAGTGAGCACTGTTGGAGCCATCATTCGAAAGTGGAAAGAACATCATTTTCCCATAAACTGGCCACAGCCAGGAGCTCTTCACAAGATTTCTGACAGAGGAGTCAAAAGAATTACCAGAAGAACTAGTGGATGCCCATAGAAAGCAAGTATTCTTGACTTAAACAGGTAGCCCAATCAGGCTTTACACACCCAAATGTAGGCTCTGTCTGAAAGTGGAATACAGAGGTGTAGCCTACTGTATATGTAGGCACTCACACATGTTAGACTTTGACAAATATGAAAGTGACAGAATTAAGATTCAATTGATTGTGTAAATATTAATTGCAGAATAATTGAAAAAGAATGGGACATCCAATATTAGCCACTGTTTAAGAACCGCTTGTTTATTTTTTGTCAGATCACTTATTTGTGTGATCTTTTATGAGTTATATTCATAATAGTGCATCTTGCACTTTGGGCAATGGGAGTTGTTCATTCACCATAAAAATTTTGTTTATATGTGTAGTTCATAGTCTATCGTCAATAAACTCATGCAGTTCTATAACACGACACGTTTACAAATATTTGAGACCCATTGTAGTGCATCCTTTTATATTTTAGCAATATTATAAGAACAAAATACCAAACATTATTATTATTATTATTATTATTATTATTATTATTATTATTTGTATTTGTATCTTGTATACTTTATTGATCCCCAGAGGGAAATTCAGGGTATCCACAGTATGGCGCCAATCCCTTCACCATTCACACATACACACATACAGCAGAATGACCCGTTTGGCTGCAACTGTTGCATCATTGTTGTCCATTTGTCTGTAAACATTTAAATAAAATGATTTATTTTGTTATTTGGGCTTTTTTGCATCTTGTTGTCATTTAGTCAAAGCGTGCATACAGTATGTGTCCGCAAGTGATATGCAATTGATCTGGCCATTCCACTCCACAATTATGGTGGTATTATGTTTTAAATTTTTAGATACTCATGCAGGAAGGGGGACTCGCAGTCCTACAAAGTACAGTGGTACCACACGGGTGAAACAGAAGCAGGTACTCCCGTCTACTACTTACTTGGCAGGCTGGGCGTGCCTCCCCTGGTCGGGTTGCTGCTTCTCCTGGCATGTTCTGTGTTGATACACCAGTAATCTTCGTCAGACCCAGTCCCCAATGACGCGCCGCCCAGTCTGCTCACGCACCTCATGTTCTCCACATATTGCAAATTATCCTAAAGACTTGCGCAATCATGGAAACTTTATGGTATAAATTTTTTTAAGCATTAAATCTCCAGTATTATCTTTTACTAGTCAAATTTGTCATTTTTCACTTCCTTGTTCTGTCCAGTGAACACTGTGGTGACTGACAGGTCATGATGCTGTGTGTTATCCAATCAGCATGGTCATGATGGTGTGTATTATCCTATCAGCATGGCCGTGATGCCGCATATTATCCAATCAGCATGGAGTCAATCCAAAACCCCGCCCACACTTCTTGAAGTCAGGCATGAAGAGACACCATCATCATCATCGGCGGACACTCGAAGCGAGTATGACAGTCATTCCTCATGGGAGTGTCTACTTGTGGGTCTTCAGGTGGTTGTAGAGGCCGATCCGTGACCCGCATATTTTGGTGCAATGTTGGCATGGGAAAATAGTAGTGGGTTGTGGTCATGCTGGAGCCTTTTTCTGTCTTTCCTTGCAGAGCTGTCGTTTTGTTTCTGTGACACGGTGGATTTCCTTCTCATAGTGTGCAGCACCTTCTTGCACCGCTTCCTTCCATCGGTGCCTGTTTAGAGCCATGTGCTCCCAGTCAGGAGATATGATATTGAATTTTTTAAGGTTTGTTTTAATATTGTCCTTGAACCATTTCTTTTGCCCTCCTGGAGCCCGCGAACCTCTCTCCAGTTCAGAATAAAGAATTTGTTTTGGGAGACAGGTGTCAGACATGCCAATGAGATGGCCAGTCCATCGTAGTTGGTGTTTTATTATTGTGGTGGAAATGCTGGGCATTTTGGCCTCTTCCAGAACGCTGATGTTTATGTGTTGGTCCTCCCATTTAATCCTCAGAATCTTTCTCAAAGTTCTTTGGTGGAGCTGCTCCAGAGCTCTCAGGTGCCTTCTGTAGATGGTCCATGATTCTGCCCCGTACAGCAAGGTGGGGAGAACCACAGCCTTGTAGACCAAGAGTTTGGTATCGATCCTGAGATCTCGATCTTCAAAAACCTTCATCCTGAGTCTGGCATATGCTCCATTGGCACAGCTCAGACGATGGTTGATCTCAGAGTCAATGTCCACTTTGGAGGAGAGAAGACTGCCGAGGTAGGGGAAGTGGTCAACATTTTCGAGAGGGGTGTTGTCCACTTTTATAACAGGAGAAATAAATGGCTGATTGGGTGGAGGTTGATGTAGCACCTGGGTCTTCTTGATGTTTAAGGTTAGACCCAGGGCTCTATATGCCTTGGCAAAGGCATTCAGGATACCCTGTAGGTCTTCTGCGGAGTGTGCTACTATGGCGTTGTCATCTACATACTGGAGCTCCATAATGGTGGTGTTTCTAATCTTGCTTTAGGCTTTGAACCTAGCAAGGTTAAAGAGCCTACCGTCGGTTCTGTACCGGATCGGAATTCCCTGTGGTAGGTCTTTGCCAATGAGGTGAAGTATGGCAGCAATAAAGATAGAAAACAGAGTGAGTGCAATGATGCATCCCTGTTTGACCCCTGTCTCCATGGTGAAAGGCTCAGACATGGAGCCGCTGTTACTTAGCACCGTGGCTGTCATTCCATCATGCAGTAGCCTCAGAATCCTGATGTATTTCTCTGGGCAGCCGTGCCTCAACAGTATGCTCCACAGAGCCTGGCGATCTACTGAGTCAAAGGTCTTTGCCAGGTCTATAAAAGCCATATACAATGGCAACTTGTGCTCAAGGCATTTCTCCTGAAGTTGGCGGGCAGTGAAGATCATATCTGCTGTGCCTCTAGATGGACGAAAGCCACACTGTGATTCTGGGAGTATTTCCTCAGAAAGTGGCAGTAAACGGTTAGCGAGAACACGAGCAAGTACCTTGCCAGTTGTTGACAGGAGTGAGATGCCTCTGTAATTTCCACAATCAGCTTTGTCCCCCTTCTTAAATATGGTCACGATCAGAGCATCCCTGAGCTCTGAGGGGAGTTCTTCCTTTTCCCAGACCTTCAGAAGGAGGGCATGGAGAAGGCACAGGAGTTCTGGACGACCTTCCTTTTTTTTTTTTTCCTCCCTTTTTTTCCTCTTTTTTTCCCCCTTGTCCTGTCAGGCAGCTAGGCAAACAGAACAGGGATCTGTCACCCTTACTGTGCCAAAACAGATTTACTTTGCCAAGAGGAGCCTATACAGTACATAACTGTGCACTGTATATTGTTGTAAACTCCTCCTGTAATAACTTTTAATACTTTATTTTAATTTTTTTACCCATGGAAGACCCAACAGGATGGGGAAGAGGGAAAGGAAGTATGTGAAGGGGGAAAAGAAAAGGGAGGGAAACAGACAAAAACAAAACAAAACAAAACAAAAAAATGACAACTAAAACAAACAAAAGACAGACTGCTTCTTCCACCGGAGATGTCTCAACACGAGTCTGGTTTCTGCACCTGTTAAAGGAGAGACACTTGTGCATGTACACTCACCGGCCACTTTATTAGGTACACCATGCTAGTAACGGGTTGGACCCCCTTTTGCCTTCAGAACTGCCTCAATTCTTCGTGGCATAGATTCAACAAGGTGCTGGAAGCATTCCTCAGAGAGTTTGGTCCATATTGACATGATGGCATCACACAGTTGGCGCAGATTTGTCGGCTGCACATCCATGATGCGAATCTCCCGTTCCACCACATCCCAAAGATGCTCTATTGGATTGAGATCTGGTGACTGTGGAGGCCATTTGAGTACAGTGAACTCATTGTCATGTTCAAGAAACCAGTCTGAGATGATTCCAGCTTTATGACATGGCGCATTATCCTGCTGAAAGTAGCCATCAGAAGTTGGGTACATTGTGGTCATAAAGGGATGGACATGGTCAGCAACAATACTCAGGTAGGCTGTAGCGTTGCAACGATGCTCAATTGGTACCAAGGGGCCCAAAGAGTGCCAAAAAAATATTCCCCACACCATTACACCACCACCACCAGCCTGAACCATTGATACAAGGCAGGATGGATCCATGCTTTCATGTTGTTGACGCCAAATTCTGACCCTACCATCCGAATGTCGCAGCAGAAATCAAGACTCATCAGACCAGGCAACGTTTTTCCAATCTTCTATTGTCCAATTTCGATGAGCTTGTGCAAATTGTAGCCTCAGTTTCTTGTTCTTAGCTGAAAGGAGTGGCACCCGGCGTGGTCTTCTGCTGCTGTAGCCCATCTGCCTCAAAGTTCGACGTACTGTGCGTTCAGAGATGCTCTTCTGCCTACCTTGGTTGTAACGGGTGGTTATTTGAGTCACTGTTGCCTTTCTATCAGCTCGAACCAGTCTGGCCATTCTCCTCTGACCTCTGGCATCAACAAGGCATTTCCGCCCACAGAACTGCCGCTCACTGGATATTTTTTCTTTTTCGGACCATTCTCTGTAAACCCTAGAGATGGTTGTGTGTGAAAATCCCAGTAGATCAGCAGTTTCTGAAATACTCAGACCAGCCCTTCTGGCACCAACAACCATGCCACGTTCAAAGTCACTCAAATCACCTTTCTTCCCCATACTGATGCTCGGTTTGAACTGCAGGAGATTGTCTTGACCATGTCTACATGCCTAAATGCACTGAGTTGGCGCCATGTGATTGGCTGATTAGAAATTAAGTGTTAATGAGCAGTTGGACAGGTGTACCTAATAAAGTGGCCGGTGAGTGTATGTCTGTGTGCATATATATGAGAACACGCACAAAATAAGTGTGTGCATGTGAGTGGTTTGTCAGCCGCAGCTCCCCCCCCCCCGAGGACCCCGAGCAGGCAAGGCAGCGCCACCAACCCCCAGCCCCGAGGTCAGCAAGCTCCAGGAAAGCCAGGCATCCATCCCCGGAGGGATGATCAAGGGAGGGCAGGTCGCCTGGCGGCCGGCGCGGTGAGCCCACACCCCCGGACCCGCTCGACTCCCACCCCCCCAGCGGGGCCAACATCCGTCCCCGGGCCCCAGGCACCAGGAGGCCAGCGACCCCACCCCCCAGGACAGAGACCAGCCAGCGCCCCCCGGCGCGAGCCCCCCCAGGCACCCCCACAGCAGCCCCGCCCCAGCGCCTCCGCCACACACCCCGGGGACCCCACGTCCAAAAAAGTCCCCTCGCCCAGGTGAGCCCACGTTGCCGAGAGGCACTACTGGACCACCTTCCTTTAGGACCTCAGCTGGGATCCCATCTGGACTGGTGGCCTTGTTGTTCTTCAGGCTCCTGATGGCATCTTGGACCTCGGATAAGGTGGGAGGTGCCCCTATGTCTTCCCTGATGGGACTCTGAGGAATGTAACAGATGAAATTTGATTAGATTGCAGTGTTACGGTTGAGGAGTTCCTGAAAGTGCTCTTTCCATCGCTTATTAATAGACTCATTGTCCTTCAGCACCTCCTGTCCGTCCTTTGAGCGTAATGGGTTCAAGCCACGACGTCTTGGGCCGTAGACAGCCTTAATGGCACTGAAAAAGCCTCTGGTGTCTCCAGAGTCTGCCAGACACTGGATTTCCATTGCCCTTTCTGTCCACCAGGAGTTCTTTATCTGTCTCACCCGGCTCTGGACATCAGCCTTGGCTCTAGAGTGAGCCAGTCTCTTGGCCTTGCAGGTAATGTCGTTTTGCCAGGCATGAAAGGCTTCCCTTTTTTTGGAGATGAGCAGTTCTATCTCTGCATCATTTTCATCAAACCAGTCCTGATGTTTTCTGGACTTGTACCCAAGGGTGGTTTAGCAGGTGTTGAGGATGGTGGACTTAAGCAGGTTCCAGTGCTCTTTGATGTTCTCTGGATATTCCTGTTTGAGACTTTCTCCAAGAGAAAATTTAAGGCATGAAGCCTTAAATTTGTTCTTCTGGCGAAAGATGGTATTAGTGATGGTGAGATCATACTGAGCACATTTGCCGAGAAGCAGAACTCCATTGGAGTTGATGTTTCCAATGCCTTCCTTGCCAATGGTGCCCTTCCAGACGTGGTGGTCTCGGCCGACTCTGGCATTGAAATCTCCCAGAAGAATGATCTTATCCTCCTTTGGGATTTTTGACAGTGTCTCATCCAGACAGGCATAGAAGGTCTCTTTCACTTCCTCGTCGGAGACAAGGGTAGGTGCGTAGGCACTCACGACTGTTGCCATCTGGTTGTTGGCAAGCACCAGATGGAGGGTCATCAGACGTTCACTGATTCCCACAGGGAGTTCAGAGAGATGACTGATCAGTTGGTTCCTGATGGCAAACCCAACCCCATGGATCCTGGGCTCATCTGCTGCTTTTCCTTTCCAGAAGAAAGTATAGCCACCCTTCTCCTCCTTCAGATGGCCTTTCTCTGCCCGTCGTGTTTCTGAGAGAGCAGCTATGTCAATCCGGCATCTCTTCAGTTCTCTGGCAATGATGGCGGTTCTCCTCTCTGGTCTGTCACTGGTTGCACTGTCCATCAGTGTGCGCACATTCCAGGCTCCAAAATTCATAGTTCTGTGTTTCTGACCGCAATTGGTGATCCCTCTGAACGCGGTAATCCAGACGGGAGGTTTGAGGCAGGCTATTTTTAGGGCACCTTTTCTAGCCCCTTCCCTATCAAGGGTGAGCAGAGTGGATCCTAAAAAGGACTGCTCAGTTGTGGATGTAGCTACTGAAGGGCTCGTTCTGCCTTGGTCCAAGAGCCCAGCGATCATCTGGCATCCACTGCCTGATGTGCCAGCTTGTGACTAGGGGCTTCCAGACTTCACAATCCTGCCCCCGTCGCCACTTACTGGTTGCCACAGGACTTAACCCGGGATGTTAGGTGGATTCCCATGAAGAAGACGCCTGTGCGTGAATTTGTTTAGTGTGGGGAGGCTGGTGCACATATAGCCACCACACAGACCTTGACAGATCGGGGTCAGGATCCAGTGGCATGGACTCCAAGACAACTGGTGACCCGTTTCTGTTGCAGCCTTCGTCCGCCTTCCTAGCTGTTGTGATGTTTCCCAAAGGTCAACCATCATCCTCAACGGTGGACCAGGCGGAGGTCTCATGCGGAGGTCTCATGAAGAGATACAGAGTGGTGACAGAGAGGTGGCTAAACTTTTATTGATAAAAATTACATATTTTGACTGAGCAACTCCATACTCGGGGATGCACACACTCTAGTGCATGTCTGTAGAAAGCAAGTATTCCTGTCTGAAACAGGAAGCCCAATAAGGCTTTACAGGCCCAAATGTAAGCTGTGTTTGAAAGTGGAACACAGAGGTGTAGCCTATATGTAGGCAATCACACATGTTAGACTCTGACAAATATGAACGGGACTGAACTGAGATTTATTTGATTGTGTGAATATTAATTAGAAAATAACTGAAAATTAATGGGACATTCAATATTAACCACGGTTTAAGAATCAACTGTTTCTTTTCTTTTTGTTAGATCCCTTCTTTGTGTGATCTTTTAGGAGTTATATTCATAATAGTGTATCTTGCACTTTGTTGAATGGGAATAAACTCATGCAGTACTATAACAGGACACGTTTACAAATATTTGAGACCAATTGTAATGCATCCTTTCATATTTTAGCAATATTATAAATACAAATCACCAGACATTGTTATTATTATTTTGTAATTGTATTTTGTATACTTTTTTGATCCCAGAGGGAAATTCAGGGCATCCACCGGGATGGATGAGGTAGCCACGGTATTTTTTGAATTTTGTATACTTTATTGATCCCCAGGGGGGAAATTGAGGGCATCCACCTGGATGGATGAAGCAGCCACGGTACGGCACTATCATTTAACCATTTACACACACATTCACACCTAAGGCCACTTTAGAGTCTCCAGTTAACCTAACCTGCATGTTTTTGGCCTGTGGGAGGAAACCAGAGAAATCCCGGAGTAAACCCACTCAGATATGGGGAGAAACATGCAAACTCCACACAGATCACTGTTGGTCAGGGGCTGGGATCGAACCAGGGATCCCATGGCCAAGGGTGAGTTGCTGTGCTGGCGCAGTGCTAACCACTGCTCCACCGCACCGCCCCGTTATGACTCCAATCCCTTCATCATTCACACCTAGGGCCACTTTAGAGTCTCCAATTAACCTAACTTGCATGTTTTTTTATACACAGCAGAATGACCCATTTGGCTGCAACTGTTGCTTCAGTGCAAGACTGCCATCTACCACTGACTGGGCGTGTTTACAAATATTTGAGACCCATTCTTGTGCACCCATTTATATTTTAGGAATACAGTGATCCCTCGCTACTTCGCGCCTCACCTTTCGTGACCTCAGTGCATCGCGGATTTTTCAAAAATATTCATCAAAAATTCAAAATTGAGAAAAAATGGCACGAAAGTTGCCCGGGCGCTAGCAGAAGGCAGGGAGACTACATTAGAACATCAGGTATCAACACGGAGAGCCCACACAACTCAAAATCCACCTCTCTGATGCTCTCTGATGCTCGGCTCGGGAATCTCGCAAGCTGATTGGCCGAGACGTTTTACCCAGCTTCTCTCCCTGCCGAGTGCCCATACCCAGCGAAGGAAGACCGCATTCATTGTTCTTTATCGCTCGTGTTGCTTAGTCTCGCCGCGTGGAACTTTTCGCGTGGAACTTTTTTTATTTATATGTTTCAAACTATTCTTTAATGTTCTAATGATAACAATAATGTTATAATGATAACATATGCATTTATAGGGTTAATATACACTTATTGATATTATATATACACAAAAAAAATGTATGTAAAAAATGAGGGGGGGTGACGCTACTTCGCGGTTTTTCACTTTTCGCGGTCGGTTCTGGAACCCATTAACCGCGATAAGTGAGGGATCACTGTATTATAAGTACAAAACACCAATATTATACAGAGTTGAATGACTTGTTTGGCTACAACTGTTGCATCATTTGTCAGTAAATATTTAAATAAAAAAAAAATTATTTCGTTATTTGAGTATTTTTGCGTCCAGTTTTGTGACGGTTGTCGTTTAGTCAAACCTTGCATGTGCCCGCATATGATATACAGTTGATCTGGGCATTCTGCTCCACAATTATGAACTTTTAATTTTCAGATAGCCATGCAAGCACACCGAGAAGAGCGCCAAAGGCAATGGCGAGTTGTTGTCATGCAAATGGACCGGGTGGACTGGGCTTGCTTCAATGTGAAAGACCTCGTTCCCCCCATTGTGTTGGAGAAGGCAGACCCTGGGTTCCTGCTGGCATTCCCAGAATTATCCTTTAGACGTACGCAATCACGATAGCATTACAGTATAATTTTTTTAAGCATTACATTTTCACTATCCTTTCTTTCTTGTCAAATTTGTTGCTTTTCACTTCCATTTTTTTTGTTTGCAAAATGCTGTGGTGACTGTGCTTCTCCAACACAGGTGTTGGAGACGGCAGACCCCGGGTCCCTGCTGGCATTCCCCAAATTTCCCTTTAGACGTATGCAATCAGAGCAACATTACATAATAATGTTTTAAGCAATACATCTTCACTATTCTGTCTTTCTTGTCTAATTTGTCGCTTTTCACTCCCTTTTTTGTTTGCAAAATGCTGTGATGACTGACTGGTTGTCATGCCATGTATTATCCAATCAGCATGTTCGTGATGGCTGCGTATTATCTGATCAGCAAGGAGTCAATCTGACACCCCGCACGCACTGAAGGGCATGAAGAGACAGAGCCGCGACAGAGCGGTGGCTAAACTTTTATTGATAAAAATTGCATATTTTGACTGAGTGACTCCATATTCAGGGATGCACACCCTCATAACCTCAGCAAAGCACGGTTGAAATCTTAGGCCAGTCTGACAAACGGTTCAAGAGACATGCATGGAACAGACAGACACACAGACTGAGATTTCTTGCATTTATAGAGAGATTATCCAAGAGCCAAAGACCACTCATGGAGAACTCCAGAAAGACCTGGAGTTAGCAGATACTGCTGTTTCAAACAATTAGTAATACACTCAACCGACACGGGCTCTTTGCCCGCTCACTTTGCAAGACTCCATTGCTGAAGAAAAAGCATTTTGAAGCTCATTTAAAGTTTGCTGCACAACATTTCAGCAAGCCAGTAAAATGCTAGGAGAATATAATCTGGTGAGATGGGACCAAAATTGAACTTTTTGGATGGCACAACACACAGCATGTTTGGGGGAGAAATGGCACTGCACATCAGCCTACAAGCACCATACCAACAGTGAAGTTTGGAGGTGGGGGCATTATGGTGTGGGGGTGTTCTTCAGCACATGGTACAGGCAGACTTCATAGAATTGAAGGAAAGATGAATGGACAAATGTACAGAGACATCCTTGATAAGAACCTGTTGCCATCTGCCAAGATGCTGGAGACGAAATGAGGGTGGCCGTTTTAGCAAGACGATGACCCCATACACACAGCCAAGGAAACCCAGCTGGCTCCAGTGAAAGACAATAAAGCTGCAAGAATAGACCAGTCAGTCACCTCACCTGAATCCAATTGAAAATCTATGGAATGAACTGAAGATCAGAGCTCATAGAAGACATCCATGGAACCTTCAAGATTTGAAAACAGTTTATGTGGAAGAATGGGCTAAAATCACCCCTGAGAAATGCCTGCACCTAGTTTCTCAATAACGGAGGCATCTGGAAGCTGTTATTACCAACAGAGGCTTTTCTATTAAATATTCAATGAATTTCACCAAGCATGTTCAATACTTATTCACTGTGTCATCCCATTTTAACAAATAAAACTTGTTTTGTGAACAGAGTTGACTTGATTTCTTTGCATGTACGGATTACTTGGCTTGTTACTGATATCTAAAAAAAAAAAAAAAAAAAAAAATCAGGTCAATGTGTCATAGGCTCCCCGTGTGCTTTTCCACAGCGCATGGAGGAGAAGGAAGAATGGACTTAAGTGCTGAGTTACACCAAACACACATTTATTGACACCAAAATAGACAAAATGACATAGACAGCTCGGGTTAAACTTAAAGTCCTCCAAGATGCCCAAAAGACACCGAGGATACAACTGGGCGACAGCCAAAGTGTAGCAGTGGTGCTGCACGGGGGGAAATGCTACAATAAAGTGTAGCAGCACAACTGCGCACAGAAACACTAACAGTTTACTCACAGTGTAGGGGCAGTCTGAGTAATCCCAGTCTCCCAGCGAGCACATACAACGGTCCTTCTGAGATGTGATTGTCACACGGCGAAGAACAACCATGTGAACACATACAATGGTCCAGAGGTGTTTGACTAGCAAAGAGCTGCTTAAGTACTAACACCGCTGGCATAACAAATTGGCAACACCTGGGCAAGGCGCGGGAAAGATGATTACCGGGGCACACAGCTGACTGTCAGAGAGGGGGGCGTGGTTGGACCAGCAAATGTTAGACAGCGCCCACCAGGAAGTGGGTCAAACAGCTGCCTAACGATTGCCGGCCACAGCAGCGGCTACAAGCATGGAAATAAACAATACACAGATGAGAAATCAAAAAATAACAATACATGACAACCCCAATGCCTGAGCCACCAAGAACGATCAGAACCGAGCCTACAGGAGAACACTGGCTCAGTTCATGACACAATGGCTCCATCAGAAATATGTTTAATGAGAAAAATGTTGATGTGTTCAATACTTATTTTCCCTGCTGTGTGTATGTACACTGCTCAAAAAAATTAAAGGAACACTTTGAAAACACATCAGAGTTTAATGGGAAAAAATAAGCTGGATATCTACACTGATATGGACTGGATAATGTGTTAAGAATGAAAAGATGCCACGTCTTTTGATGGAAATGAAAACACTCCAAAACTTAAAGTGAAGAAAGTGTGGCAGGCTAGTCCAGCCTACTCAGATTAAAAAGTGTTCCTTTAATTTTTTTGAGCAACATATATACACTACCATTCAAAAGTTTGGGGTCACCCAGACAATTATTTTGTGTTTTCCATGAAAAGTCACACTTATTTACCACCATGAGTTGTAAAATGAATAGAAAATATAGTCAAGACATTGACAAGGTTAGAAAAAATGATTTGTATTTGAAATAATAATTTTTTCTAGATACTAAACCTGCTCAAAGGAAGGTCAGTTTTATAGCTTCTCTAACCAGCTAAACTGTTTTCAGCTGTGCTAACATGATTACACAAGGGTTTTCTAATCATCCATTAGCCTTCTGAAGCAATGAGCAAACACACTGTACCATTAGAACAATTCAATTCAATTCAATTCAATTCAACTTTATTTATATAGCGCCATTTCACAACAACAGTCATCTCATAGCACTATCAACTGTAGGGAGGACCCCCACAGTTGCAGAAAGACCCCAGCAATCAGGCGATCCCCTGTGAGCAAGCACTTGGCGACGGTGGAGAGGAAAAACTCCCTTTTAACAGGAAGAAACCTCCAGCAGAACCAGGCTCAGGGAGGGGCAGTCATCTGCTGCGAC